>WKFP01014391.1:1285596-1362263 GCA_011057875.1 Pterocles orientalis
GAAACAACCTTTTTTTTTTTTTTTTTTTTTTTTTCAGTCTTTTCCTCTCAGTTGTGTTTTTCCAGGCACACAGAATTTGGCATGCTTTTTCTGTCACAGTTTTCCCCAGCTGGTTATAGTTCTAGAAGAGGTGCTTACAAAACTCACAGTTTTTCACTGGACCTACAGATGTCGTGTGGCTGTGACCTGCTGGTCTCATCAGAAGCAGAGAAAATCACAGGGAAAAACTCGGCAGATTTTACTTCCAAATGCACTTTGTTATGACATCCTTGACTGTATCATTCTGTGATGACACCTCTCTACCCTACTACCTCCAGCTAAGGAGTCAGTCACTGTCTGTTCTGGGCTGAGCTCATAATCCACAATGCAAAAGGAGATCAGGAATATGAAGTCTTCTATAAACCTGTGATGTTGCTCAGGAGGAGACAGATTCCAGATTTGAATATGGAGAATCTCTAGCTGGTTCATCTAGTGTCAAGGACTAAGATGATAAAGGTACAGAAAATCATATCAGTGCTCAAACCTCTGTTCTGGCTCTCTGTAGCCTATTGATAGATATGGGGAAAGGAATGAATGGAAAGGGTTTGGAGGAAGATCTAGACAAATGTCTAAAGCTAAGAATAGATTCAGGTTGTGCCACAGAGACAGCATTTACTCTTCTGACTGTAGAATGCCACCAGTGATTGACCAACAGTGTGTGTGTGTCATCTAAACTACACAGGGTATAGGTTAGGTTGCAATGGACATGCGTAAGGAAGAGCTATCTGAGCTACTTCATGTCTATTGGAAATAGCAGCACAAAGTCACCAGAAGGAAAATGTGCTCTCAACTGATTCATCTTGCCTTCAGTGTGTTGCCTTTGGTGCCTGCTTGATGGTGTTTCTGTACAGTCTGTAGGAAAGATTAAAATGTGTTGTGCTTCCTCTGTGAGAAGCAATGCAAAATCGCCCCTCTCCACTTCTTCAGCTGCTTAGCTAAGCACAACTACCTTCGTAGCTCCGGTGTGTACACACGTCACCCATTCCTGCCCTAGATCCCGTGGCTATTTTTAGAGTGCAGTGTAGTTGCTGACTTGTTTCCCAGTTGTCGTCACATAACACCTGTTCATGAGGATGGAGAACGCTACACATACCATACATGTTGCATGTATGTGCAATATCCAAGCATACTGCACAACTGCTTTTTTGTCTTCAAAACACACCTCTAATTCCCCAGGATTAAGCTCACACAGTCACTCATTCACCTGCACAGTCCACCCAGGTGACACACCTGCTGGAAACAGTGGCATGAAAAAAAATTGCTTTTCATGCGGAACAATACATCTGAGTCATAGAATGGTTTGGGTTAGAAGGGACCTTTAAAGATCATCTAGTTCCAACCGTCCTACCGTGGGCAGGAACATCATGACAGATGGCAAAGTTTTCATGGCTGTTGTGGTTTAGCCCCGGTAGGCAGCGCAGCCCTTCATAGCCTCTCCCTCACTCCCCCACAGTGGGATGGGGTAGAGACTCAGAAGGGTAAAAGTGAGAAAACTGATGGGTTGAGATAAAGACAGCTCAACAGGTAAAGCAAAAGCTGCACATGCAAGCAAAACAAAACAAGGAATTCATTCACTACTTCCCACCAGCAGGCAGGTGTTCAGCCAGGACAGCGGGGCTTCATCATGTGTAAGGGTTACTTGGGAAGACAAACACCATAACTCCAGCTGTCCCTCCCTTCCTCCTTCTTTCCCACAGCTTTTATTCCTCACCATGACATCATATGTTTTGGGATATCCCTTTGGCCCGCTGTCCCAGCTGTCTCCACTTTCAGCTTCTTGTGCACCCACAGCCTGCTCGCTGGTGGAGTGGGGTGAGAAGCAGAGAAGACCTTGACGCTGTGTAAGCACCACTCAGCAACAGCTAAAAGATCAGTGTGCTATCAACACTGTTTTGGTCACAAAGCCAAAACCTAGCCCCGTATGAGCTACCGTGAAGAAAAGAGTTTTATCCCAGCCAAAATCAATATAATGGCAAACAGCTTCACTGATTGCAAAGATTAAAACCCGTAGCAACTGCTTTTAGCAGTCTGAAACTATCTCCTTGCTTTTCTGTAAATTGTGTAGAGTACCCACCAGCCCTATGTATAGATCCTTTCCAACACAAAATTTCACATAAAGCCTCTGTTTCAGAAAAAATTAACCAGCTGTAGATGGCTAAAGTAATTCATTATGGATCCCACCCCCCGTATTGATATTCCTGACATTTTAATGGGTAAGCTCGTTTACTTTGGTTTGTCCAGGAGCTGTAGTACCTCTTTGCTAACAGGTGTCTTCAGTGCCTAACCCGTGCAATCTTGTTTCTTACAAACTGGTACTGGGTGGACTGGCTGCCAGTGTTATGCCTCATTAGGTGATGGGTTAACCTGAGTGGCTTTGTTATTTGTTATTAGCTTTTTAAACTGAACAAAACCATAACCTATGTGTTGTGTATCATCTCCTGGCAGGATGAGCCTCCTGCTACCACCCACTAATGGCAAAGCAGGTCCAACACTGCAGTTTGTAAAGTGAACAAAGACAGCTTGGGCTCAAGGGAGATGCTTTATGCAGAAGATGAGATCAGCCAGCGTTGAGCTGCTCGGGGCGATGTATTATTAAATGTTATCTACTGATATGCTGCTTTTGTAGGAGCTGATTAATGACATCCTACTTTATTATTCCTTCTCCTTTATCTTCACCTTATTTCACAGATGTCGCTGGCGGTACACGGCGCTAACCAAAGACCCGTGGCACTCATTAGATGGTGGCTGCTCTTCACAAGTGCCATCAGGCATGCGATTCCTCTTCACGATTTTGCTAACAATGCTGGTTAACATGTTGCTGTGTTGCTGTTCAAGCAACCTAGACAACATGGTCTTGTCAGTCTCCAACTAACTTTTACTTATCATTTTCTTTGACACAATCATCTGATAAATACATGACAGATTCTGCAATGTATTCCCCCGGCACTAAAATCTTAGCGGTAACACTGTAGAGGGGTTTCATCTAATGAGTGTTTCTTTTGACCTGTTTTCTGTTTTGTTAGAATGTTGCAGCTGCAGATCTTTAGGCACATTTAAACCAGAAACAAATTCTTGTTTAGCTGTTCCCCACGCCTCGGGAAATATTCTTTGTGTGAATGGGGATGTTTAATGCTAGCAGCTCAGGACAGGTACAGGATACAGGCAAGTCAAATACATTCAATTCCTTAAGGTCCTGGTTTGTGTTAGCTTTGATGCTGTGATTAGAAGAGAGGAGTGATCCCCCTCTAAGAGAAAACAAACTAGAGGAATAGTTTTCTGCTGGGTTTTTTGCTCGTGGTTTTTTTTGGCATCCCATCATATGGAACATGGCTCTGTTTATTTTGTTTCAATGGTGCACAGAAAGACTGATAGCGATGCTGAACTAAATTGTGATAATATGCTTACCTCCTCTTTAAATCACAACAATTTTTATACTTGTCTGAACATTTTCAAGGGTTTTCTGAGACATCAAGAACGGCAAATTAGAAAGAAAACATATAATAGATGAACTGGCTTTCAAGCCATACTTAATGTGACAGATTGCCAGTCACTGCAAGTCCATTCTGCTGCATGTCCTCATTTTAGCTGATTTCAAATGGGAAGAAGACTGATTTAATGTAGTGGAAGTGAGTAACATGCAGCTTTCTTAAAACGTTATCCCTTTTCTATAGTTTTTTGAGTCAGAAGGGCAGGACCTGTATTCATCTCACCAATCTAAACTGGGCAGCGGGTTCCATTCTCTACCAGTCAGTCTCACAATAATTGCTTCCCAAAGTCAGCCTCCTGGGAAGTGAATAAGAAAAAAGCTTGTATTTCATACATTTTTTGGACAAAAACCTCTCTTAAGTTTTTCCCTTTCTATTATGAAATGGTGCTGGGAAATGAAACCTTTCGAAGTGCATGTCTGCCTGATTTCAACAGCAGAGAGTGAGGGATTACCCTTTTGTAGCTCCTGCACTTACACCTTTGTGCTCTTTAATATATGACTAAGAAGCGTTTAGTATCTTTTTCTGATCTCCAGCCCATGCAGTCCCTTGGTTAAGAAGGGACTTTTCTTCTAGCCTGTGCAGTTTTGATGAAATCCAGAAAGACCTTGAGAAAGACCAGACTAGAGCAGAGAGAAAAAAAAAACCCCTTGAGTGTATTACTTTTTCAAAGTCATGATTTTAAGGTAAACCTATAGGTTTATGAACTATGACTTATGAGTTTTACCTTGTAAAGAGGTTATAGAAAGCATCATCAAAGGGAATAATGTTCACCAGCTAGAAAGAACCATGGTTGACGTGAAAAAGTCTTCACCACAAACCATAGCTGTAGAAAATTCAAAAGGACAAAGTCCCCCCAAAATAACGCAAGAAAGTCTAAGTCCTGAGTGTGCACACATCTGGAGGTAATATATCACTTTTTCACAGTGGGTTTTGTTACATCATGTTTATAACAGGATGAAAGGGCAATTATTACAGAATATTTGATGTTGCAAGACTTTTGCAATAGGTTTCCCCTACCTTTATTTGCTCAGGTCTTTATTCATACCGAGAAATATTATTCAGCACTAGATGTCATGAGAAATGGCTTTCAAAAAATGAAGACTGACTAGGGAATGCGATCCTTTCCATGAAATATTTTCAACCATCTTCCAGAACTGACACCTCTAGGTTATATTTAAGTCTTTAGAAGAGCTTGGCCCAAGGGGTGCCACACAAACTCATGCCTACTGCCCAGAGAATCATTATGCCTTAACTAGGTGGAAGAAATAACAAAATCAAGCAAAGAATATACATTCTGCATACAAGATACAGAGGTAAATTATTCTCAAAATTTAGGAGTACAGCAGAGTGAGGCAGAATGGGGTTATGCATCTAATTTTCACACTCTTGTGTGAAACACTTGACCACTTTGCAGGTAATAAATAGCCATTATACAAAGATGAAAATTTCCTCTCTGAGCTAAGCCTGATTTCAGCTGGAGGTAAGAGTCCCATGAACAGGGATGTGGGAGTTTTAAGAGTCCCCAGAATGAAGTGTGGGACATAGGTGGATATAAATGGAGGAGCACAAGCAGCCCTAGAAAACCCAGGGAATTTATTTAATTGCAGCACTGTGACTACATATAGATGGATGATCCCAATTCTTTCACCTACTTGTTTTCCTGTACTGTTGAGAACTGTGGGATTAAATTCACTGATTTGTACAGTGCTGGGGATTTCTTGCAATAACAGGACTGCATTCTTTAAAGAAATAAGAAAAGTTGGATGAATCCTTCTCTCTGAGCTGCGTTTCAGGCTGAATAGACAGTAGATGAGATGAGCACTTCCCATCCATGGTCACTGCCTTTTAATTCTTTCCCTTCACAGCACATCTACTTGATAAGGACAACAACCTGCTGGCAGCTGAAGTGGAGAAACATGAAAGGAGAGAAAAACAGAGCAGTCTTGGGATGCGACTGATTTGGAGCCATTTGATAGTTTCCCACTATCTCTGGAGGAGATTCCACTCCTTTGTATGTCTGCATGTCTCAGTCCTGGACCATTGCCCTTTCTCAACTGTAAAGCCAGCAAAGCAGCAACCCAGCCAGACTGGATAGTTTTCTGCCAGTTTAGGAAACGGAATCAACTCAGTAAAGAGGAAACATAGTGGCACTGGGCGTGATCCTCCTCTTCCAGCAGTGGTACCCTGCATAAGCCATCCCAAGTAACTTCAATCCCACGGTGCTGTCGGATAAAACAACCAATCTATTCTAGTAAGTTTTCCCTGCTCCCCCATCTATCAATTCCATCCCTGCAAACTCAGTCTCTGCACATTAACAGATTATGTCTGAAATTCCACCAATGAGCTATGCATGACATAATAGCATAGCTTAATATTCCCCCTCCCACAAAGCTATTTTTTGCCTTTTTATGGTCCCTTAGTTGTAACAAAAAGACTTTATGTTGGGCTTTAGGGTGAATTGTGCTGAAGAGCTGACCCAGATTAAAACCAAATGATTTTTGATAGGTTATTTTTAATCATAGACCAGCTCCCTGCAAAACAGTTCTCCCCAAAACAGCCAGAACAGCAGTAACAGCAAAACTCAAGGAAAAATTGACAGAAACTGTTTGACACAATGCTGCCACTAAATGAAAACCTAGCAAACTACGGCCAAAGCATCTTATAGGCTGAGTAATAAGTATGCTTACAGCAACGGACAGTCCCTGCCACTTAAAGCTGAAAAGGTAAGAGGTTTATTTATAACACATTACAGTGAGTACTGGTTTGTGGACAGGCTGAGACCCAGGTTAGAAGATCCCTACAGACAGCTCTGGGAGAGATGGAGCTGCTTAAATCCCAGTGTGTGGTCCTAACTGATAGCTTCTGCCATGCCAAGGGGAATATGGAACCCTTATTCACGCCACAGCATGGAGGGAGTGGGAGGATTAAAACCTTGTTTCTTATTAAACTGAAATAGGCTGATCCTTGCTCAGTATTTGTTTGCATTTTGCACCTAATTTGGAGACACTAAATCTTGTGTAAGGCCCTGTGTAGGCAACCTGTGGCACCAAAGAGAGGATTGTGGGTGCCACAGCTTAATTGCAGGGTGTAAAACATCAGGTTCTGGAGCATTTCTTGGGCCAGCTGAGGGTGCAGATGATCTCTGGCCCTGATAAGATCTGAACGTGTATCTCCTGAGTATACATCTGTTATTTTCTTTCACAGGTGCGAAATGATAAGAATTATAATCTACAGGTACGTAAAATTATTTGTAGATCATTTCTGTTTTCTTTAAAGTTTGTCTTAGCTTTCTTACCTGTCCAGCAAGCTGATGCAGAACATCAGGTGGGCACACACATGAAGTCAGGAAATCCATCTGAAAAGGGCATAAAAAGAGTTAGAACAAAGTTAATTAATTTATTATATAACATTTAGCTTATCTGTGGCTAATCGTTACAGAGAAAATTAATTAGGATTATCTGCATACAAGTAGAAAAACCACCTTTCTGCTCAGATGATTAATATCTGAATCGCCACAGCCCCATTTTTTTTAAGGTAATTTTAAAGTCCATTGTATTTTTTTTTATGATGTCTTTACTCTTGCAGAGCAGAATAAAAACCTAGCCAATGCAGAACATAACTGTGACAGTCTGCTACTACATATAGCACAGCATGTAGCAGGTGATGACTCAGCCTCAGAGGAAATCTGTTTGATAAAACCAATCTTACATGTGATAAGTTAAAAGTTAGACAAACAGTATGGAAGGACAAACTAGCACTGGCAGGAATTAACTGGACTGGAACCAGCCCCCTCCACACCGTTCCTTGGTCTTGCGTAAACTTACAATTCCAATTAATTTCTCTGGGTTTACGCAATTACATGAGAGATTAAGCCAGAGGTACATGGTCCTGCAACAAAGTAGGAAAAAGTGCACTAAAAATCCATGCATTTGTCTAATGTAGCAATCAAAATCAGAAGTGTGAAATGTGTAAATGTAAGTTCATTATGGTACTATACTCCCAGTTTTTGTACGCTCACTCTAGCATCTCTCTTTTTATTTATCATCCAATTAGTTTTAGCTGAGGAATTTAAAATTTTATCTACTATGCAATTTCAGATGCTTGTGACATGCCTTTCAAAATGTCAAGCCATCCTTCCATCTAAAGCTTAGGACTTTCTTCAAGACTGTATTTGAATACTACAGAATTTTCTATATTTTTATCAATGCACTCATGTATGTTTTCATGGCAGGATGTTGGTAGTGATTACAGACCCTACACTTCTTGGCTTCCTCAAATGTTAATAACTTTTGTTTAGTGTAAAAAAAGGGAAAAAAATTGATAGATGTATTAAAAAATAGTGTGCAGGATGATAAATTTCATTAGCGTATTTTAAAACATTAGTATTTGTGAACGGTATTGTCTAATGATGATTTCTCTTGCAGCAAGTACATTTTTGCCTTTGTGATTCATGCCAGGCAGTGCTTTGCTGAAAGATGTTGGTTGGGCAAATTAAAAAAAAAAACCAAACAGCTCCCTTTTCAAATCTCAAGAAAATGTGGAAAGAAATTCACTGAAGTAATTACATTACCAAAATTAATTATTCAAGATTTTAGATTAATTTATGAGATTTGTTGTTTTGTCATGCCTGCTCTCAAATGTATCCTTATATTAAGCCCACATGATTGTCTGATTGCCAGCTCTGCCTTTTGAAATCTTGTGGAATTTGCTCCTTGGATGTTATTTAGAAATAAATAAAAAGGTACAAGCAAAATGAAGTAAAGAAAAAAAAAACCAAAAAAACCCAAACCCTATTCAGGTGAAAATAATCTTGAAAAGACACAGCATGTGGTATTTTTCTCCTGCTGTTTGTTACATGATAAACAATTTGGAAGTTATAATAGGTCTCACCGACCTTTGGAATGCATTGCCATTCACCTAAAATTTACCTCTTATATAAAGCTACTGGATGTCCAGATCCGTTGTTAAACAGGACTGTCCTGCCCCATGCCAACGACCACAGAGCGTTCATTAGCTTAAGGAAAGTGAGCTCTGGGATGAGGGTGTTATTTAAAAATTAGAGATCCTTCTTGCAGTTATTTTTTTCAGATGGACACACAGTTTGTTTCGTTCAACTCCCTTTCACAGGGAACAAATGTTATTTAAAGCATGTACGAATTTTGGGAAAGTGCTGTTGCATCGTGCAGCCAGGAGAGCATCTGAGTTAGAGACAATCCACAGTTTCAGGAGGGATTTTTCAAACCCACCACACATAACGAGACTTCACCATTTTTCCATCCTCACCCTTGAAACACTGTAACACTTTAAAGTGTCAAATCAATCTAGACTCTAGGCACACATTTAAAAGTCTACTGCACGTCTTTGCTTTGCAGGTTCCAAGAACATTTCTTCAAATTCTGAGAAAGAAGTGAATCAAGGCTTACAGCATGAGAGGGGTGTAAAATACATCTGTCTTACAGCTTTCAGAAGGCTGAATAAGTTCTGGGAAGATCCAGAAGTCTCGTAACTAATGATGGTACATTCGTAAAATGACATTAAAGTTTCTGTTTCGGCGCTAAAAGCATGTCATGACTGTTGGATATCAAATTTAGGGAGAGAGCAAACTCAGTTCTGCCTGCTGCAGGATTTTTCTACCTGCCATTAAAGGATTTTATTTTTGTAATAGTGACAGACATGATTCTTCCTTAACTGAACTGTTCATGCAATAAAGTTTGACTATTGCCATTACGTCTTTGTACAAATGAGAGAACTATTGCATCTTAGAGGAGGAATGGGAAATGACCCCTTTCCACAGACCCTCCCATGGCAAATTCATGTCTACTCTGAATCCTTCATAAAGGCAGGAAAGCTTTCAAGAGATTCTCCTTGAAAAGCGAAGCTACCCAGGAATAGGAGGTGCTAGGAGGAACGGACAGTCCCAGTGTCTGCAGGGAGCTATCAGGACCAGGGCACACCTTCTTGGAGTACATTATGAAATAACTGTAATAATGGCTTTAGGTCTTTTACCAGCATTGCCTGGTTGCAGCATGACCATTTGGTACCAGAGTCAGTCACTAAGAAAATCACGGAATGGTTTGGGTTGGAAGAGACCTTAAAGATCGTTGAGTCCCAACCCCCCTGCCATGGGCAGGGACACCTCCCACCAGCCCAGGTTGCTCAAAGCCTCACCCAGCCTGGCCTTGAACCCCTCCATAATGAGCTCTTGATGGTTTTTTGGAAGTAATATGGGAACTTAGAACTTGTTTTTGTCCAAGAAAATGCCCTAAATGTGGCTGTGCAAATAGGAATGTGACTCTGACCCTCCTTTACCCAGGAAAAGCATTCAGTGAAGGTTTTCCCCATAATCGGCAAGAGCTCTCTTTAACTGTGATTGTCACTTGTGGCTGGGGAAGGCCATGGGCATCACATGCAACAACTGTGCAGTTAGCTCTGGCCGGGGGTACTGTCCGTCTGTGCAGACCCCACCTGCATTGCCAGAGGCCTTCGACCCTGTCCCCTGTATAGGAGCATCAAGGATGTGTGCGTTCAACAGCATGTATGCACCGTATCTTGTTACTGTCATTTGAACCACATCTCCCTAGTCTGCAAATGTCTTTTGCAACCTTGTCAAACACGCTGCCAAAGCCAAAACAACATCCACTTGTCCGAGTCACTAATTGAAAAAGAGTTTGGTTTGGCAAGATCAGCTTGTGGCAAATCCATGCTGGTATTTTATACTCCGCTGATTACAAAATGACTGGCAAACAATCTGCACCACTGACCTCCTGGCTGTCTAAATTAGGCTTATTGACCTTTATTTCCTTGGATCTCCATGGGTGAGATGTCTGAGGGCTGATTTTACCTCGTTACACTATTTCTTTCCTCTTGTGAGTGACTGAGAAATCAGTTCTTGTGTTACAGGTTATTATGGAAAGGAACAGATTTCTAGACCTGTTGCTCACAGTAAATTGAATTTTTTAGGAGTGGGAGGGTCTACCCATTTCCTTGATGACAACAATGCTGGATTAGCTATTGCATTGTCATCATTCTTACTTGGATCTGTGCTAACTATTCAAGAGTGCAGTAAATGATGTTCCAGCACTCACATCTATGTCCTGGCATCGCTTAACTTACAAGTGGAGATGTACCCAAAAGGGGGCTGTGCACCATGGGGGGAAAAAGTGATGGAGACGTAAGAGAAAAACAAAAGAAAATAAAACATCCCAAACAATAAGCACTCTGAATTGTGAAACAAGGCTTTTAACTTAATGCTCGTCTTTCATGTTAGAAGAAATGCCGCTGAAATGAATGAGTCAGAAATGTGTGCTGCAATTGCCACTGAAATGAATGAGTCAGAAGCGTGTGCTGAAATTATTCTGTGCCAAAGACTCCGGGACTTGGAATCTCAGTGATGACAGCAGCTTCCTTACTAAAAGGTTGGCAATGTGAAACCATGGTAAGGTGAGCCTAAAATAATATTTAGTCCCATTGTTGACTGCACAGTAGAAAAGGTCATAGAAGGGAGTATTGCATCTTACGATTGTAATGGTCATTCCTTGTAAAAGACAGTCTGGAGAAAAGTTGTTTACCTGAGTTCTGTTTTATCTTAGGAAATCTTCAGTTTCTCACAAAAACTGTTTTTTTCTGATGCTGCTAAAGTATGAGGCTCCCTTCAAGATCTAATGCTGATAAAGTCACAAAGTTTGGGGATGTTAAGTGAACTGTATTTCATGGTAATAACAAAGAATGAAAGTTAGAATGAATTGGTCAGTGAAGAATGAGTAATTTAATGATTGATACAGCAAAAACAGATATTAAAAATATTTTTTGAAGACACAATTGTTATTAAAAGCTAATTTTCCAAATGCAGGGGACTTTTCCCCTTGGTTATCTATTTTTTCTCAGACAGATATTTTCCATTTGAGGGCAGGTTTTGTTACCTGTATTTATGCTAAATGCAATCTTATACTACAAGCAGGATCATTAATTTAAATGAAATACAATTTTTTTTCCTTACATTTAAACATGGCTGAGCATTTTACAATAGAATGTATGTCAGAAAAACATACAGATTCTAAACCAGAATAGTTCTAGTGGAAACCACACTGCTCTCCAAATTCCTTTTGAGAACTATATATTTCAGGTAATCCTGTTTATCTTCTGGTCCTGATAACAGTACATAGTCCAAAATGTTGGCCAAGGTAAGACTAGTTGCATGACCAAAGACTATCCATCTATATTAAGAACATATGAAACATATGGAACCACAGAACTTTAAGCAATGCTCCTTAGATAACAATTTGGGAAAAGAAAGATGTGCGAACTAACCATTAAATATACCTGGTACCCAATGCCAAATTTCAGTTAAGATCACCACTATGTTCTAGACCATTATACAGAAGAATATATACATCCTCCTACAGGTTTTTTTCATGTGAGGCACTGGATGTTGGTCCTTCTGCATATGTTGGAGATGCAGGAAGAAATCAGTTTTTGTGAAAGAAGTCACTAAGGAGATGGATGTCCAGGAAGGGAAAAATTGAGCTTGTTATTTCATTTCAGTTTTCCATCAGCAGGAAGCAGGGCAGTGAACTCTATGAAAGCTGTGGGTACATCCAGGAGACTTTGCCAAGGAAGTTGTAGTAAACATCTCCAAATTTTCAAAGCGTGGCTGTAAATGAATTGAACACAAAATTAATCATAATTGGGAAATGGGAACCTGCAACATTTCCTTTTAGAATATTTTTTCATCAGTATTTCTTGTCTCTGTATTTTTTTTCTTTGTTACCATTTATTCCACAGCAGCATCCAAAGCCTCTGACTACATGTACAAAAGTCTTAAATATTTCAAGGAAGTTTCTCACTGAACTTGCAAAGTGTTTTGAAGTGCTCTTCCTTTATACTACAGCTTATGATGAGAATTAGGTTAATTATGTAACAGACTTGAAGTCTCGCATTATGAGACTCAGCCCACACGTGTTTTTTTTTGGTAGAATTCTTAAAATTGAGACTTGCTACTTGCTCTTATCAAGTGTGTTGCCACTGCTGCCTGAACAGCCTCCATTGTTCAAAGGAGGAGGAGGAAAAAAGGTGAAGCCCCCTCCTCTCCCTGGCATTTCCTAGATTGAAGGATGAGAATTGCTTCTGACGAGTATGGAAAAGCGTACAAACTGCAGCTGGAAGTCCAGAGGTGAGATTTCTGTGGTACCATTGGTATAAACCTATCTTTGACCTCACACTCAGTCAATCTTCTCCCACTAGGAAGTATGCATGAGAATTTCCCTACAGAAACCCAGACATTGTCGTCTTTAGCAATGGTATCTAGGCCATATGAATATCTTGATCCATGAAGTGCAACGTATCTGCATCCCAATGTACATCAACTACTGTATAACATTTTTCTGACATATTTCTATCATGGACTCCTCCTTTTTTGGTTTCCCTCCCCAAGCTGTCCCACCTAGGTAAAGCCCCTAGCATGCTCAAGTGTGGTTCTGAAATAGTGCTTTTAGCCTAGTATTTGAAAAAATTTCAA
Source organism: Pterocles orientalis (assembly GCA_011057875.1). Classification (NCBI taxonomy): domain Eukaryota; kingdom Metazoa; phylum Chordata; class Aves; order Pterocliformes; family Pteroclidae; genus Pterocles; species Pterocles orientalis. Next base: position 1,298,638 of record WKFP01014391.1, read on the forward strand.
AAACTTTCAATTTTCATAAATTAACTGGGATTTCTTTGAAGCATCAACTTTACCCGAGTCACAATAAAAATAATTAAAGCTTACTGCATAATCCATCCTCACAAGCGTTAGGGCAATCTCCACAGGGTTCTCCTCTTTTGTATGGTGTCGGAATTGAACTTCGTATATTCCCCCTGAAACATCAACATTACCAACATAAGGTATAATCTGAAAATAAAACTTAATTATGTGGATGCATACATAGAGAAATTTACACTCACTCTTTGGTTATATGTCAAACAATTTCTGTATACTTGTTGGGTTTATCTGGAAAGGTTTTTGTAGTGGGGCATGGGGGAATTGGCAGGGGTGGTTTCTGTGAGGAGACACCAGAAGCTGCCCCTAGTTCAGAGAGAGACAGTGCCAGCTGGCTCCAAGTCAGATGCACTGCTGCCTGTGCTGGTAACCGGTGAGTGATCTCCCTGTCCTTATCTTGTTGAGGAGGGGGGTTAACAGAGTGACTTGGTGGGCTACTGGCAGCCAGACAAGGTCAACCCACAGCAATATCTTACTACATGAAAATTAATTTTAGACAGTTCATAACATTATCACTTTGCCTTAAAATTCCCACTGAAGTTTTTGGCATTAATTATAGTTTTCACTGTACTGTACACATTGATATGCCTTTCTGAACCAAGATTTCAAGTAGAGCGCAGAAAATATTTATTTGTGATTTACTATTATGAAAATCAGAATTTTTAAGCAAATGAAATTTAATCTGAAAATAAGTGTCACTTCTATGTGTTTTATGCTTTTGCTTGTTTGACAATTCTCTTGATTAACACGTTTCTGTCTTTTCATCGTCCCGATATACTCTTCAAACCTGTTCCTTAGCTATGGGTGAAGTGCCCTGTGAGAAATTTCAGCATCTACCAACTAATTTTGACAATGTAATAAGAAATTCCCGAATCAGAATCAGAATCAATACGTACGCAGGGCAGTAGTGGCAGACATAAAAGTACTTGTATATACTGTTGGGACAGAAAGCGACAGCACATCCAATTTGATTAGAACTGTGCCAAACAACCTGTAGGTATAAGAACAAACATCATGGTTGAATGAAAAATAGTCATTTGAAAATATTTTAAGTACAATATGCATTAAAGAAATATTTGCAACTGAGTGAAGTCACTTTATTTACCGTTTCATGCTGCTTTTGGCTGGGATAGAGTTAATTTTCTTCATAGTAGCTACTATGAGGCTATGTTTTGAATCTGTGCTGGAAACAGTGTTGATACTACAGTGCTCACACAGAGCCAAGGTCTTTTCTGCTTCTCACCCCACCCCACCAGCGAGTAAGCTGAGGGTGCACAAGAAGTTAGGAGGGGACACAGCCATGACAGCTGACCCCAAGTGACCAAAGGGATATCCCACACTATATATCATGATCAGTATATAAAGCTGGGGGAAGAAGGAAGAGGGTGGCATCCAGAGTGATGGTGTTTGTCTTCCCAAATAACCATTACGTGTGATGGAGTCCTGCTTTCCCACCTGCCTGACTCTAGGAAGTAGGGAATGAGTTTCTTGTTTTGCTTTGCTTGCATGCACAGCTTTTGCTTTACTTATTAAACTGTCTTTATCTCCCCCATGGGTTTTCTCCCTCCTACTCTTCTGATTCTCTCCCCCACCCCACTGTGGGGGAGTGAGCAAGCAGCTGTGTGCTGTTTTTTCCCCTCTGGGGCCCAACCACAACACCTTTGCATTAAAATATAAGTCCCACCTAGCTGGAAAAACTTCCCCCCTCTCCCTGACTTTCATCCCTGAGCCAAATAACAATTGGGATACAATGATAATTTATCACACACATATATAAAATGTTTGAGTTAAACTGACTCTGTTATATATGTTTTAATTCAATTAAAACTGTTGAAGAAGTTGTAGGAACCATGACGTAAAATTTTTTATCCTGTGTTCCGTGCAGGGGAACAGGGTCATCATAAGCCATTTTCTGACTGGTACCTCTGTGAGTCAACGCAACTCTGTAGACTGTAACAAACTTATTTGTATTTCCTTCCTGATACTGTAATAATCCTATTCTTCCAGTGTCTGAGCAATCTTCAGAGGTTAAACAAACAAATAAGTTTCTTCCTGAAGTTTTGAAATACCAACATCTTTACTCCGTAAGGACACTTAGTCTATTATTTTATTTTAATTCTGACAGATTTCATCTCGTTTTGTCCAAATAATTCTCATGTCTCATTGTCCTTATTCCCTTCAAATGTGAGAGGGTAAATGTTGCTTAGCTAACATATAGATATTTATTTTTTCAGCCTGAAATATAAAAAAGTTGCATCTACCTGAGTGTAATGGCCAATCACAGCACCTCGTGTTTTTGCTCCAGTTCCGTATTCAAAATTTTTCTCCTCATTGTACCAGGCCTGAATAACATTTGGCCACAAGAAAGGACCAGATGACATAAAGAGATTTTCACCACATAGTACATCTGAAAAGAGAAATGCACAAAAAAATATGCATGTGAGAAAAAGACAGCAAAAGGTGATAAGATTTCCAGGGAAGTTCTCATCCCAGATGAGCCGGGAGGAGTTGTTTTTTTTCCCTGTCTACTGTCATCACGGTTTGTCAATACTGAAATTGTCATTTGACCAGTTTGCAGCATGGCCAACCTGTTTGGCTGGTAGTTTGGTTGCTGACAGACTTTGTCTGTAGATACACCAGCACATGTACACCACAGATCCATGACTGTAATTTTGCTGTTTGAAAGTTAGCAACCTGGTCGTTATTCAGGTCACAGCCCAGTAATCTTGGGAAAATCCCAATAATTCAAAGCTTCTGCTACACAGGAAGGTGTCTAACGCTATCGCCTCCAAGATGGTTAGAAATTGCAAGCTGCCAGGGGATTTAAAAATTATGAATTTTGTCTTAGCAATTACGCTTAGGACTACCAGTGGGTTTCGGACCTTCACCCTTTGTCTTTTCCCTCCCAGACGGTTTCATTCAGCGCATGTGAGCTGGGTTCTGCAGTAAACTGGGTCTAGATTCTCTTCTTTCTGACAGATATTTTGAGAGAACCTCCTTTCTCAATGTAATTTTTTTTGCCTCTTGAAGAAAATAGGATATACTTATGTAAAACTGATGCAACTGGGATGAGAATGGGATTGAACTTTTCTCACTTATTGGACAGATTTATATTTAGAATTTTGCCTTTGTCCGGTGCACTAGTAAGATCACATTGAATATAAATGGCATCTCAAAAGAAAAAAAAACAACAAACAAACCCCAAATTGTTCACATCAATAACATGTATGACATTATTCAGTTAGCACTCATGCTTCACTTACTGGTTGTCCTCCGGTAGGCAGGACTGTGACTCAAAGTACATTGATTGGCCCATTTTTGAGCATTGCTTGCAGCTGGAGGAGACCATTCCTTAGTGAAAGAAGAATATATTAGTCATTCAGACATGTACCAATTAAGAACCCCTCACGAAAGAAAAACATTTAGAAATTACACTTTAAGTCAGAAAAAATCATACACAAGATCCTTTTTTTTTCCCCTCTTTGGGGGGTAGGAAGAGTAGGGACAAAGTTACTATATACCCACAAGAAGAATAGAAACTGTGAGGACTGATGAAGAATGCATCAGAAATAAATGAACGATGCTGTGGCTCCTCCTTTTCTTTTTCTTTTTCCTCCAAAATAAAGAGATATTATGATTCACACGCTACCAAATTTTCCAGACTTTTTTTTCCACCTGCCCAGCTTTATGTTTTTCTTGGTGCTGGTGTTACTCAATCCTTAGGAAAGGTCGGGAGAGTGAATTTGTGGCTAAATAAAATAATGTAACCTTGCATACAGTTCTGTATGCCTCGTAGGGTCCATTGCTCATTAAAAACAGATTTTCAGAATGAAACTTACCATCTTCAGCATGTTGCTGGCAGTTGGTTTTACTTCTCTCCTGAGGGCATTATGTTTGTCAACAATCAGCTCCTGTTGATCTTCTTTGCTAGTTGACAGATCATCAAAACCTTCAGGTTCCTAAATTTGAAAGAACAAGTTATATTTCTTTTTTTTTTTTTTTAATTTGAACGTAACTAAGTCCTGAATCCTGTCTAGGAAATATTAAGATACCAAAATACTAATATCTAGCAAGGAGATGATCCTTGTGATGGAGGAGACACTGTTATATGTTTTGTTTCCTAAGTATCTCTAGGGGTCCTTCCATGGGGAGTAGCACTTTCAGTGGTTAAACAACGTAGAGCTTAGCAGAAATAACGTTGATTCCTGCATCACATCTGCCAACCCTCTGTGGATGGCTGGGATGTCTCATGTGCCTGTAGACTTTTAAATTTAGGCAACCGAATCAGACCTAATTTACTATTATTATAATTTCCTTCATGAGGTTTTGAGGAAACAGGATCTAAAAATTGGCTAAAGACATGAATGTGTTTATTATGTGTTCCCATTCATCAGTATTTTGAATATACCTAGAACGTTTTTTTTAGGTAAGGAATTTGTTTAACCACCGGATCGTCAGTTCACTTCATACCACTGAATAAGAAAGTGTGCCTATGTTTTCATGCTACAGATTTTCTTCCACTCCTGACATAACTGACAGCATTTCTCAAACTTTTCATCTGTTTTCTAATTAAAAAGAAATAGCCACATGCAGAACTCAGCCTCCTCTTCACAACCATTCCCACTGGTCTTCTGGACTGCAACATGAAGAGCAGAAATTGAAGAATTAAGGGGAAATGGAGTCAAGCTTTCAGACACATTAGTGTTTCTGGATCTGTGTGTGGGTCATTTATCTCTGACCCCACTCATGAGCAACACTGAGCCTATAGATAGTTTAGTGTGAAAGTGTGGAACCAGTCTACTGCTTTGCAATTAAGCAGACTTCAAGGATAAATGTTTTCCAGATCCTGGATATCTAATCAGACTCTTTGTGCAATTGATCAGTGTGCACAGGAAAAGCCGTATTCAATCAGATCACAAGTGCTTTTGGTCTCAACCAGATTTTCTGCATATGAAGTGTGGATCCTACCTCTCCACTGCATGGAGACAGCACAGCTGCAACACACAGGAACACCACTGGCAGAATCATCTCTGAAAATGGAAGAATGAGGATTTAATTTCTTTTTTATAGAGCTTTCATTTCTCTGAATTCATAATTCATTTTTCTTCTGTGTATTTCCTAGCTTTTTCCCAAAGAGCAAGGTGATGTTTTCTTCCTCTCCTTCTCTCCTACTCCTATTACTAGAAGTAAAAGAGATAAAATTAATGCCCCTTGTGCATTTCCAAATTTCTATGTATCAACTACTTTGTACATCTCTTACTTCCTGCTGTAATCATGGTCCAACACCTTCACCTGAATTCAAAGTACAGGAGAACATTGATGCTTCCCTTCCTGTACGAAGCCTTCTGCTCATCATCACACTGTGGGTGGGATGCTGCTTTTAACTTGCTTCCATGTCTAGTCTAAAATGTCCCCTGCTCTCCATTGCCTGCTTTGACTAGGCTGCATTGGTTGAAAGAGGTGTTAGATGCCCAGCCCATGTGCAGACCACTACGCTTAGGTGTCCAAGTCTGGATTCAAAAGCCTTACCCAATGACCAGCACCACGAAACCTTGCAGGTGAGCTGGGGCAGAACTGGCTGGACCGGAAATGGACCAGCACTGGCTGCCTGGGGAAGTCTTGTTTCAGAAAGCTTGTTTTTATTTTTTTAAAGACAGCTCTTGATTATATTAGAGGTAGTGTGGAACTGTAACAGAAGAAGCCACCACCAGACCCTGGACTCCAAGCCTTTACTTGCTTATGAAGCTCAAAATGCCATACCCGTCCCGCTACAGTGATCCAGGAGGTAAAGTAGGTCACTTCAAATTTCAAATATCTGATTGCAATCGGTCACAGGAGTTACATTCAGCTTGTTTCTGCTTAGCTACCTTGGGCAGGCAAGCAGGTGACTAGAGTGGAATTTACTTATTTTGGCATTTTTCCCAGCCTCCCACTCCAAGGGAATTTATGGGCGTGTTGCCCACAGAGGTATATTATTAGTTTCACTTCTTCTTTGGTTTTGAGGGGCTGCTGGTTTTAGTTTTAATTTATTCTTGGGGAAAGGCCAATAGGATTTGCTGATCTTTCCATATTCACCTTGGGGCAACGAGTTTATATAAAACACAAGGTGCTCCAGCTCATGGTGAACATGTGGGTAAGAAAAAACAACCTTTTCCGAACAGCACAGCAAGGTCCATTTTCCTCACCAGCTTCCTTACGTTGCACTGGAGGCGACCCACAGACCCCAGCCTGTAGGCAGGGGAACTGCTCCAGCTCTGCTAAAGAGCAAAGCCCATGAAATAGGCTGGGACCACAGACAGCTGCAGCTCAGAGACCAAAAACTGGACAAATTGGCCACATCTGTAGAATTAAACTCTCACAGACTCCAAAATAAGGTGGTTTATTCCAAGCACTTATAATTTAAGGAAGATCTGGTTGATCTGGGAGAAAAACATACTGGGAACTATTCTGATGATTAACAGGATAAGTCATTGATTTCCTGGTTTTGGTATTATGTCACTTATGTTTAATTTTGACATCAGCTATACATCCTTGAAGTACTTTAGGATCACAGAAGTTTTTTTCTTACTAACATTTTTGCCACTTATTCCTCCGAGCCATTACAAAACTTTGCAATGTATATGGCCTAGGTGTTTAGCGATAAAAGATTATACTCCCAATAACATGAAAACTTATTTTCACTTCATTTCTAACCAGAAAGTAAATGTGGAGGGGACACACACACATGTATATTTAGCTCTACTCAAGTTACAAGCAAAAATAAATCATTTGAGTGCAAAATGTGACGATATGCAAATAGAAAACAACCCTTTTTGCATCTAAACCATGTAAAACCAAATTCTCTGTTTCAGTGGAAAAATAACTCTTCACTGAAATTGGGAAGCTTTATATTTTTCAAACCAAACTGAAGAAGCTAACTTAAAGACATGGTCAAAGTACTCATTCGCTGTAATATTTTTCTGTGAATTAACTTACAATTAAATATCATTGGTAATTTAATACACAATACAAGTTTCAAAATGCCATTGGAATGCTTTTTAAGACCCCGTGGATTTCCTGCTCCAAGATATTAACATACTTTTGGCAATCCCACTGGTTTCAGCCAAATGCTTATAGTTTATGAGATGTAAATTTAATTGCTCTGCATTAATTTCTCGGCACTGGTCCTAAAATCAGTCTCTCTGTCCCCCTCCCCTGTTCCCCCTCAATCAAACACAAATCAGAACATGTGCCAAGTCTTACTGACTTTCCTGCAACTCCATCTGTGTGCAGGGATCTGCCACTGAAAGATGGGGCTTTAGCATCCCTAGTTTGTATGACTTTAGCAAACTCGTGTGAATGTTTTTCCCACCCCTCCAACTAAAAAAAAAAAAAAAAAAAAAAAAAAAAAGTGTGTCCTAAATTACTCATACAATTGAACAGCTGTTACAAAAGAACATTTCCATTATTTTTTATTATCCTTGAAGATGACCTGAAATGGAATAATACAAGCTGTCATTTCATGTGTGCAGCATTGTTGCACAAAGTCCCATTTAGCAGCCACCTTGCACAAGAATAGTAAGTTGCACAAGGTGGTAATTTCTCCACTCTGAAAATAAGTGGTAATAGCTATATATAGCAATAGAATATACTGAGCTGGATATATATCCAATTCAGTATGTTCAATCTGTCTCCATCTCTATGTACATATAATCTGTCAAGATCCTGCTTTCTTGCATACAGGCAGCTTTTCAGCTAGTTTTGGTTGTTCATCAATTTTCTCTCCCTTTTCCTTCAGCTTGTGTTGTGCTCCTGCCTGTGTAACCCTTATTTGCCACTGAATAAAAAACTCTTTCCATGACTGTCCTACACTGTTCAAGAAGTCTTCTGACAATAAGTTGTTTTTTAATACATGAAAAAAATTGCAATATTTTAAGCAAGCAAATCAATCTGAATCTTACCTTCTGTTTCTAGGAAGATCCGAAGTTTCTTTCGTCCTTCTTCAGGTGGTTGTGGAAGTGACTGGAGTTGTTCACTGGAGGGTGATTTATAGCTCTTCTGTTTCCTGATAGGACAAGGTGACTCAGCGTCACAAGTATTATAAAATTCAAATAGTGACCAGATAGAACAACACATTGTCAAGTGCGTGTTCTTCCAAGAAGGAGGTTGCTTGCTTTTGTTTCATTTTTATTTCCTCTTACTTCTTGTTTTGGAAGAGATGAAATACTCTGAGATGAGCTTTATGTGTATTGTTAGTTGTATGTGAAATTTGTAGTTAGTGTGAACGCCAGGTACAAAGGCTCTCTGCTAATGATTGATACGTCCAGTTGTACTGAGACTTGATCTTAATCTCCAGCAACACAAACAAACTCAGCTGGCTACTGAGGTGTCTCCCGACTGACATTGTGGGAACCAAGATGGAATCTTGCTTAGTGCTTTTCCATTGGGGTAAAAAAAGTCTTGGGCCAGGTTCCTATTCATACTATGGCTTCTTTACATCAATTCTGTAGTGTAAAAGTCAATGAAGAAGACAAGGATATTTCTGTAATTGATGCTTTTACCCAGTATTGGATGAATATTAAAAGATTATTGTGTGCACTAACATTAAAACACACACAGTAGCTTGATTTGACATTTCTGGGTACACGGAGTAAGATGAGAATGGGTAGAAATACTGCCAGATCAGAAGGACATTTGTGTACACATCAACTGTTTCTGTCCACATTTGGTCTCAAGTAACTACTGACCAGAGCAGCTGTCATTGTCTGATTTTATATAAAGCAATGCTATTTTTCTATTTAAATTCTTCCTTCCTTGTAGTTACTCAGCTCCTACGCTAGACCCTTGTGAAGTGTGACTTCAAAACAATCTTTTGCTTTTCATTACCTGGGAAACCAGTATATTGGCTCTACCAGACAACATGGTAGTGTTGTGATTTGTTGGTCTGTTATTATGGCTTGCTGTCAGCAAGTCTGTGGTTGACCCCAAATTGCAGGGAGCAGTCAGTATGTTGGAAAATAAGGCTGCGATGGAGAGGGATCTCAAAAGGCTGGAGATGTGATTTGATAGAAATGATCTGAAAGTAAACAACTGGGAGAGACCAATTGTCTAGGGAGCCGCTCTGACAAAAAGCACTTAGGGGTTGCTGTTGAATGATAAATTTCATATGAGTCAACAGTGCACCCTTGTAACAGTGAGGGCTAGCCCTGCACGGCACTGCGTTAGCCACCACATAGCAAGAGACCAAAAGCAGTGATTATACCCATTTTTTCAGCACTTTTGAAACTGCGTCCTGTGTTAGAGTCCTCAGTAAAAGAAAAAAATTAACAAACCGGAGTATACCCAGTAAAAGACCACAAGAGGAAAGGCAGAGATGGACTCTTACAACACAGACATGAGGTGAGGGCCACAGACTGAAACCGTGACTAGACAAAGAAAATTTTTTACAGTGAAGCTTGTTAAGCACTGAAGCAGATTGACTAGGGAGGTACTAGATTTTGCATGCTTGGAGATATTCAAAACTGGACAAAGTGCTGAGAAATCTAATCTAACTTTCAAGTTGGAGATGCTTTGAACGTAGTGTTAGACCAGATGAGCTTCAGAGGTCCTGTATAACAGTCCTGTACAACAAAAACTGTTGTAAGATTGTGTGATTTTTATATTGTTTACACTGGAAAGGCACCAAATGAGACTTGTCTAATTTACTCGTTGACAGATATGACAATTTAACTAATTACAGTAGGAACCTCTAATCGTTGTATGAGAAAGCAGGTGTTATTAGAATAATTGTTACAACCATTACTAATTTAAAAAGTTGCATTCAGGTGATCAATGAGCTGTGAATCCTAAGGTCAAGGCTAGGTCCTGTTATGCTCGTGTCATTCATCTCTCTGCTTAATATACACTGAGACCTCTTGAATCAGGTCCCCATTCAAGTGCAAAAGCTGTCTATAAACCCAAGTGAATGTTTCCAAACAGCATCCCATCCTGTAATAACATTTCTGTGAATAGGGATTCTACCATGACACTTCATGTAGTTTGTGATCATAGAATCATAGAACAGCTCTGGTTGGAAGGGACCTCAAAAGATCAGCTGGTCCAATCTTCCACGGGAAAGGGAATCTAGATGAGCAGCCTGTCCAATCACATCTTCAACATCTCCAACGATGGGCACTCTGGGGAGGTTGTTCCACTGAATGATTGTTCTCACTGTGAAAAATTTATTTCTTACGTTGAGGTGAAATCTCTCCTGGTGCAATTTGTATCTGTTGCCCTCTACCTTCTCTATGTGGCTCCTTGTGAAGAAAAAGCCTCCATCTTCTTTGTAGCCTCCCTTTAAGTCCTGGAATACTGTGATGAAGTCCCTCCTGAACCTTCTCTTCTCCAGGGAGAAAAACCTAGTTACTTCAGTCTTTCCTCAGAGGGCAAGTTCTCCAGACCATTGACCATCTTTGTGGCCCTCCTTTGGACCCTCTCTAGTCTGTCCATGTCTTTCTTGAACTGTGGGGACCAGAACTGGCTCCTGTACTCCAGGTGCAGCCTGACTAGTGGTGAGTAGAGTGGGGTGATTATGACTTTATCTCTACTAGCTTCTGAGGATGCAGCCCAGAATCCAATTTGCCCTTGTTGCTGCAGTGACGCACTGTTGATTCATGTTCGTCTTGTTATCCACCAGGACCCCCATGTCCCTTTCAGCAAGGCTGCTCCCCAGCCACACAGATCTTAACCTGTTCTGTGCTCTTTGGTTATGGTATGACATCATAACTCTCAGGCTAGGCACCGAGCTCTGGTTCCTCCTGTTTGTTGGCTTTAACTTGTACATAAAGGACTTCTACTGATGCTTTTCTAGTGGAAGGACCACCGCCTTCCTATGCACAGGGACTTGACACCCCCCAGCCCCCCTGAAGATTCTGAAGCAAAACTAAATGCTAAAATGTGTATGAGCGATGATAAAAGATGGCTGTATCAAGTAAGTTTATCTTGACTGTCCTTATTATCTCTGTTATTCCTGTTTATCTGTGTCCCTCTTTTATCTTGTCTGGTATCTAGCTATATATACACCCTCTAGCAGGAAGACCGTCCATTTGTTCTCATTTGTACAGCATCTTCTAAAAGGGTTTCTTAACACAGAGCAGAGTCCCAGAGGCTAGCACAGTAAGAACAAAAAACATTAATCAACTATATAAAAGAATCATAGTTCATATTCCCCTTACCTGTCTTTAGATGTCCAGACAACGCACATTTAGCACAAAATAGATGTCTAGAGTCTCTCAATAGTCGACAGAGAATACGAGACACCTTTCTTTTTTCCTATCTTAGATACCTATCTTAAACAAGTCAGCTTCTGAAAGTATTGTTCTGTTCCTGTTGGCTACAAAGAGAGCCTGAACTAGTCTAGATGTTACAGAAGTCTCTGAAGCCCCACTTCCTACACATGCAAGGTAGTCTCCAAATATCTCGAAGTTCCTAGTTTTGTTCCACTTTGTGATTGTGGAAAGACTTAGTTGAGAATTAGATGTAGAAAGAATTACATTTTTTTTGCAGTGGAGGGAAAAATAATTGTTATAATAGATTAGGATTAATCTCAGCTAAATGTATCAATCTAAAAATTCATTTTCAGTCTTTAAAATGGTAGGTAACCTCCAGGTTCATCCTACTTAGAGACCATCCTTGGGTGACATCCTTGTTCACTGATTAAGACACCTGAACTAGAGACATCAAAACGTTTCAGAGAGAAATTTCACCTTTGCAGCCATGCACTCACTTCTGTTCGGCAGTCCTGTGTTATAAACGGGTGGAGCTGTTTCATTTTTGACCTGCCACAAACCGAAGCCCAAACGTGGCTCTGGATTTTCGTGCCTGCTGTGCAAATAGAACAGTCAATAACTATATAGCTTTTAAAGTCCAAGGAGGCTTTCTGGCAGCTTTCTCACTGGTATTTTAGACATAATTGGCCACATTATTTTCTCATGCTCCATATGATGAAATTGTTCTCAATTTTTTGAGCATATAATTTTTTTATTACCCTGAACAAAAGTGTGCTCTTTTCTCTGTATCTTCTGCATTTATCTCACGGAGGTAATGCCTTTGCGAACAGTGCTTGAGAAATATTTTGAGTCCATTATTGAGATTCCAAACTATATTAATGATTCTGAAAGAAACTTGATACCTCAGCTTTTATTTCTACCTCACTTTTGTGTTTCCCAAGACCTCGGTTTTACCAGCAAACTGACAGAAATATTGTGCCATTACGCACAACCTTTGGAAAAATCCCTGAGGATTCTAAAAATTTCAATGGTAAATATATGGGTGTTAAAAAATTGGGGACATATTTGATAAGCACCAATGAATGTGCCCACCCAAGTAATTTCAGAAAAGGGGAAGTAACATTAATTGCAGGATGGGATGGGAAGAAAACAGTTACTTGTCAAATGCAGGAAGTTTGAGGCTCAGTCACAAATGAAACTTAATTTCTGTACACAAAGCCAGCCCTTCCTTTCTTTTTCTCTTGAAAAATTGTCATTAAGAGAGATCTGCATGACGTAGATCTTAATTGGTGTGCTCTACATCCACCAGAATGATCTGGGTGTCACCTTCGAGTATGTTGTCAGTAGTAAGTGTGGAGAAAGCTGAGGAAGCTTGGATTATTTGCAAGAAGGAACGAATATCTCCATTCATGGAGCCGTGAGTACTGCCTAGGGATGAGGGTTATCTCCCTTGGACTACACACCGTACTGCACTCTACTGTTCTGTGCCTTCACTGGCTGATACTTGCAGTTCTGTGCTATGTTGGTGACAACTTGCAAGGTTGGATCTCCACATGCTCAGGGAAGTTTGAAGTGCAGAGTTATAAGAGGAGATTTTGTTGCTGAAACATGGATGCCTGTTGCCAGTTTTGCTGTAGCATATTTGAGACATATTGAGACATTTGGGACAGGTATTGCACAGCACTAATGGAAGGCTATCCTTCTGGAGTGTCAGATGGAGGCTAGGTAGAAAAGGGTGGAAGGAGGGGGTGCTCCAGGTGTCAGACTATAGATTCCCCTGCTGCCTATCGTGAAGATCATGGTGAGGCAGCTGTGCTCCTGCAGCCATGGAAGGTAACAGTGGAGCAGAGATCCACCTGCAGCCATGGAGGTCCACGGTGGAGCAGGTGGATGCACCTGAAAGAGGCTGTGACCCCATGGGAAGCCCACATTGGAGCAGGCTCCTGGTGGGATCTGTGGCCATGTGGAATGAGGAGTCCAGGCTGGAGCAGGTTTGCTGGAGGAACTTGTGACCCTGTGGGAGCAGTCGGTTCCTGCATGCCATGGAAGAGACCCACACTGGAGCAGTTAATGAAGAGCTGCAGCCTGTGGAAAGGACCCACACTGAAGAAGTTCATGAATGACTGTCTCCCATGGGAGGGACCTCGTGCTGAAGGGGTAGAGTGTGGGGAGCCTCTGAGGAGGAAGGAGAGGCAGAAATGTGTGAAGGACTGACCACAACCCCCATCCCCATCACCCTGTGCTTCTGGGGGGAAGGAGGTAGAGAAAATCAGGACTACAGCCCAGGGAGAAGGGAGGGGTGGGGAGGTGTTTTAAGATTTGGTTTTGTGTCTTATTATTCTACCCTGATTTGATTGGTAATAAATTAAGTGATTTCCCCAAGTAAAGTCTATTTTGCCTGTGATGGTAACTGCTGAGTGATCTCTTCTCGTCCTTATCTTGACCCACGAGCCTTTCGTTATGTTTTCTCTCTTCTCTCCTGTTGTGGAGGGGAGTGATAGAGCAGCTTTGGTGGTCGCCTGGTGTCCCGCCAGGGTCAACCCACCACAGCCTCTCTGAGAAGAGAGGAACTTGTTAAACTTGATGAGACACAGGTTTAACAACTTGGACATTGAGACCAGGAAGAAGGGAGGGATGACGGGAAGGTGGTTTTAAGGTTTGGTTTTATTTGATGGACAATAAGTGAAACTAATTTCCCAAGTGGAGTCTCTTTTGCCCATGTCAGTAATTGGTGAGTGATCTCTCCCTGTCCTTATCTCAACCCACTAGCCCTTAGTTATGTTTTCTCTCCCCTGTCCCTTTGCTGAGGGGGAGTGATAGAAAAGCTTTGGTGGGTACCTGGCATCCAACCAGGGTCAACCCACCACAGTCACGCAGCCTGATGGATCTAAAAAATATATCTTGCAGAGTCACAAGAAAATCAATGACTTTCATGTGTCATTTGCATCCTCCAGCCCAGATGCTTTATTTGGTCAGATCTTGAACAAACAAGACTTTTCCATACCTGATCTCAGACTGGATCCAGCTGAGATGCTTCCTTCGATTTCCCTGAGTACTGCGTTGAGTTTACAGGCAGGATTCAGCTGGTGCTGCAGGAGAAAACAACACCCTTTTTGTTACAGCACAAGACCTAAAGAGAATATGTCACTTGGAGTCCCAGCACGTTGGATAAACGCTGTGACTTCACTGCAGTGTACCTTAGATTAGTGTGGTAAGGTTGCAGCATCTTAACGACGTGGCCCTAATCACTCCAGACTTGTGATAATGCATTGCCAGGTGCCAAGTACGTACCCAAACGAAGGTGGATTGTGTTGGGGTGATTTATTGTTCATACGGTACGAGCCAGCCTGGGCTATTCATCCGTTCACAGGTTTCTCATCAAGTCTGTTATGTTTGTCTTGGCATTGGCAGTAATGGAAATAACTTTTGAAGTGGAAATCTCCACCGGTAAATACTGCTATGGATGAGTCCTGGGTGTAGAAAGAAGATGTTACTAATAGTGTGGTTAGAGATTAGGAAACGTCCTTTCGACTTTAGATCAGTGTGTTTGATTTTAGTGAAACCATTAAATTTTCCTTCTTTGTTTGCAAGATCTTAGACTTATATAGAAGTGCTGTCTTCCTTGGGTTTTTTTTGTGTGTGTTTTGGTTTTGTTTTCCTTCTTGGACCTGAGCAGTAGCCAGTGATGGCTGTTTCTCTCTCTCTGTGTATGTGTGTTTGTGAGCCCAGTGCCATATTTGAAGTCTTTCACCTCGTGCTTGTCTGACAGCTGACCAAGTACCGCAAGTGTCTGTCACAGACAGATTTTCACTGCGGTTCACAGCTTAACGTAACAGAGGGAGAGGGGAGGGGAAAGACAGTTCACAAAATGTACGAGGAAACGTGTCGGGAAGATGCAGGGAACTCTGCAGAGACAGAGCGTCTTTTGTCTCTCGGGCAGAATGACTCCCTGGCTCAAAGCCTGCAGCCAGGCAAATAACAGGGCAGATTCATTATGCCCTAGTGCTGCTACACGGCAGTACATCTGAGAATTAAATTAGAGACAAAGGTGGGCTCTCTCTCTCTGTTACTTTTTTGGTAATCTCAAGAAGTTGCCATTGTGTCACCGCTCAATAACTTCTTTGTGTTCACTACATCTGCACACGAAGCCCCAAATTACCTTACTCTAAATAAGTTACAGTTGCACTGCAAATGTTTCTTCATATTACTTTTCACTCTATTTGTAAAAGAACAAGGGTTTATTATTGATCAGAGTTATACAAAACAGATGGCTTTTTTTTTTAATATCAGAGAATAGCCATATTTGGGTATGAATGATGGGATTATTTTTTAATGAAGTTTTAATCCGTTAAAGTCTGATGTCTGGTCTAAGCTAATCATGTAGGTGTCATGTATTGGATAGACTGAAAAAGACATCAGAGAATGAAGAACGACTTAACCCGCTTGAACAATTTAAGACAAGATGCATTGCATTCTGGAAATGCTTGAACTGCTCCATTGGTTACAGAGATCTCTGACTCAAATGTAAAGGATCTTAATTTCTTCTGAACACTCAAAAAATTTTGACTTTTTAATGAAGATCTTGATTTTTCTTTCTACTTAGAGTTCTTTCTTTTTCTTTTTTTTTGGAAAGTCAGGTGTAATTTTATTTGTTTAATTTTCTGAGTAATTAAATAAAACCTTAAACAGAGTTATGTAAAAATCTATAAACAAACAAAAAGGACAAATCCCCTCTAAACCCATATAAAATATTCACACTAACTATTTTTATAGTTATTTACACGTGGCATTTTACACTCTCACCATTTTGCTAATCACTGTCTTCACCTGTCTCCATGAAATGTCATATTTTCTTCCAAGGTTCTTGACACCTTCTTCTATGCTTTGGTATTTGCACAACCTTGTGACATTCAACTGCAGTGTAATAGTGGTTTATCTTAGGAAGCAATGGCTCTGCTCAGAAATAGTTCACTGTTTCATTAAGATAAATCTTCATGAGATTTGATAAGTTGAGGGGAATTCACTTGGTGTTACACCTCTTCCATCCAAGTAGTTTTTAAATATCCAACCAAAGCTCAGGAGTTATAGTTGATTCTGTATTGATTCCCACAGCACCTGAGATTCTTGCAAGCATACGGCTTTCTTATAAAGCACCCTGCTGGCACCCCAAACAGAGATGTTATCTAAAGCTTTTACCCCTGGTCCTGTCACTATACCCCCTGATCAAGAGCCCCCCTATTCTCTCACTGGAAGGTGCTCTAAGGTCTCCTGAGAGCCTTCTCTTCTCCAGGCTGAACAACCCCAACTCTCTCAGCCTGTCCTCGGACAGGAGGTGCTCCAGCCCTCTGACCATCTTTGTGGCCACCTCTGGACTCCCTTGAACAGGTCCATGTCCTTTTTATGCTGGGGACCCCGTTGCTGGATGCAGCACTGCAGGGTGGGTCTCACGAGCATGGAGTAGAGGGGGAGAATCACCTCCCTTAATCTTAATGGTTTATAACCTAGACGGTATTTAGACCACTTAATTTCTGGTTTTCCACTGGATTTTCTCAATACGGGTGCTGTTGGCTTGCTGCACACATTATAAGCAAGACAGATGATCGGGGGATGGAGTTAGTGACGAAAGTGGAGATGCTGAGGGAGCTGCATTTGTTCAGCTTGGAGAAGAGAAAACTGGCAAGGAATATCTGGTTTATATTTCAGCAGGGGCTGTAGAGATGAAAGATACAGGTTCTTGTCAGAGATACACGCTAAAAATACACAAAGGAATGGGTATGGGTTGAAAATCAAGGTGGGATTAACAGGTGCAGCCATTTCATGGTTCTTAAACTGTGAGAAGTTTATGAGAGAGGAAAATAAGAGCTTCATCAACATTAGCATCGGGGAAGACAGCAGCTTCCCACACTGACAAAAGAAGAAATGTTCAATAACAGCAGAAATATATTGGTCGTGTGTCCTGAGGAAACCAGACCTCCAGGACAATTGTAGAGATCCCAGGGATTAATGTGGATTGTTTGGGTCTTTCTGCCTTTTTTCCTTCCCTCTTTTTTCCTTCTCCCTCCTTCCCCCTACTATCTTGAGGAGGGTGGATTCTCTTCCAGTAGAACACTCTAGAGAGTCTCACCGAGGATGACAACTACTGTTTATTCTGCTTTCCTTTTTTTAAAAAAAAAACCCAACCCTGTATCTGCTTGAATAGCTGCTGTATTTCACCTCAACACTCTCTCCTCTCCATTTTTCTAAGTTTCTTGCTGCCAGTCTGAAATAGCTGCAGTTATACAGGATAACCTATTTAGCAATGCCCGTTAGTGACATACATATGGTCCATGATGGAAACCTCGGGTTTGCATTGTTGAAAATTTCCATACACTGCGAACTTTTCCAAGCTGTCCCCACCTCTGTTCCATGTAAATGTATGTCATGAATCTTGTCATTTCCAGATCAATGGAGCAACCAACTTGCTGAGAAGCCTATTCTGCCAGTTGTTAAAGTGTGCAACTGACTTTAAAACAGAGAAGTTGATTTTCTGGGGACTACTCAAACCTTAATGTTAAATATTCCTCGCTGAGTCAGTTGACATTGACTATGACTGTAGGCAATTAATATGAATTTCCCAAATGACAACCATTTTCTCTTGGTAATTTTTTTTTTTTTTTGTCTCAGAAACAATTTCACATGGGCAGACTATGACAGGTTGCTATTGTGAATCTGCTGCAGTGCTTCCAGGTATTCAGAACATTGTTTGCATTGCTAAGTACTGTGAGAAAAAAAATCCTGACGTTAAGGGATTATGCTCTCCTGAAGCTGCTGTTCCTTCAGTTTGCAGAGTTATGACAGATAAAAATGTCTTACACACAAAACCAAGTTATCCAGGTTGTCTGTTAATGAAACAGATGTCAGTTTGCTGAAATGCCAGCCTTCCTTTTTTATGTACTTCAAATTCTTGAATTTCTGTCTGAGTAAGAGTTAGGGGTGCGATCCTGCATAACATTTACCTATACGATAAGAAAATTCCTTAATTTGGCTCTTCCAAAATTAAAAAGGCGGTCTTATATAATAAGAAAAAGTTGGAGGAATTGGATCTAATTCCTTTGTTCTGATTTTCATCTTATTCATAATTAGCCCATTGGAAATGTAATTATAAAGTAGTTCAACAGACGGTAGAATTCCTCTGACCTAGCTTAATCTTCTCACCTTAAATATCTAATCTAACAGGTTGTGTAGGCTTCTTATGTAGGAGAGGGAGAAAGACAGACAGCTGTAAGAGAGATATTCATCACATCTTTGCACAGGTGTCTCTGAAAAGTGGCATAAAACATCTTCTGCAGGAGATGCACTTTATCCGGTGATAATGGACAGAGTAGATTGGATCAAATCGTTAATGTTTAGAAATCTGCAGTTAGGCAAGATACCTTGAATTTTCCTTAGGAGTTTAGAAACATGAAAAAAAAACCCCAACATTGCAGTTTCTCTGAGAATTACATTGTGATGAAAATTTAGAAGCAACTTCATAGAAGCAGTATCTTTCTTGAGTTTTCTCAAGTGGTGTCAAGGCAAATAACCTTGAGAAAAAATAAGATTATGAAGGTGCAGCTTTTTCAGTAGGGAATTTGACTGGTATACAAGGAAACTGAAAGGGGAAATATTCCTCACTAATATGTAGCAAGAATTCACAGAAAATAGGGGCTAGTTGGAAATTAATATATTATAGCTAAATTATAATACAGCCATACTATAGTTATATAGTAAGCATTATTTTGGGGTTTTTTGTTTTATTTTTTTAATTTGGAAATGTGTTCTTACTACAGACATTTTCTGTTGTGCCACAAGGACTAATCTTTCCTATGTCAATTATATAAGTCTCTGTAATCAAGTATTTTTCTGTCTCAGTGATGCATTTATAGGAAACAGGATAGTGTTCTTGGACATACGGGTGGTTGGAATTATCGCTGCTTCCATTGTGAGGAAATATCTTCATACTTGCAAAAACCAGCTGAATGGAAAGAAGACATGCAACTAGCATGGACTACTTAGCTATATTCTTTAAGTCTCTGAGGCTGTATTTTTCAGGCAGGAACACCTGAGATGGTTTCCTTCTGTTTAGTTTGTGTTGGTGAGAATAGAGAGACTGTTCTCCTAACTCAACCACTCCAGGCCAGTAGGAAGAGTGTTTCACAGTCAGCTTTGACCTTTTTCTTGTGCAGAATTGAAAGAGGATTAATTTAGCATTCCCATGTTAAGGGCTTTGTCTGTACCAGGGGTGCAGGTGTGTCTTTAGTCATGTCCTGGAGGAATGACGCCCTAGCCCCAATGTGTCCTGCTGATGCTCTTGTTTAGCAATTGTGAATGGATGGCATTGAGCACACTAACAACTGGTTAGATGGAAGTGGGGCTTCTGAATCAGACAGGGAAAAGGCAATGCCAGAGAACACTGAAGGGGAAAGGCAAAGAGCGGATTTGCCATCTCCAGCTGTGGCTCAGTCACAATCATCTCTTTGCCAAGGGCCTGGTTTGCCTCTCTCTCTTCCCTCTTTGAGCTTTACCAACAGCTCATTTATTTCACAAAATTCTGTTCTGCCAAGCTGACTAGCAAAATGTCTGTAGCCACTCTGCTGACATCACCTCATTTGACACTGCTTTTGTAACAGTGGTATGAGTCCACCGGAGCCACCACATTTGGGCATTGGGAAGTTTTTGCATTCCCAGGCATGGTATTTACCACTGAACATTTTTATTCTTTAAAATTATATAAACAAAGCAGCATGTCTATTTTCCCTACTTTTTAAAAAAGAGGTTTTTTTCCCAACAATTGATGCAAATAGTGTCATATTCCAGAAGTAGGACAGTATGACTCATTTGCATATATTTAGATAGCTAGAATATAGATGCCCACAGCTTGCCAAGTCAGCTTCCATGCTTCCTTTACAGAAAACAGAGAAAAATAGGGACTCAAAGGGAGTGAACTCATTCTAAGATGCAGCTAAAATAGGTGAGATGTTCATAATCTTCTTCATTGGCTTTAGCCACAGTCAAGACTATCTCAGATGAAGATGTCAACACTGTGGACATAGAGGCTTGCCCACACAGGCATCTAGAGCAATTTGAGATGCCCCAGGGCATCCAAGACACACACAGCATGGGTCTGACAGAGAAGGAAGATATACAGAAGATCCGTAGCCTTTTGGGGCAGCAGCTCGATGCTAGATAGGACGCCTCTGAGTGCTTAAAATGACATTAGAGGTACATGTTTAGTCCCAACCTATTTTTTCCACTGGTAACAACAGCAACTTGGCCATCTTTCTCAGAGGTACAGCCTACATTATAGATACTCAAATCTAAAATAACCAGTGATGAGTACTACCCTTAAAGTTAGATTACCTCAATCTCACCCTTACAAGAGTATATAAATTCATGTCAATATGCACTGAAAGTAACTACTAGCAAGGCTGCAAGATTCAATGTTCTTCTAGTCTAAAACTGAGGTAGGAATTTTAATTTTTCTGTATGTGTAACAGAGATAGAGATATTGTGATCTGTCAACTTCTTTGATTCACAATAATGCAGTCGTGGATAATATTCCCACTGATTTACTCATATTTGTTCTGAATTTAAAAGGCTATAACAGTTAATACTATCTCAGTTGACAGGGCAAGTAGTTTGTTATGTACTGGGTATGAACACATTTGGTAATACAAACATCTATTGTCTGAGGCAAACAGGGAAGTCAAATCCCCTTGACTGAACTTGGAACAGCTTATCCAACTCAACAATCCCAAAGCCACACCAAATCTTCATGAGAGTTACTGTCATCTATTTCCCTACTGCTTAGTCTGTTGTTGCAGATGTGAGGATAGTTTCTGCAGGGGATTCTTTTGGGGTAAAGTGTGTAATTAGAGTTAATTAGATTTACTCTGAAATTTTCAAATGATGTAGAATGGAATAAAATATTTTCTTTATATCTGTCACAAAGATGACAAGAAACCTTGCTCCCTGATGCTGCAGCTGCTACGCAGAGGGAGAAAAAAATAACTAGTGGCTTTCTAATTTTCAGACAACCGAATTTCATCTTAAATCGAGTTCTAGGACTGGCAGAGAAATACTGGTCTCACTCATTTCTGTAGCCTTATTGGTTGTAGGGGGAACTTCAATGGGTTCTGAACTGGGTGCAAGTACTAACAGCGGTACTGAGCGTTACCTGCCCATTACAAAGCAGTAAAAGCCTGACACAATTTTGGGAGATATTGCTGCCACTGTAAATGCTATCAGCAGTGCTGCACAGCAAAAGGTTGGTTCTCCCAATGCAGCACAATTTTCATAGTTCCATTAATATCTGGGATTGATTGCCCACCACTGCCCTGGATGTTGTTAGTCCATTTATGTGAAGGTTTGGGCTTCATCAGACTAGTCCTGGGTTGGAGGTGTTCGTGACGTGTGTGCACTTGCATAAAAGGGATTTTAACTGTAGGAAAAATGTAGACAATACACAGTATGAGAGCTTGCTTGCTTTTGTCAAGGAAAAGTTATGAAACCGTTCAGGCATCTCCAGAAATAAAGAGAATGATATGCAAGTGAGACAGAGCAAGAGCTTCAAAATGGCATTTTGGACAGCTCTCAAATATCCTTAGCAACATATTTCACCACCTTTACTGTAAAAAAATATTTTCCTTATATATGTAGTCTGACTCTACCCTGTTTTAGTTTAAAACCATGACCTCTTGTCCTATTACTACAGGCCCTACTAAAAAGTCTGTCCCCATCTTTCTTAGAAGTCTCCATGAGGCACAGAAAGGAATTCAGAAATCTTTTGCTTTTGGAGATCATTTTGTGACAGTTCTGCTCCTCTTTTCCTTATATACAAAAGAATGCCAAGAAACTTAAACCATTTAGGGAGGGCTTGACGAAAACAAGCAAACAAACAAACAAACTTATTTATACATTGTCTTCACTAATTAGAACTATAAGATAAAGTGTACTTGTCTGCCTAAGGTTTAGCATTTTTTTCAGCTTCTTCAGTTCACACACTAAGAAAATATGGGACATGGAACACAATTAATTCAAAGGATGCAATAAACTACTGAAGCGATTTTGTCTGCTTTGGTGGCTTAACCTGAAGTTGAATATACAAGCTGATATTTTCAATACCTGTTACTGAGAACTGTGTGTCTAAACTCCTAGGATTTGTTGAATTTCTTAGCTTGGTGTGCACAGGTAATTCAACTGTCGGCAGAACAAGTGCTTAAAATTGCTTACGTCCCTCCTGGATGCTGTATTTCTCAGAATCTATAAACATTGGCCACGTAATCAGGTTTCTCCCTAAGGAATCAGATTACCAAATATATATATCTAATCTTTTAAAATTAACTTGTTCTCATTTGCTTAGTGTACCAAATGCCTCATGAGATATGATGATAAACTTTTACCTTTAGCTAACTGATTGAATTTTTAGTTAATAAATACTGAGCTAAAGCCACGTTCCTCGGTTACTTGTCAAACTGGTTGTTGATTTCAGTTCCGTATTCTTTGAGGAACTGTCTACTGAATAAAGAAAACTTCCATACTAGCACAAATTTCCGGCATTATTGGCTAATTAAGTCTTTGTCTACACAGGCAGCTGGGGGCTTTAGGCGATCTCATGCCCATATGCACTCACCATTTACATTGTAAATCTTTTGGCTAGGTCTTAAGTGACAGTCTTGCCTGATGCTGCAAAAAGTGTTGGCACGAGGCTGATCTGACCCCTTCATACCATGTGCTTTGAAATTATCTGGGTACACAATCTGTAAGCACTGTAAATCGATCTGCTGCAATTCCACAAGTCCTTGGTTTTGACTTCTTGCAGTTCCTTCAAATACTTTTTTCTTTTCTTTTCGCCACCCATAAGTACAGTCAGTCTCAGAAAAAGGCAGACAATTCACAACTGATTGCTGAAAGAGCTCAAATTCATATGGTATAAGGGGAACTGTGATTCATCTTAGCCCTTAGGTGATATAAGGGATCAAATATATGATTCATAGTCCCTGGGAACAGGTAAGCAGTTAGGTTCACTGTGGACATTTCAAAGTTGATCATAAATATCAGATTAGATTTCCTTTGTACAACATCATAAAATCATAGAATCATTGAATGGTTTGGGTCGGAAGGGACCTTAAAGATCATCGAGTTCCACCCCCAGACATGGGCAGGGACACCTCCCACCAGCCCAGGTTGCCCAAAGCCTCATCCAGCCTGGCCTTGAACCCCTCCAGGGATGGACATCCACAGCTTCTCTGGGCAACCTGGGCCACTGCCTCACCACCCTCACAGGAAAACATTTCTTCCTAATATCTAATCCACATCTCCCCTTTTTCAGCTTAAAACCATTACCCCTCATCCTATCACTTCACTCCCCAATCAAGAGTGCCTCCCCATCTCTCCTGTAGCCCCCCTTCAAGACCAGTAGTCTTGAAACATAAGGTATGCTAGAATTTCTCAGACCTCTCAGTAAGCAGCTTATTGTTCTTATTGAGCCCAAAACGGGGCTTTTTTTGGCCCGTCTTGACATTTTGTTCAGTGGTTAACAAGAGTATCAGCCCTTATTCTCTACAGTTCCTCCCCTTTTTTCCCCAGATTTGCTGCATTTCTCATCATCATCAGTACTACTTATTCTTCTGCTTAAAAGAATGAATGATGATTTATAATATCTGCCTTCTTGATCCCTTTCAGCTGCACAACGTAGTGCATACATATGTAGTGCTATTCAGCTTAAATCCTGCCCAAATTAGAACTAGATCTTAGATTTATTTGCATAAAGCCTCCCTTTTCTTAGGCAGAAATAAAGGTGTTCACAGTGGGGGAGATGATCTATATTTGACAGACACATGATAGAGCAGCATCCCTTTCAGGAGGGAAACCCTCAGCTGAGAGAGGGAATCCTGTAGGATAAGCAGACTGGATCTTCCTCTGCAGAGTCTGCAATGTAAGCAGCCTTAAAGGTGGCTTGGTTAGAAAGGGAAAATCACTGAACAGAAGAAAATGTCTGGTGAAAAATACTGGCAGAGAAATTGCCTGCCAGCCTGGGAGCTGTGAGTCTGGAAACTAAATTTTCAAAGTAGAAGCATCCCTAAAAACTGCAGCTGGCCTCTTTCAAATATTAGCTGGGGTACCCAGAAGTCACAGACATCCTGAGGTACCATAAATAAATACAGGAAAGTATAACAGCAATTTATTATCTGAAAAAGCGAAAACAGTCTGGGGAAATAAAACTGGTCTGAAAGAATCAAAACCATCTTCATTTACTGGCTGGTACAGCTGAAAAATCAAAATTGACGGCATCTATTGGCACCTCAAACTGGTGATGTCCTATGCCCTCTTATGTGTCTATGATATAAAAAGGACTTAAATTTATCCAAAAATGGAGTCTCTATTCCTATGAACTTCCCATTTTCATGTACTTTTTTTTTTTTTTCCTAAACAGGCTGATTTCTCTGTGTGAACTTTCTAAGAGATCTTGGATTCTCACCAGGGACATCTGGTCAGCTTCAGACAGATCATCTTTGAAGCGAGACTGTGTCCATTGTCTTATTAGTCCCCCTTTGGGTCCACTTTTGAGGTTGGGTCAATTTGTCCTCCCACCTCTGGGATGGTTTAGTCCCCCTCTGGGATTGGTTTGTCCTCCCACCTCTTGTATGATTTCCTTCTGAAATTTGTCTAATTCTCTTGATACTGGTATTACATATCCATATAAATAATCTGTTATGTCACCTGCTATACAGTTGATAAGTTGCTACACTAAGTTTGTAGTAACCTGTAATAGTAGGTACCTACTTGGCTATTGTTATTGCTTGTTGCAATATGGTTGGTTGCTGCTATTAACTCCTTCCATACTATTAATTGCTGATAGAATTTGTAATCACTTCAGATATATATATATTCACTCTGACAATCATCGGTATAGTTGCTAACGGTGATTTTGTGGTCATATACTTGCTAGTGGTGATTATTTGTGGTAATCTGTAATAAAGTAGAGAAATTTAGAGAATAAGAGCCTCCACGCCCTTGTGTATTACAGAATCCTGTGAACCCACGGTCACGATCTCTACACACTCACAGGTTAGGTAACCCTTTAGGTCATGACAAGCTGATCTTGTGCCAAAGGATGCAAAGCATATTGCTTGGACTGTTAGCACAGGCCATAGCTGGATAAGCCTAGGTTGAACTTCAGGAGTTACTGTGGACCTAGGACCATCCCCAACGGATAGTTTGGGATCCAGCCATACTGTCTGGAGTGTAACAGCTGTTTTGGATCCAATGATTTGTCCTCAGGGTCGAAAGACAGGCCTGGCGATGGTTACATCACTTGTATAGCTGTAGTCCCAGCTGTAGAATGAAAGGACTGTACACCATCGCGTAAATGGATAAACAAAGCTACTTCATTTTACAGTGTAGTAAATTTGGTCTCTGCATACTACATAGACAGTGGAGTTAAATGCTGGGGGAGGATATATGGAGGTTAGTAGCAGTTTCTAGGTGAAGGGAAGAGTTCTTGGTGGGTTTATAAGCCACAGGTTGAATACCACTAATGCAAACCATCCCAAAATGTTGAATAAGTGCAGTCTCCCATAAAGGCCACATCTGCACCTGAATTCACTATGGAGAAAAGTGTGGAAAGGCTCAAGATGAAAATAAAATTCAGTGTTGGTTTATGGTTTATTAGCAGTTATGAGACAACTAAAGGCCAGAACTAGTTCCTTGAGCTGTCTTCAAGCATGACCTGTCCCAGGACAAGGGTTCAAATGGCCTTTGTGTCTCCCAAGATTGGCATCCACAGCTAACTCTCCCTCTTTGTCGCTCTAGAATAAGAGCAAATCACCTTCCATAACACACTGCGATACCTTAGGTTGATATATTTGTTTTGGCAAAGACCCATGGAAAATTTCTCTGTATCCTGATGAGAGAATCCTTTTCCTACCAGAGTATGAATCTGACCTGAACGCAAATCTGACTTAGGGAGACACAGTGGGGTTGATACATTTTGGAAGATATTTCTCACAACTGTCACTACCATTTTGGGTCACTTCTTAGATGATGTGCTTATTTGTTTTGCTTTTTTGTAAGAAAAAAACAAAGCCATGTTCACAGTTCGTGAAAGAACTGAAACGTGTGCTCCATTCTCATCTGGGACAAGGTGGAAAATAGATACTTCTAGCATTTTTATTCACATGCCTCTGATCACAACAAACTTTTAATACATTCATTACCTTAAACAATTGTTTAAATGTTGTTTTGAATATGAATCACTTTTCAAGTAAGGGTCTGAATCTTTATGAGCCCTCAATCAAAGGGCCCATTGCTCAGATGGGAAAAACCACAGGTATCTTTCTGTTCAAAACGGAAACTGTTTCAATCCTACAGCAGAAATAGTCCTATTGCACAGACTCTTGTAAAGTAGAGGTGGAATGGTAAAATAAACATGTTGATGGGTGTTTCAGCATTTCTGCTCTGTATTTTGTGTTTTCATCACAAAACACTGAAGGAGCCAAACTGCTCAGCACCCATAGGAGCTCAATCCTCCTATGGACTGTAGCCTAGTTTTGCACTGGAAAAGCACATCATTGTCACTTTTGCTCTTGTATTGCTGGGAACTGCAGGCTTATGCAGACATAAGGATATGATTTTTTAAACAGAAAAGTGATTGTGAATCCACTAAGTCAGCTTTTGCAATTTAGTGTGTGTATAACAGATAAGTGGCTTGATACATATTGATCTTCCAGTGTTTCTGAAGTTGTAAACTATTGAAAATATGCAAGATTACAGCAGTAAAAGAGAAATTCATAACATTTTCTCATTTGGAACTGATACAGAAAAAAAAAATGTCTTACCATCATTTTGGCAAGGAAAGAAACCGTTCTCTATGATGTCTATTTTAAAAAATTAAAACAGACTGTTAATGAAAGGACCAAAAATTCACCTGGAGACTGTCTAAGAAAACCGTAGAAATTAATTATATCAAGATACAAAGTAATTTGAGATACCTGTCTCTCTTTTTACCTGTTATAGCATTATATCTTAAGCAATATCTGATAAAATCCAAGCTGAGAAACCTTTTCTGTCTTTGTCATGCAGGTTTCCAAGTGGTGTAAGCAATATTTAGGTTTTTACCTGGCTGTTACTGTAGGCACCAGTAGC
Source organism: Pterocles orientalis (assembly GCA_011057875.1). Taxonomy (NCBI): domain Eukaryota; kingdom Metazoa; phylum Chordata; class Aves; order Pterocliformes; family Pteroclidae; genus Pterocles; species Pterocles orientalis. Next base: position 1,326,123 of record WKFP01014391.1, read on the forward strand.
ACACAATGTGAGCAATACAGTCAGAATATGAAGCTGTCTCTGGGTTAATTTACCTGCTAACAGTAAATTAGTATGGCAGTCATGATACCACAGGTTTCAGGACCTGTGAAGCCTCATATATATTCTGAAGGTATTCTTTCTAACAGGTGTTCTTTAGCTATTTAATTGTATCACACCTGTGGCAAGTTTCAGCTAATCCCTGCCATTTACTTAGGTGCTGTCTGTCATTTAAAATCAAATACACTCTTACAATCATTTCACAATCAGTTCAGCCTGGTTTAACACAGAATGACCTCCAGCAGCTCCCAAGGGAGTGTCATATTATAAATAATCCTGATATTTAATGTTCATTTTAATGGACAAACAAAAAAGGATTCAAAGTAGCTTTCCCTTTATTTTTATAGGATTAAAAATAAATGAATTTTTACATTGTCCTTGAAAAACAAATTCTGTCGTACAATACTGATATAAGGGCTGCAGAAGAAACAGAAACAATCCAGTTCCTGATGCTGGGGCCCGTCTGTGTTAGTGCTTCACCCAATATTATGGCAGGTTTACATAGCTTTAGTATGCATGAAAGTGTAGAAAATGGCTTTTAGCACTGAAAGCCACTCTGTCAGCTGGGGACCACAGCAGCTATCATTGTGTTCTCTCTAACACTATGTATTTATTACAGGATAGGCAATTTTTGGCCATGTTGACTGCTTGACAGCTGAGGACTCCCTCATATTGTGGCTGATCTCAGCTAGCTTTGAGGACTCACTTCCACTCACTCTCCAGAGTTTAAATCTCAACAAGGGTTTCAGGCAATTTGTGGTATACTGGGCCTCAAGAATATTTAATATATCTTTCCAAGCACTCATGGTCAGGCATCGTCCAAAAAGCAGGATAGAAAAATACCTATGTGATGGAAATAAGCAAATAGAGCATTTAAAGATTTTAGGCTGAACATTAAGTCATATTCTCAAAACGTAAAGTAGCACAGACGTTTGCTACACTTCTTATAGCTCCATGTCAGAAGTAGTCTAGGATGCAAGACTAGGAGGGATTTTCTGAACTGTTAAATCTAGTCCCACTGGTGTTGCAGATAACTGAATCAGATAGTTTCTTTTTAATTCATAAAATGTCCTCTTAAAATCAGTTTATGTTTCTTGTCACAATAGGTTGTTTCCAAACTTTGGCTGAGCACTTTAAACCATTTATAGCGGCTGTTGGGTTACTAAGGAAGTGTGTTTAAGAGAAATACAGAATATATCACTCAGTAATGAGAGCTGACTTGTTGCTCAACATGAATTATCTTTCACCATAGGAAAAAAAAATTATCTTTTTCTCTGAGCACAGATAAGGATTTCGCACTGCAATTTATACCATACGAGCACTGAGAGTCTACAACCAGGAAGAGCTCCCCTAACTCTCCTCCTTGAACAAGGGAATGATAATAGCAGGCAGGATAATAGCAATTTTTATATATACATATTAAAAAAATCGTTTTTTATTTAAAGTTTAATAGTTTGGGTTTTTTTGAACAAATAGAAGTAATTCAGAGACGTGGTGCCATGGATCATAAGTTAAAAGCCCTGTCACAGTAAGGCAGCGGTATCTTAGCCAAAGTCATTAATTTCAAAGCCTGGTCAAGGAGGTTTGTGGATGGATCACGTATTCTCTGCTTGTTCAGTTCAAAGGAACAGCATCCTTTACATACCCTTTCTCTCCAATGTACACAGGGCATCGCCTTGGAATTAATAAGTTCATAGCAAATGGTATGGAAACAGTGAGATCATGAGACTGGGATCATGTGCACATAGTCTAAACAGAAGGTCAGCTTGTCGTATTTGTTTGATCTCGAGCACTCAGCATTTACCTTTTGCATTTTAATGGCGTACGTTGTAGTTTTAATCTTGCAATTTAATGGGAGAAAGGAATAATGCAAATATTTGCATTCGTGAAGAGGTACTGATATTTAATATTCAGAGTAACCATAAAGATAGAAACCCTGCATAAAGTTCATGGCCTTATGCATTCATAACATTCATAGCAAGGGCTGGTATTCCATCTGACTATCTTCCTTAGCCCTAATGAGAAGGATAATATATAAAGCATAACGAAACATCATTCCAAAACTAGTGGTTAGCTAGTCTATATACTAAAACTCTTTTGTTTCACTTGCTTCAATTTTATTTACTTTAGTTAGATACCTAGAAATAAGTAAAAAATTCTAGGTTCATCATTCACTCACAGTGATAAAAATATTTACAGAGGTTTGTCATTGGACCATTATTGTTTAAAAAGGAAGGTGACTAAAGTGCCATAGACTTTAAGTGCTGTTATTATGATCAGATCCACTCGTATTCAAGTGATGGGTTTTTTTCTTAAGATTCAGTCATTGTACCTACAGTTTAAAATCTGTGGTTCCTTAACAGAAATCTCTTTTCACAGAACCTGGGGCACTCAGGTAGGTTGTTTTCTTGTCCCTACTGTTTTCTGGTTCCAAGCTGTTTTCTGTTTCCCTACATAGCATATGCTGCAGGATTTCATGCCATATTTCCTGCTTTGAGGACAAATCCTTTATGGAAAACAAAGAAACCAGGATGTCGCACAGGATAACCTTAACTTTTAGAGTTAATGCCCCACACTCTCTGCTTGCGCTGTTGCCATGTGTCGGTTTGTTCACCTGAAAAAAGTCCCTTTCATGACATCTCAGTGCTGGTTTATAACCAGTTCTCCTGAAAGTGGGTGGTAGTAATCTCTTCTCTGCATTTCCTCTCGGATGAACAGGGAGCTGAAGCAAGGATGGCAAAGGCTGATCCCGAGACGTGTCAAATGAATCTTCAGGGTAGCTAGAATATTGTTTTCTTTTTTCTACAAAGTTTTCATTACTTTAGCAGGCCAAACAATTTGATCATTTCTTATTTTTATTCACATTTTATTCATGTGGTATAAGATTTGGCTCCAAAATGTATAGATAAGACTTTCCAGTACAGTATATATTAGTGTACACTTTATCCCATAATCAAGGTATGGGTTCTCCTGCTGTTTAACCTCCTCCTTTTTTAGAGATGATACAAGATACAGGTATTTATCAGCCACATCATCTCAGAGTATTTCAGAGAACAACTGACTGCTCACAGTATTAAAATATTACCCCAGTGATTCACGAAGAATTTCCTTTAGCTGGCACTGGGTGCACTGGATGATGATTATACAATATGTGACCTTTTCAGTGCTTATAAATATTATACATGCTTTTACAGAAGTCAGTTTCGACGCGGTGTCAAAATATTTACTTACTTATTTGGGCTTATAATAAGCTAAAGGATCCTGCCTCATTAATTCCAAGTAATTGAAGGCATAATTGACTGAAAGCAATTTCTACCAGCCACCTGCATGAAGGAGCATTTGTTGAAATTGCCTTTTCCCTGTAAGCAATTATCAGATTTGTTACTGACAGGATCACATTGAGCTTCATTAACCAACAGTTCCTGAATCCTGCAGAACTGAATGTGCTTAATTATAATCCCAGCCTACTATACTTCCTATTGCAAATGCATCCTAACCGTAAAATTTCAACCTATTAATCGCAGCTTTATTGCTGAATGAAGCAATAGCTGAGCTAGATTCTTCTAGTTTGTGTTTGGCATGATTGGACAGGGAAACACTATAGTTATTGACAACTGAAGGGAGTTTTTGTCACCTTCCTAATATCTCCAAAACCTGAGATTTGGTGTTGTTCTGGTTGAACAGCTGCAGCACTCTCACTACTAAACAAGAGTTTTGTGAGCAGTGGAAGTGCCAAAGCTGCAGATGGGCATATTTCTAGGCATATCTTTATCTTAAGGCAAGCAAGACAACACATGAGATATAAATCTCAGCCTGTGTGTTGAGCTTAATCATAAGGTACTGGTTTCCAAAGTCACATGTAAAGGTTAAAGAGATTTACTTTGGTTCATAAATATCTTTACAAATCATATCATATATGTAAAACATTGAGCAAGGCATAAGTCACCCGAACCAGTGACACCTTAGGGTTCTTCCATAAGGTATTTGCAGAGCTTCTGACTATTTGTCTGTGTTTTCCCACCTGTTGTCTCAAAATACACCATTCACTAACTTTTTGGAGGAGATGTTGCTTCATTCATACCATGGATGACTGGGCCATAATTCACCTCTGATGCTTTTGGACACTATTACCACATAACCCATATTGCAATTACTTACCACCTAAACAAGGTTACCTATGGAGGTATGTGATCCAGAAGGAACAGCCCATTACTTTACAATATGGCCATGAAAAGCACATTTTGTTTTTAATTAAGATGTTTTCTTTTTAATTAAAATGAGAAATTTTAGATTTTCTCATGTCAAAAATATGACTTATATAGGTAAAATGTGAGCTTCAAAAATTTTTGTGGCACTCATACCTGTGCAATATTTATGTTTTTGATTTTGATATTACAGACTATGACAAAACAACGGTGGTAACTGGCTATTACCGACAGTTTATCTGTGTAAAAAGCATAGACTTCATCATAGACATCATCACAGTAGGATAAAATTGCCTAGAGTGGAGCAGGACACAGAAGCAGAACTTACACCTTAAGTATTTTTATAGCATTCCTGTACCTACGGATGTCTCCTTCTGAAGTAGTTACTTGATTTCTCTTTGAAGTGAATGAGAAGACAATGGCATTTTAATGACACAATTCATACTGGAGATTTTGCTGTAGGATGAGATGAACTGAAATGTGGAAACACCCGTTTCCTTTTTTGCCCATGACAGGGAAACTAACAGGCTTTCAGAGGAATTTTCACTTCATTGTTTGGCAGAACTGGAGGAACTGGACCATCAGAGCTTACTTCAATGGCCTGCTTTGCAAGCAAATATCTTGGAGAGTGGTATCTAAGTAGAGAATGATTATTCTGTTGTGCTTGTATCTGGATCACCTAGGAAAAGGACAAAAGTTTAAAGAACAAGTTTTTTATCTGTGATAGAAATTTAATTCAACATCAATCTACTAGGTATAAATTAAATATATTCACAAATATGTCTGAATATACATATATACGCATATATGCAGCTTACTTTTTCCTCTTTATTGACATTTTAAACAGGAAATTTTGCCTTCTTAATCTAAAAAAATTATTTCAAACATTACTTTTCTTACAAAATTTAACCACAAAATCTGACAAAATAACCAAAACACATTTTCAAGAGTATTATTGAAAAGGTCCTTCTTTCTTTCCAGGTTGATCATCATCCTCGATTGCCTTAACGTGGAGAATAGTTCCTCACCAAACCTGTTTCTTTTTGAAATAGGTACAGCTCACTGCAATTTTACATGCGGCAAAAAGATGTACACCCTCATGGCAAGAAACATTTTCCTGATGTGAGAAACTTCTGAATGAACATGTGTCATGATTTAGACTCTTAATTTTCCCTTTTTTATTCTCCAGCTAGGAATAAAGAAAATATCACTATATTGGTATACTCTACAACTGCCAGTGTCACTGCTTATGAAAACCAAAAACAAACACCATCGGTTTCAGCAATGTGGTGCTCCTAAGACATAGGAGTAGGTACAAAGCAGGAACAGTGACTAAATTAGCAGTGTAGTCACTGAGGTGGAAAAGGAACATCAAATATCCTGGCTGACGTCTTACCTGTGAACTGCTCACATATTGACTCAAAGGAAGAATTCTGTAGTCATATAGTTCAACCTCCTATTAACTGTGGAATTCTCAATAAGAAAAATCAGTCTTGGACTCAGCTCTCAGAGTTCTTGACATTAATACATTTTTCATCAGGCATTAATAAGGCATAACTTCTGTCTGAAAGGTAATTTAATAAGATAATGATATTTCACTTTTCTAATTTCTACATATACAGAAATATCAACTTAATTGTGTCTGAAGATTTTCAAAGATATTTAATATAATAATTTTGTGTAGGAAACTAAATATGGTGGAAATCAAGATTGAATCAAGATTTAATAAACAGAATAGTAATGTTAGGAGTTGGACTAGATGACTTTTAAAGGCTCCTTTCCGACTCAAACTGTTCTATGATTTTGTGATTCTATATTTAAAACTAAAAGCCTCTACTGTCTGGATAAGAGTGTTCAAATCTTAAAGGAATTAATAAAAATGTCACAACTCTTATTATTCTGGTCTTTGATTTTATCTGAACTCAGTGCTGAGCATGCTTTCAAGCTTTGATCAGTCAATGACGTTGAGAGAGGAATAGATAAATTGTATCTATTTTTAAGGATGAACTTGGTATCTACAAAGTCAGTGCAAGGAAAATTGAGTCCATCCTTGCCCAATCAGCTAAGAAAATAGTTTGGATAAGCCTCTGTAGTTGCGTACTGTTGTATGATTAGAGCTAGGAGGTGTTCTAATGGGTTGATCCATTATAACATATTGGCCCATATGGACCATAGATAACAAAGTGCCATCTGTGCTTTAAATGAAGTAAAGGGGTGGTGGCACACATTTTGCTTAACTGTGAAAATATTTTGCAAATATAAAATGGAACTTATATGGCATTAAGCATTATATTTTAAAAGTTCAGTTCTCCAACTGCCGTCGTTAACTGTATAGTCATTTCAGAGCAGTAGCTGGCTCTGTTTTGCAACAATAGAATTCCTGAGAGCTTGGTACATCATAAATTTCTATAAATGAGCATGTAAGTGTTCGTTTCCTGCCTAGTTTCAGCTTTGACTCGCAACAATGACGTTCCCTTACCTGTGTCATTTGAGGAAGCAGACCTCATCAGCACCCGTTGACCGTGCTTTATGTGTATCACAGAGGCTGGACTCCTGAGTGAAGCCTGGCTGCTGCTTTGGTGTAATAAAGTGAAACATCAGCAACAGAAGCTCCCAGATGCAGCTAGTGATGTTTCACTTCCCTATGACACATCGGTTGCTGAAAAAGCTACTGGTGTTTCACTTCCCTATGACACATCAGTGGCTGAAATATCTACAAAAAAACAAAAAAGTGGAAGGAGCAGACTGAGTGTCTTTTCTTCTGAAATGGAAGTTCAAATGTTTGGTCTTTTCAGACAAGACCCCAGTATAAACAACTTGCTGCTTTTGACTTCTGATTTCTCCGTCCCTGTGTCCCTTTAGAAGTTTGTCCTTTTGTTACTTGCTCAGTGTCTGACTGCAGTGGAAGGGATTCAGCATTGCAGCAAGGAGGAATAACTTAATATCAACAAGGTGCTCAGTGGAGTGGTGGTGGATGTTGAGAAAGAAACTGAAATATGGACCATTAACCAGGGCTTCCCAGTTAATTGTAAAGTTTGGTTAATCTTTAACAATCTTTCTTTCTGAAACAGCTTCTCTTTTTTATGTAATTTTACTTCCATGTAACTGTAGTATAAAATATACTATATACTACAGGTATACTACTCTACATAGTAACAAACTACCATATATACATATAATTCTCTATACAGAGAAAGAGGGAGAGTGAGAGAGAGATAGTTGGCAACAACTAGTAGAATTAACTCAAATGTTTCTTCAGCAATATGTAGTGCAGTCAAGTCTGGTTGAATGATTGTTGGAGTTACATTCTTCTAGAACAAGTGTGCCTCTATGAAATGTAACCAATAACCTTTATCCTAATAAAAAGTCAACCTTAATAGTTCAATTATTAGTTTAAGATGAAATGTGCAATGAAAATCCTCATATTCTGTCACTTTGGTGACATTTCTCCCACCTCCCAGTTTCCTTCCATTTTAACGTTTCTATGCTATATCTTAGTTTTGACTTATATTTTTTGAGCACAATTTAGCTGTGTCCCTGGCACAGGGACTGAGAACTGAACAACAGGAGAATCACTTTAGCATTAGAAGCGGTTCACTTTAGCATTAGAAGCAGTAAGAAATAAAAAAAAAAGTGTGGAGGTTTTTGTACTTAACTTTTAAATATATCAAGATTATACTTGATTGAACCTCTTCAAGACAAAATTTTAAATATAACAGAAGTGAGAAGATAAATTTCCTGGTTTCCTATATTTGTCACTAATTGTGCACTGAAGTTATTACTTACAGTGGTACACAGTTGCTTTCATTTTTAGTTCAATCAGTGTTCAGAAAAGAGCTACTGCAGATTGGCTGCAAAATAAATATTTCCTGGAGTACAACTGGATTTTTTCTCTGTATTCCTCTGTCCAACTGTAGAAGATACCTCTAGAAGATTGAAAGCAAAGGATTCCCGATAAAGGTAATTGAGAACATTAATTTTCCAAGGTCTGAAGTGAAGAATTCAGATCTCCTGAACCCCTACCAGGCAGCAGTAAAACCTCACTGGCACATCCTTAGACCAACTGCGTTTTCTTCCAAACTGAGATCGGTCCCTTTTTCAGTGAAGTGAACAAGTCCACACGCAATGATCTGGGTTTTGTTATAAAGAGAAGCTGTCAAACAGCTGTAGAAGCCATTTGAAGTTAATTCTTTTACTACTCAATACCTAATTAGAAAGGAAAGACAAGTCTTCAAGCACTATCGGTCTGTACCATGTAGGCTTTATCATGCACCCTACTGTTCATGCACACGTACAAATACAGATGTTCATGAACACTTACATTCACTTGAAATAGTGTGTTTGCAACTGTTAGTGGTTTCTCTAAGGCTGTTGTGGCATCGTATATCTTTTCCCATGCCTTGTAGCAGAGCTGATTTGAGATGTCTTGGGCAAAATTGGATTTTGTGACTGTGACAGAAGAAGTGTGAGGGGTTTATGGAGACAGATGTGATTATGAGTCGCAAGAAGGATCAGCAGGGTTCTTGGGGACGAAGATGTGGATTTGAAGGAAGTTTCAGGTATGTGAAGGGGGGCTTAGGGATGAGACCAAAAAGGGTTGATGAAGATCAATAAATGAAGAGCAATAAATGATTTTAGGAAGTAATTCCTGGAAGAAAACTACCTTTCCTCCTTTCTTACCTTTCATTAGCCTCCCTTTGGCAGCTAATCGGATGGAGTTTGCAATAGAACTGTAGCATGCTCTGCTCTCACAAGGGGGCCCTGGGTCCCTCAGTATAAGAAGGACCTGGATGGACCGAAGATGGTCAGAGGGCTGGAGCACCTCCCGTATGAGGACAGGCTGAGAGAGTTGGGGTTGTTCAGCCTGGAGAGGAGAAGACTCTGGGGAGACCTTAGAGCAGCCCCATCCAACCTGACCTTTAACATTTCCAGTGATGAGGCATCCACAACCTATCCGGGCAACCTGTTCCTGTGTCTCAGCACTCTCATTGCAAAAAATTAAACATTATGTCTGATCTAACTCTACCCTCTTTCAGTTTAGAACTGTTAACTCTTGTTCTGTCACTACAGGCCCTGGTAAAAAGTCTCTCAACCTTTTATATAAGCTCCCTTTATATACTGAAAGGCTGCAATGAGTTCTCCCCAGAGCCTTCTTTTCTCCAGGCTGAACAACCCCAACTCTCTCGGCCTGTCCTCATCCAGGAGGTGCTCCAGCCCTCTGACCACCTTCGTGGCCTCCTCTGGACTCTCTCTAACAGGTCCATGTCCTTCCTGTGCTGAGGACCCCAGAGCTGGATGCAGCACTGCAAGAGGGGTCTCATGAGAGCAGAGCAGAGGGGAAGAATCACCTCCCTCGACCTGCTGGTCACAATTCTTTTGGTGCAGCCCAGGACACAGTTGGCCATGACTGGCTTCCTGGGACTCTTGGGTTCCCATTAACTCTCACAAAGAGTGGGAGGGGATCAGTCCTGGGACTGGGATGGGGCAGAGGGGCTGCAGGCAGAGTCTGGAGAAGCCCTGGGCAGCTGAGCTCGGGGCAGGAGACGGTGCAGAAAAGACAATGGCTCTGCTGAGAGGAACTCTTCCCCCTTCTATACCACTGTCCACCACTCAGAAACAGATTAATTTCAATGTCAAGAGCAGTAAGGCTGTTTGTGTCAAACTGTGCAGGCAGGAGACAGAGGTCAGCATTACAGTCGGTGCAGCTTGCTTGAAAACCCAGACCTTGTAACCCCTCCTATAGCAGAGGTAGTACAACTATTTTGTTGTTCCAGCAGACCACTTTCCAAGGTAAATCCTTACTTTGCCAGATATAAAAGACACTTCTCAAGAATTCTGTCATGATAAAATGCACACCATAGAAACATGTTTCCAGTTACTTGCTCTCCTGTAATGCAGCAGAAAGAGAAAAAGACATTTGGCTCAGAGTTCAAATTCTATTTTATTTTCTCCGTGATCTCTACCTCCAAACAGTTCAGGAGGCTGAAAACCTGCTTGGACCAGATGAACTTGAAAATCTTCTACAGTTTGGCTCATATTCACTGGGATTTGATCAGTTGCATAATAAGAAAAAAAATTACATCATGAAGTTTCAGTGTATTGAGGGTCACAGCCCAGAACTGATGGCAAACATTTGCTCCAGGCTCCTGGTCTGACCTGGTGAAAGAGGTGAGCTCAGCCCTGTAACTGTCCTCTGAGGTGAATCTTGCCAACAGTAAAGATCTGGGCAAAGGGGAAAGATGGTTGTGTTAGATTTTTCCCATTGCACCTCAAAGTGTAGGATGTGGAAAAATCAGAACATGGAACAACAGGAGACAAGTAAGGCCAGGAGGTCACTCATGTAGCTCAAAGTTAAGAAAAACAAAAAAGTCCACATTCAGAACTATTTCAAGTCTGATTCTTTTAGACTGAGGAAGCCGAGCTCCTAGGCCCACTAAATCACATACCAAAACATTCACATGTCCATGGGATGAAGATATGGTTGTGCAGCCAGGTATCTAGACAATTTGGTAGTGGCAGCTTCAGCAGCTCCCACTGTTTCATTTGCTTTCACAAGAGCCAGATTACTCAGCAGTTGCTCAGGCAGCACAAGCTGAATGTCTTCGTCATTCAGTGCTGCTCCAGGACACCTTGCAAACTGCTCGGGAGCCGTAGGATGACAGATCAGACAGCTCTCAGAAAGATCTCAAAAGATCTGTTGTAACACCACGTTTCAAACTTCATTAACCACCAGTGTCTTCAAGCCTCAGTCCACCTTCTTGCCTGGTCATGCTTCCTTGGCCACTGAAAACCTGAACACAGCTGTCTGACGTCGAAAACCAAAGCTGTGGAAGTAGAATTGAAATGAAAGCTTAAATAACACACAAACCTGATCAAAGGCAGAAGGTCCAGTGTGGAATGCCTTGTTCATTATTGTCTACTACATACTAAAGGTTTACATTACTTATTGGAAAAAAATTTTGATCCAAATTTTGCCAAAGTCATCAACGAAGGCTTGTTTCTGTCTTCATGAAAAGTGCAGAGGTTAACGCCTCTGATACACAGACACCCTGGATGGAGGGCTTGAAAAGCCATGAGGTTTTTAAACTCTTTCAAGTCACTTTTAGGACACTAACATCCAAGAAAGCTCTAAGATTAACTTATTCTTAATTATCCATTACTCAAGAAACACTGAGCTAAGTGCAACATTGTGTAATAAGAAAATGTGTATACATACGTTGTTTTATGCCACTCCATTGTGCTTAATCCTCCATTCACTAAACCACACTGTAAAAACACATTGGCATAAAATGAAATAGATTCGGGAAAGAAGTAGGAAGTTCCTCCTGACTGACAGCGGCTTGCAATGCCAGGGCTTGTTCTATATTCATACTTACAAAATGCAGATTATATTTCTCTTGTGCTGGCAAGCCAATAACTAAGCTTCACTGCTTCTGGCATTCACTAGACTTGATTTTTGTCATACCTCCCTAATATGCCTTAAGGGTACTTGTTGATACCAAGAATTGAAACAAAGCTTATGCTTTTGGTTGCCAAGTCACTTCAGCCAGATGGAAACATAAATCTGGAGCCAGAAAATATTATTACTGTTATTTGAATTTGGAATGTACAATGGTGGTTTTGTCTTTAACATGTAAATGTTTCTTCTTATAATGGAAAAGTCTAATATAAGAAAAGTCGTAGCTCATTAAGGCTTCCTTTGTTGCTGTCCTAACAAGTTGGCTTAAATATGTTGTGAGGTCTATAACATATATAACGTATCTTCAGCTGAGGAAAGAACAAAAATGAGTAATGGTTGTAAGCTGAAGGCAGAAAAATCACAGCAGAGCAGGGCACACTTGTTCAACAGAGAAGGTTGAACATCCCTGATAGTTCATCTTGGTGCCTTCAGATCAAGACTGGATGTCTTTCTGGAAGATCTATTCTCATGCAACTTGAGGGGGTTTTAGTATAATACAATTGTATTTGGACAGGGTATTGTACAAAAATGTTAGGAGTCGTAACCAACTCAGTGGCTTTATAAACAGATGAAATCTTAAAGTCATAGCAACAGTCTTAATTTGATGGGATTGTGCTCAGGACATCTTTAAAATGACAATACCTTTTCTATCAATACATTTTCTATTTTTTGTATTAATAATCTAATTCATAATTTTTCTGGGAAGACTTAGTGAAGAAGAAGAGTGACATGAAATAGAGAGCAAAATATCACTGCAACACTAAACTTCTTCAGTAAAAGGTGTTTCCCTGCATGAAATACAACAGATACTGAGGTACTCTTCTGAACGTCAACACTTTTTTTGGTATTTACTCCTGAAAACAGAAATGAAAATGATCATCAGAAGATAACTAAATTAGTCAACATGCATTATCTAATGGAAGATACCTGGATTTAACAGAGGTTGTCTGAGACTACACCGTGTCACCTGAGGATGATGAAGTCTTTAGCAGCTGTTCTGACATCATTGTAGACAATGCAGACCCGTACCGTTATACTAGAAACTCCTTGTTCTCTCCAGGAGATACTAATCAAATTAAGACAATGCTTCCAGCCTGCTTCAGCTGTTCCACAACAAACAGCAGCAAAATAATCAGGTTCATCAAACTTTCCCAAGTGATGTCTCAGGTCAGACTTCTGTCTATGAATGGCGAAAAACAAAAAATGACACGTCCTCACTGACGGAAACATCAGCCTCCTGATTAAAACTTCCCAATTTTATCTTTTGTTCAGCCTGGAGAGACTGAGGAGAAGAAGCATCAGCTGGCCAGCACAAAACCTAAGAGAAAAGGTGAGAGTCAAGGAGAAATCACTGATGCTTTTATACATTACTTGTCTCATACCAAATGACAGCAGAACCAGAGTTCCTTGCTAACGCACGTGCAGCCAAAGGGATGGTTATGCTGCTGGGGACATGTGGGGTTGGTGGCTTCAGTGAGGTGCTGGATCTCCAGAGCTGTGCGACTCTCAGGCCAGCTCTGTCACCAGGCTGCCCAAACACCTGCATCCCACCACCTGCTGTCCCAGCCATGAGCCAGATGGTCTGGGAGTCTGGAAACACAAGGACCGACGTTTCCAGGGCAATCTGCATACATGCAGCCTTTCCAGAGCTGTAAGCCCATCAGCCTGTGCATCCCTAGTGGAGCCTGGCCAGTGCCACCATTAAAGGCACTGCTGTTACTGACCAGATTGTCCCTTACCACCAGCAGCTGTTGGGGTTCCTACAGAGTGTATTTTGCTTCAGGATCACAGGTGTACCAATATTGCTGAAGGATGGCAGTGCAGAATTTAATTTTTTTTACTGATATATCTATGTTTCTGGCTGTCTTGTCTCATGCAGCATAAATTTTCTCTTCTACAAAAGTCCCTCTTCCCCAAAACTCCGAAGCTACTGTGTATTGGAAAAACCCGTGCCTGCCAGCACTGCATTTTTACCAGCGGTTAAAAGCACCATCTAGTGGCCTCAGAGTGAGTTTACAGGGAACAGAGAAATTCTGGTTCAATTCCAGCTGATAAAGCGGGACACAGATAGCAGAGGTGTCAGTGCCTTCTTGGCAAATCGCCCAGAGCAGGACACACTGCAGAGGATTCTGCAGGAGAGGTTTCAAACCAGAGGAAGTGTTCTGTTCAATTTCTTTCCTCCCCCAGGACTTCAATCCTCCGTATTTGGCTTCTGAACAGGATATGTGGGAAGACATATCTCTGGGCACAGCGGTCAGCTTTGGGCTGCTCCTTTCCTCCAGCTGGCTGGCTGGATGACCAGACTCATTTACTTCTACTCAGGCAAATATCTGGATCCATCTGTCTTACTGCAGACTCACTTTCCGGAAATATGGATCTGTCCTGTTAAAATGTTTTGCTGTTCTACTGTGCAGAAAAGTTGCAGTGCCCAGAGAAGCTGTGGATGCTCCATCCCTGGAGGGGTTCAAGGCCAGGCTGGATGAGGCTTTGAGCAACCTGGGCTAGTGGGAGGTGTCCCTGCCCATGGCAGGGGGTTGGAACTAGATGATCTTTAAGGCCCCTTCCCACCCAAAAAATTCAGTGATTCTGTGATATCCCATCTCTGTAAGATGTAATGGTGCTAAAATGGTGCAGCCCTACAGCACTGAAAATTAACTACTGGAGTGGCGGATGGGGCACCTGAAACTAACCACTTGGGTAGTAAACTAAAGAGTTGGATGTCTGACATCTAAGTCTAAGGATTAAACAAGACTCCGCACAAGACAGCTGATGCATGTCAGGAAGTCCATACACAACACTTCAGCAATGTATAAAGACTGACAAGACCATGCCCTCAGTGACTGGAGCTGGTGCAGGTGTTTAACCTTTTGAAAAGGGTCATATTGCCAGAGGAATGGAGTGCTCTGGGAGCATTTGGTGGAGCTTCTCTGATAGAGGTTCAAGTGCTATATGTTGCATAGGAGAAACACAAAAGGGCTTCTACTCAGTGATGGTGTCCTATGCTGAGAGTAGTCATGAAGTCCATCTCCTAACAAAACTATTGGCTAGGGGGTAATTCCAGTTTCATCCTAATCATTTTCAGTCTCAGTAAGGGCTCCAGCATCTTTCTCGCGGGAGCTGATAGCATAGAATACTTTGGAGTTAGCCTCATTTCAACTGCATGGGCTTGATTTCTTCAGCAAGGTGATGGCAAAACCTGTGGAAATCACTGATCCCACAAGTTCAGGGAACTTCTGCTGGGAAAATTTCTTCTTTTCTGTAATCTATGTTCAGAAATTGACAAGGACAGTGGTGCCCCTTAGGCCTGGGTAACCCGTGAACTTTGGTTCTTTCCTGTTGGCTGCCTCAGCAGTCCGTCAGTGCCCTCATGGACATGGGATTGGAACTGTGATAATGAAATAATTGCAATAAATGACATGTGTTAAAGACATAAACTGTCCTTATTTTTCATATAAAATGATATCTTGCTTCCCTGCTACATAAAAAAAAAAAAAGGTTTCTCCTAAATCTAAAAATATTTTTAAAAAATTCCATCCATATCACTGTCACATGATTACAACAGCACATACATGACAGTTTGGCAGATTAAGTTAATTAAACAGCTATATGGGTGTATATTTGTGAAAGGTAGCATTTGCCCTAACCTGGAAAGAAGCCTTCTGTTCTTCTTCTGGCAGGTAGGTTTTGATCAGTTAAAAATAGTTTTCAGCTAACTAAATCTAAGCAGCAATCTAAAAATAATGAAAAAAGCAGGCAAGGTGTCCTTCAATGTCCTGAGCTACACACACTCTTTGGTGATATAAAGTTGGACAAATGGCATCTCTTAAGTTTCTTGCAACTCTTCTTGGAGTGAAAAAAGCAGCTCTTGGAGCATAAACAACACCATGAGTAACAATAATTAATGATCGTGGTCTCTGAGCTCGGCTGGAAGTGTGAACTGGGGGCTCACACTGAGGCGAAACGTGTGTGAAGCAGCAGCTCCTGCTTTCTGCTGAGTTACAAAATCGGCTTGAGCCCAGGAATAAAAGGAGGTTGAAGGCATAAGGGTGGGGTGATTATGGAGGAGGAAGGGACAGAAGGGTGGCAGGGGTGGAAGGGCAGTCCAAAATTTGTAAGGTCAGTAGTGTTCCTGATATGATTTCTTTTCCCGGCTTTTCATCTGGGAAAGATTACATCCAGGCTAAAACATTTTCAATTGTGCAGGAAACCAGTGCCCTTGATCCCAAACATGCTAATATAAATCAAGTACCAGAAGGAAGCACTTAATGCATGAAAATAACCTGTTCCTCTAATTGGAAAGGTACAAACATGCTTGAAAGAATACATGGATTTAAATTTGTTTTTTTCCTGTATCCAAGTTTTTGTTTTTATTAATACTGTTATAACATGACATATGTATACAGCTTTACAAAGCAAAGATGAACCCAGCACACAGAGAACAGAGGCAGAAAAATCAGAACAAAGTATGAAGATCATCAGTTTATGCTGACTTCATCTGTGTAATTTTATGATCTGTTTAAATAAAATGAGATCAATCCTTATTCTGGTGTTGTTCTATTCCTGGGATCTTTGCTTTATCAATTTTTTTCTTTGCTTTTTTTCCTTCTGCTTTCACATTTTAGTGAAGCACATGCAAGTTCTGATATTGAATAATCTGATTTCTCATGCCTTTGAAACCCTAAAGTGAGCTGACAAGAGAGGTTGATGTTGATTTGCCAATAGTACATATTTGATGCACTGGAGAAAATGCAGATAGAAGATAAAAATGGGATGGCTTTAGACAGAGATTGAACTTAATCTGTTCTTTCTGTGTGTACAAACATCAGAAGTTTCAAAGTACTCTCTCAAAAGCATTTCTCCAGAGAACACAAAATCTTTAGAGGAGTTAAAATCAAGAGAAATACTGGAAGGTAAAAAGGAGAATAGACTTAGAATACCCCAATCACAGGCCGCAGAATAGTGGGAGGGGAGCAGGGATCCTTTCACAAGGAACATCACTTCAGGAGTGTGTGGATCCTCTGTGGGATGTGCTAGTAGCTGGGATATTTAATATATGGACAAACAAGGTTTAATACAGACAGACTGACTAACCATGCAGCTCAGAGCAGAAAAGCTCCTTTGCATCCTAAAAGAGCAAAATGCAGAATTAACAGAGGGAAAAGAGCCTTTAACTCCTCCTCCCATCCTCACTGTCCAGCACTACATCACATGGTATACTTGTTATTGAAACCACAGAAGCAGGGGTTTTTTTTTAAATATATAAAAACTAAACCACAACCACAAGTTCCTTTAAGTTTTGCTGTCATGTTGATTTGATTTCTGGACATGAGATATCTTTCTGTCAACTATTGAGAGATCCCACATGTTTAGCAGTCCAGGATAACTGCCTGTGCTGTACCATGCAGTACATTCATACCAGCAAACTAAGAGGACCATAGCCTTGTACAGTTGTGGGTTAACAATGATCCGGGGCAGTTTCCAACAGATGGCTTGTACGGTCCCTCATTTTTTTCCGAGAATTAGGGAGTGTCATAGTATGGACATGACAGACTACTCATGGGCTCTGTGGACAAAGAATGGGACCTGCTACTGCTTAGTTTAATATTATAGTTATAACCATAAAGTCAAATTTGTGTTTGGAAAGATAAAAGATGAAACTATGTTGGGTTTCACAACCAGAGGTCATGGGCTGGGGAGTTCTTCCTCAAAAGGACTGCTTGAAAGCCTGTGGTCTGACAAATAAATGGACTGATTTGTCAACTCTGCGTTTTATTTGCAGCTTCATTAAGGAAAGAAGAGCAAATGCTTTGTCCTATCATCACGGAATATAAGATGCAGACTCTCAGAAGGTTTAGGCACTCAACTCTTCTACAGCTGTTGGGTTCCATCTGCAGAAAACTGAGGGATAAATACCTGATGAGTATTTGGTACTTTCATACTTTAGAGGAGGAATCTGGGCAGAAAAGCCCAGTTTCAAGAAGAAGCCACCGCAGAAGTTGAGTACTATTTTATCGGGAAGGAGCTATCTGACTTGGCTTCATTACAGATTCACACATTCAATCACACCAACATCGCTTTTCAAATACCATCTCTTACAAATGGATGTTGTTAACTTTTCCCGACAGTAAAGGCACAGCATGTGATTTTCATCCATCAGAGGAAGCTTAATAAATCAACCAGTACATTACAGCTTCACGCCAAGTTAGCACCTTCATCATGGAATGAAATTAGCAAAGCAAATACACTGGCTAATTGTGAAATATGCTAATTACCCGCTCAACCCGTGAAATAAGGCATGAGTGATGTGTGACGAGCTTTGTACAGAGTCGTGAACACTTGGAAATGCAACACTTAAATAAAGTCTAAAACTGCTTATGCAGAGAGAAAGGAGAACAGACAGGGCTAGGGAACAGGCATGGTGGAAAAAATATTTTCATAAGAAGTTTGAAACCTTTTCACTTCTGTTACCCTCGTGGGATTAAAGGCTGGGAGTAAGGAAATGCGCTGATAACAGGCTACAGACCATTTTTCATCTATTTCACACAAATCTAAATCTATTCAAGGTCATTACCAAAAAGAACTGTGCTAGCGATTTGGGATAAATTCACAAGTTGGAACGATTTGACTGAAGTCAAGAGAATTGTGGTTTTCCATCAGTAGAGAATTTGTATTTTTATTTGATTAATTCAGACTCTTTTGCTCACAAGCTAGGCACTGACAGTTGGTCTTTGTAAATGTCTTCATTATTGAGAATGAGACGATGCATGGGGGCACATCCCAGCCTAGGGGTCTCTGTGCCATTCACCTTGGCTATTATATAGACTCTTACTTATGTTTCTACACAAATTTCCTACTTATGTTTCTGTATTGATCTTCTAAATAAAATCTATTTAAAATCCCTCCCCTGATTTTTCGTCCTGCTAGTGGGAAAAAAAGGCATTGAGAGAAGGGTAAAGTCTTATCAAACTTCAGGAAAGAGGGAAAGCAACACAGGTGCACAGAATACATCCTGTCTTAATAGTTTCCCATTTAATGCCCAACTATTATCTTTTCAATTCTTTCCACGGAGTCTAACGAGGTCTACTCAAATGCAGCCTTGGACAACAGGTACAGGAACTCATCCTCCAGAGACTTTGAAAGCAGTGCCAATGTCTGAAAATGCTTGAATATTTTGATTTGTGAAAATGGAATTAGTCCAGCAATTTACTCCATAATAAACAAACAAATAAACAAAAAACCTCCATATCTTTAAGAGCTCTTTTCTGAAAATTACTACCTGGAGCATTCTCAGCCCTCCATCAGATTTGCGTAAATTCAATAGTTGTTTTCAATTTCTACTGTAAAACAAGTGATAGAATGAAATGCCTTCCAAATTAAACATTCACAGAAGTCCTCAGAGAAACTCAAAACTGAAACTGAACAGTCTGACTTTTTACATCTCACCAAATTGAAAAAAATATTGCAATTCACTAAATCAAAAATGGGACATTATTTCACGATTTAGTAGAACGAACAGTAGAATGATCTACAGCTGACCATGTGTTAGTAAAATGGAAATTGTGCTGACCCTTAGCTTTTCTACCTTTCCAGATTATGCCACCTCTGATATTTCTTGACAAAGATAAAGGTGTTGTCTAGCTCATGCAAGATTTTTATAGTAAGCTCACTTGAGAAAACTGAGTAACTGCATAATCACATCAGTTAACACAGCTCAGCACTGTTGCCAGAATGTGCTCTCCCCCGGCTCTTTACTCTTGCGCCCACCCTCATGCCAGCATGGGTGCTTGTGTGGCCACACTGTGAGCGGGATCAGGGAACTGATTCAGCTGAAAACTATCAGAGTGAATTTCTAAACATATGAAATTCAAGGCCAGGCTGGATGAGGCTTTGAGCAACCTGGGCTAGCGGGAGGTGTCCCTGCCCATGGCAGGGGGGTGGAACTCAATGGTCTTTGAGGTCCCTTCCAACCAAAACCATTCTGTGATTCTGTGATTCTATGAAATTTCATTTGTTGCATGCCTGGGTGAGTCTTACAGAAGATCTGCCTAGTTCGACACCGTCTCCAGCAGTGGCTCACAACACATACCTTGGGAAAAAGGTAAGACCATGCAACTGCAGAACAAATTGTCTCCGCAGTTTGTAGCTCTGGGACTACAACGAGTCTTACATGTTGTCTTTGTATATTGGAGTCAAACTGCAGAACTATGGAGCAGCTCTTCACCTCCAGACACCACAGAACAAGTTAATGGGTGCCCAGGATGAGTGGATAGTAGCTTGGAAAGGGTTAAAATGCAGATTTTTAACAAGCTCTTGCAGCACGAAAGAACCCAATGCCCATTCATTCTTTTTTTTTTTTTTTAATTACTAGCTACTTGTTAAAAGCATAATCTCAGCAAAAGCAGATGAGGATTGATGTGTTTCTATAAATTTGACATAACTTTATCTAACTGTCCCTCTGTCTATATTTAATATTTTAAAAATGTTATGAGTACTTTAAAATTAAAACTGAGTATTTGCATTAGTGCTTGATTTTGTATCTGGTACGTTTCTGTTAGCTCTGCTCTTGGTCAAACCACCAAGAGCACTTGTCTTCTCATTGTCACTCTGGAAAAAGGTGATAGACACACCAGTAGCAGTAAGGCCGTCCTGTGAGGCAAAGACAGGAGAATGATTTATAAATCAAATCTATGTAACATGACCAAGATGACCAATCTAGAGCAGAAGTGCCAAAGATGTATATAGACAGAATATGGGTGGCTCACAACATGTCCATCCAGGCTGGGAGGTGGACCACAGCATTTTGACAGAGGCATCTGTGGGAAACAAAGTATCTCCAACTCACACAAAAACAAGGTACCACCAGAGTTCTCATCAACAGGATCGAGCCCATGGCAGGAGGGGACATGCCTCACTCTTACATAAAGGCAGGTTGGGTGTTGCTTCTGTCTTAGTCCAAAGACAAGGAGATTTCAGACTCTGGTAAACTGTGGTATTAGACTTTATCAACCTCATTTTCTTCTTGCTTGCTGGTGGCCTGAATCAGTCACTAAAGCCACGCCCACGAGGCTGATAAGTCTGACAGGAGAATCAGCCTTGAGATGTAAGCATTTGGAATATTAGGTGTGTAGGGGATGCGGGGGGGAAGCAAGATGATGCAAAGAGACACAGTGTGTTTAGAGGAACTTACGTGTTCCTCAGTGAATTTCCCTGACAGTTTGCAG
Source organism: Pterocles orientalis (assembly GCA_011057875.1). Taxonomy (NCBI): domain Eukaryota; kingdom Metazoa; phylum Chordata; class Aves; order Pterocliformes; family Pteroclidae; genus Pterocles; species Pterocles orientalis. Next base: position 1,347,065 of record WKFP01014391.1, read on the forward strand.
AAATACAGTGAGTCAGCTGTCATCATCTAATGTATTAGTAAAAAACAGTGTAAAAAGGGACAATATGCTTAGGCACTTATTAAAGAGAAAAGGGTTAAGAAAAAAACCAAACTAACCAACCAGCCAAGCTCTTTGCTAATGAAAGAGAATTGTGAAGAAGTTTGGAAATGTGCCTCCGCTCAACTTCAGGAATTAGTTTTGAATTAGTTGGAAGTATTTTCATTCAGGCTGCAAACCAGCCCAAAGACCACCTGCTGTGAAATAAAGGAGCACAGACCAGCGGTTATTATAGCAATAGCCATAAGTTTATTGTTTATTGGTACTAAACTTAAATCTTAGTAATTTTGAATTACTGAGTTAGCTTAGATTTATGGAGATGCAGATCATTTAGAGCTGCAGTCATTCCAGCAGGGTATATTATCTAAACCAATTTTCTTATAGTGATGCAATTGCAATACCATAGTTACGGTTGTATCAGTGTTTCCATTATAATCTCCTATTTTCAGGGTTTTGTAATTTGACCATAAAAATCCACTCCTTATTGAAACTTGGCATGCAAGGTCTGAGATGAACAACTTTTTTTTTTTTCAAACTTCAAAGAAAAAGAAATCTGATCTTTTCTGTTATTTCTAATGTTCCAGTTCTGCAAACAGAAAAACCCAACAAAACAGAAGTTGACTGTTTGACATCCTTCACTGTCCATTTACCATAACTTAGATGACACCTTTCTTGGTAAATAGAAGATGGCAAATTGCTCCTGTGTTGCAATGGAGAGGAAAAGAAATCATACCCATTTCTGAAAACATTTAGGGGGAAGATTTACACTTCTGTGTAGCTTTTCTAATGTGTATGGATGAGATTTCAAGTGTTCATAAAACAATCTAGAACAACTTTTTAAGAATAGCTAGATGCAAAAAGAAGGCTTAAATCTAGAAAGTTACGTGGTTCAGATGATGGCATGGACCTTAATAAAAGCACTTTCTCTGATTTGTTTTTGCTCTTTTCAAAATTTTACTTGGAAACTTTATCAGCCTCTTTCTGCTAAAGAATTCCCACGAATGTAATTGAGCTAAAATATTAATATGTACTTAAATTAATTCAACATTGATTTAATTTCATAATTTTAGTTCAGATTTACTTATTAGCATTTCCCCATAAGTCAGTTATGCTGATATATTATCTTAACCTACTTATTTCAAATGTACCTCTCTATCCACTAGAAGGCATACCTTACATTCAGATCAACGTATTCGCAAACAGCGGAGTCTTAGAACCACATTTATCAGTGCATTTTTTCCATCTGATCTTAGAATAATGCAGATAAGGTCTGGCATGTCAACCAATAGAAAATATATTAGTTTTTGGCTTTAGCATTAAATGAAACTAGCAATGATTATTTTGCCTCTGGCTGCTAATTATTACCGTACAGTACTTCAGAAATACTTAAAGCCACGGAGTGTGTAAACCTACAGCAAAGTTTGTAAAGTCACAGTTGGATGAAGTACCTGCAAAGCAATTGCTCTGGGAAAGCCGTCTTTTAATCTCATGGTGCATTTAGCTGAAGCTGAGATTCTGTAAAATCACCCCTGCTTAAGCAGTTCTTTGAACTGTGAGATGGACTCGGATCTTTGTTTATTTCTCCTGTGGTTAATCGGCCATTGAAATGGAAGGTGTGTGCTAACCTCAGAAAGGACGCCAGATACTAGTGTTGCTTCAGGGGTTGATACTATGCTCAAGGAAGTCAATGAGAAAATGTTTATTGATTGCAAAGAAATGAGATTAAACCAAAACCAATAAAAATAAAAACCCCACAGTGTATTGTATTCCTAAAAATCTGAACCTTGATATAATTTTGAAAGTGGAAATGATGTGATTCTACATGAGACACACATTTCTCATGTATCTAAAATAAAACATGAGGTAATATTTCTGATGAGGAATAGGATTTAAAGTACAAATTCCTCCCTAATTTATTCAAACCAGTCTTCTTTAATGCAGAAAAGAACTAAAATTCTTTTTTGCATTATTGAAATGAAGATGAAGTAATATTTTTTTTAATCCTCTAAAACTACCTCTTATTTATTCCTGTGATTATGAAGAAAGTTGGTAAATGTTGAAGTTGTGTAAAAAGCTTGGGATAATGCTAGGGTTTATTTCTGCAGGCATTGGATCTTTAACCTCAAAAATTTAAAGTTATATGCTAGACAAGCAGTTTACAGTGCTTATAGTTTACGGTTTACAGCCAGCATATCTCAAAACCAAGCTAAGATTTTAACCAAAATGGAAGTGCTGCAAAGAAAACTATTTGCCTTGCATGTAGTCTTCAAAAGTGCTGGTAAATTGTGTGATGCTTCGAAAGAGGTAGCAGACAATGCCTCCACTTACTGACACGTGTTTTGTGATGGTTAAAGGTATGTGCATGTTCAATACGATTACTCAATAATTTTTTCTGTAGATTTAAACATGTGACTTTAGTCAATCAAACTTGATAATCTTGCCCTAAGGCTAAGTTGCAGAGATATCGTATCGTTATCATTGTGAGGCTGTACTATTGGCTTGATCATAATTAAAAACTCCTGTGATTGTATATAGTTGTGGATGCCCCATCCCTGGAGGGGTTCCAGGCCAGGCTGGATGAGGCTTTGAGCAACCTGGGCTAGTGGGAGGTGTCCCTGCCCATGGCAGGGGGGTGGAATTAGATGATCTTTAAGGTCCTTTCCAACCCAAACCATTCTATGATTTTATGATTATATGATTATATTGGTGTCCTCGAGACTGGGGAACTATCAGAACAGGAGCATGAAAAGAGTCAGCTCTTGTTATGATAATCTTTTTCTTTTAAAATAGAAAAAAATAAACACTGGGTAAAACCAAGGAACTGTCAACCTTGCTATTATACAAAATCAAGGCATAGAAGAATTATGAGTTGAAGGGCAGTATTCACACGTAGAGAATGAGTTTTACATCCTGTGCAGTTCTACAAGAGAAAAAAAAAGGTAGACATTCAAAGCAGTTAATTGGTCTTTTTGAATACTCAACACCTTGACAAAGCAATTCAGCACTACTTGTCTCCCTTATTCTGGATATATTTTGATGATAACATGAATAGAGCTTCAGCAGTGGACTTTGCCCCTGCTCTATTAGGTGACACCTCTGTGGAAATCCAGAAGCAGTTGTCCCTAGCAGGTGGAATTATTCTGCTCTCTCCTAAGTCCATACAAAACGTATTAAAATTTTAAGACTTCATGGGGTTTCTTTGTCCTCCCTCTGGTGGCAGTGAGACAGAGGTGAATGACTCCAAATCAGAACTGGCAGAAAAGAGCCTCTAAGCCATGATAATTCTAAATTTTCACACTTTTTTTTCAATTCTGGTGCAAGATGAGAGAGTGAAATAACAAACATTTTTACTAGACAAAATAAAACAAAAGAGATACTACTTTGGATCAGGTCAAAAACAATGTTTGTTTTCATCACTTTCAGACATTTTATTTCAGAACCAGGTTGGGGTTTTTTTACACATTTTTAAACGGCAAACTAACCCACAGTTTGGAATGCTCTTGAGATAGAAAAATCCTTGAAAATTATACTTTCTGACATCCTGAAAGATTTGTTTCTATAGAATCGACATATTCTAATATTCTAATCAGGGGGTAAAAATAAAAAGTTTTGTTTGTAAAATTCCTGAACAGTGTCACTAAAAAATACATAATTATTAGGAAAGATGGGGGAAAAGGTGTTTTTCCTAGGGAATATCTTTCCTGTTGCTTGCATGTAGTTTTGGTTTTGCTTCTGTCAGTGAGAGGACACTTTGCTTTTTCAGGAGTTAATTTAGCTCTTGTTTTCAGTTATTCCACCTTCTTTTCTAAAACAGCCTGCTCCACCCCTCCTACATGGAAGATATATTCACACATCCTTCTTGTTTCCTCAGCAAAACAAGGAGCTGAATTCTGATCTCACCTCATAGATCTGATGTCTTTTATTCTTGCTTTCCACATCAGATAAGAGCAATAGTTTACATTTTATTCTCCTTCCTTTTAGTGTTCCTATGTTCCAAGTCATCACTCTCGGTTAAAAAAAAAATTTTAAAAAAAGGTGTGAGAGCATTGGCAGAGTCAACTAGGTTTATCAAAGTCAAACATTTATCAGTTCTAGAGCTGGTAAACTTCTAGCGCTTATTTAACGATAAGCAAAAATTGGATGGATTATGTAGCAAAATAAGGTATCCTCGTAAGGAGAGGAATGGATTTACATTAAGGTATGAGTCTATACTAGCACATAAAATGGGCCATGGACCTTTCACTGGCTGGAGATGGCATTAAGGAGTGCTAGTTGGCACTGGCCAAGGCTGTGTTGAGGAACCTGCTAATAAATGGTGGGAAGACTGTGGGACTCAGGTCAAGTCTACACCTTGGAGTTGGTTTGTTTATTTGTATAGATGCAGCCTGGGAATTTGGGTTCTTTTTTTTTCCTCATTTTTTGTATTTTAGAAAGAAATAAAACCTTAGTAAAAAGACTTCAACTGCTTATGTCTGTTTCCCCTTCTATTAATGGGCATAAAATCTGCTTATCTTCTCGCGCAAGTTGAGTTTTCTTGTTCAGCTCAGTTTATTTCACCAGTTTCCTTTTGTTCTCTTTCAGTGGACTTTTTTCCATAACTATAATTTATTTTTTTTCCCAAAATCTATTGGTGATATGACTTAGTTGACAATTTTCCCCCAATTCAGTGACCTTCTGTCTTCTTAGATTCTGCCAATCTAAGTTGAAGCATTTATTTACTAGAATCAGTATTTATGTCCCTGTTTATTTATTTCCTTTGCTGAAATCAACATCCAACCAAATACACTGCGGTCCCTCAGTTTGAGATACACTTCACTCTGATTCTCTGTTTTTTTCCACCATAAATTTAGATTCAGAACTCCCTGCCCAGTAGGAGAGGGAGGAAAAAACGCGTGTTGGTCATTTGCATATTTTAACAGACGGAGCCGCTTTTACTGTGCAGCTGTCGACGCAGAAGAAATATTCTTTGGGGTAAAGCACTAAGCTAGGCAAAAAAGTCTGTGAAGACTTCCATCTCTTCCATTTCTGCTTTTCCACCAATGGGGACCAATGATATTGTCATGGTATAAGATTACCTACCCTCCTGTAGTCAGCAGGACGGATATCCCTGGCGGCTTCTGGAAAGCTCAGCTTCCCCAGACACTCAAATCCTTTCTATTTTAATAACTCCAAGAACAGATGAGTATGTTTTGCAACTGCTTGGATTTTGCTAATCGAACAGATTGGATTAAATTTTGCACTAGACCCATAAAGTAGAAAGTTTCTAGTCCAGTGGTCAGCGTTGGCATCTGCTGCAGCAAAACTCAATGTGTTCTTTCTGTGAAAAATCAAGGCATAGGACCACATTAAAATCTGCTTTTTTTTTCAAACCCAGGCATTTATTATCATAAGCGATAGTAGAAAGTGATAAGGAAATTAACAGAAATGATAAATTTCTTACCGAAGATGGTTAAATGGTAGGATTAAACTACATATTTTTAGTTGATTAAAAATCAGACATACAGGAATGTATTACCTGATTCAAAGCACCGAATATCAGAGGACTGAAAGTTAAGCTGAATATGTAGCTTGTTTCTTTAACCAATGAGCAAAAAAAAAAAAAAGCCATATGAGTTATTCATCATCCCATAATACCTAATGTCTAACGTAGAATATGAACTGACCCATTTTATTAAAGGTAAGGAAATCTCAGTGATTAGCTTAAACTTGCCACACAAATTTTTGACAGCTAAACATGGATGTGAACACTCAAGCTTGGCTGGCTTTACCGAGCTGAAGTGACAATGTTTCTTCTGGTCTTTTGGTAGTGGTGCTTAAATATCTCTGGTTTTGAGAAAGTTTCCTTGTCTTGAAATTTATGCTTTTCAGGTTTTAACTTCTTGAGCACAGGGATTTGATGTACCTTTGTCTGTTCAGTTAAACTGTGTCCAAAATTGCTATCAGGATGGAGGTATGCCCTGGGTCAAAGGGAGGCAGCACCAAAAGATTGACTGAAAAAATGGGAACACAAGACACAGAGGGAAAACAGCAACATTTCATATATGATGAACTGCAGGGAGATGTAAAGAAGTCATCAATCCCCTTTCTCTATATCCAGTCTTTCACCCTAACCACTGCTGCCATCAGTGTGACCCAGAGCAGTTTTATCAATCTGGGAAGTTTTAATTTGGCCACTACTTTTGTTTCAGTCTCCCTGATAGATTTGCAGAACTGTTTTTTCCACCATGGTTATTGTTGGAGCATAACCCAGTTACTTTATATGCTTCACTCCTCGATGCAAAACACCATGCTGCCTTTTCTTTTTTTTTTTTCATTTATTTTGTGAGCTGTGTCCAACAATACTGCCCACATATTTCAAAAGTGGCAACATAAGGAGTTATTTGCAAGAAGTCTTGAAGCACCATCAAGGACACCTGCTTGCAGGATTGTATTGAATTGAGATCAGCCAACACTACAGTGTATTTCAGCATTGGGATCAGCCAAAAATATGTCCCTAGCAGTGCTATTTTCATTATTCAGACCTTCACCCAAAATCTGTGTAACTGCCTCTTAAATTAATTTTCACACTTGCCTGTCTCTGTAACTAGCTTCAGCAGTGTGCTGTGTATTTTAACTACAAGGAAATACTGCAGGTAGAAGAGATCTCCCTGAAGTCACTAGCATCCTCCTTAAATTCAATCCACGGTCTCTCAGTCCCACGCTTGCAGTGGGGGGCACCTGTCATCTTTTTCATCACGGCAAGCTGTGCCCTAGATTCTGCACCCCCTCCCCTTCCCACCATACAGGTACGTGTGAGTGTATGTTCTTTTCACACTGAATTTTTTATTTGATAAATAAATAAAACTTTCTGAAGTTGCTAAGGTCTCAAAGGTGTAGGAACTTGTAATATAAAAAAAAAAGAAAAAAGAAAAAAAAAGAAGAAAAAAAAAGAAAAAGAAAAGAGTTCAAAGACAGCCAGGCAAGTAGAAAGGAAAAGACCAGTTCAGTGGGACATAACAGGGAAACAGAGTTATTCTAGACTAACACCAGTGGAAGGGATAGGAAATATTAACAAAGTCCAAATAAATATCATATTGATCTTATGCATTTGGGCCAAAATCATGTGGCTTTTCTGCAGAACCTAGAATGAGTAGCAAAATGCTTATGGGGTGCAGAAAATTTTGACTGGTAGCAAAATACATATTTTCCAGGAAGACATTGATTAACAACACCACAACAAAAGGATCACTTCCCTCCCAGTAAGATGCAGTTGTACTAGACTCCTCTTCCTCTTAGGTGCTGTGTACACTAAGCTTTACTAATATGTTAGGCATAGATAAACATATAGATAAACATTAGCTTCCTAAAGTCAGACAAAATCCCAGTGTTTTCTGAAGTGCTTTGCCCATCTTTGCCTAGTCCAATTTCTTGAAGCCATTGTCTAAACTCCTTATTACATTAAAACTTTTTGCACTCTATCTCACACATCGTAATGATCTGTCCGTATCTACACTCTTGTGTTTCTATCACAGCAGATTATTCATTCAGATCTCTTAGAGGTAGAGAACAACAATTTTGACATTATTTTCAACAGACAATTTTCACCATTAATCTTCAGGCTCCATTTACATAAAAGTCAACAAGCAAAAGCAATTTATCCCTACACAGCTTTGAGCAGATTTGCCTCCCCAACTTTCTGTCTGCAGCATGGACCTCAGCTTTCTTCACAAAATGCTCATTCTATGAAGACCAAATATTCCAGCACAACCTTTTTGATTTTGGTGAGGGAATATATGGGTTCCCATTCAGGTCATCTGGGATCCACAGCAATGATTTTTGGAAATATCAGAATGGCCCATACATTAAAATTCCCAGTTGTATCCAAGAACAGCACTGCTGCTGAAATAATCTTTGTTGTGTCTCTAGACTGATAATATTTCAACGTGTTTTTTTATATCTATTTGGTGGTGGGCTAAAAGTAAGCATTTGAGATGTTTTGTGAAATGTCTCAAACTGATGTTGGTAGGCAATCAGTGGCAAGGAGCTTCCTGAGGTTTGGTTTGGATCCCTAAAGAATAATAGAATATTACCCGAGTTAAATTATTTTTTTCTGCAAATAGATTAAATTGGAAATAATTTTCCCTGAGTTAAATTGTAAATAATTTTCTTGAACAAGCCACCTGTCCAAGATGGACAGGACACCCATCTTGCCAATCTTTGATCATGGACATCTGAAAGCTGTGCCTGGACAGAAGTCTTTTCATGGTGTTCATATCTTCCTTAAGATGTGAAATGAAGGCAACTTGGTGAACCCCTGCAGCATGGTTCAGAGGATGGTTTAAACTTCACTATCTACAATGGCCTAGTTTAGGCCTTGGTGGTTGTCACTCACCTGTTAGTAGCTTTAGGTGCTACATGTCACCTCATGGTGTAGCAGAGGTGTAGATGTATTGATTAAACCAATAAGGTCCTTGGGACGTCAGCTTTTTCGGACAATGATGAAAACAGTGAGGCTGGAGCTTATGTCCTCCAGATGTTTTCATAGCACTAATAGTAAGTGATAATGGGCTAGAGGTGTACAGAACCTACCCTGTACTTCTGCCAAAGGGGAATTTCACCTCCTGGAAAAAAATATCCATGTAGATGCTAAAGGAACCTGTGCAACCTGAAGCTGCTATCACACTTCCAGCTTACACTACATTATCTTTTCCACTCTCCATATGACAGTTTCCCAGATGAGGTTTCAAAGGCCCTTGCCTTTGCCAGATATTTCATTTTTTTGAATGATTCTTTTACATCCATCTTTATTCTACTGAACTCATAGGGGAACAGAAAATTAAAAAAAAAAAAGAGCAAGACAGAGAAATAAGTTTAAAAAAAAGACAAACAAACCCATCAAAATGATAATTGCTAAGTTATCATTTGCTTGCTCTTTTCCAGTCTTGCTGCTGCGGCAGCTCCTCTCTCGTCTTCCACTCTGCCTTAGCTCCCAAATGGTATCAATTATCCACAAATCTCACAAGGCCTGCACCATCTGAATAACAATTCATTAACCTTCACTTTCCTCCTGCTGATTAACTCGCTCCCACCACCTCCCTGATGCAGAAGACAGCGTGTTGGAAATTCAGCCAAAATTTTTAAGTATGCAAACAATATAATACCCAGAGATAATTATTTAGCCCAGGACTCCGGCTGCATAGTCTGTGCTCTGCTCTGCTCTCGTAGGTTTTCCGACTCTTCTCTTCCTTACATCATCTTAGTTGTATCAAGGAGAATGAAGGATTTTCAGTTTCACCCAGTGCAGGTGATCACTCAGAGAAGATGTGCGCTAACCCACCATGGTTTGGGGAAGAGTAGGTTGCTGTCAGGGAGCACAAAGAGCCAGTTTAAGTTTTCAATATCTATGAGTCCTGCAACTTCAGGCAGCATCCAGATAAACCCAGCATGGGTCCAAAATCTTTCATTGTACAGCTGAATTTTACATCTTTTATCTGATAGGACCCAATCTGTGTAGTTCGAGTTTTTTCATTGCTTGTGTCTGCTATGGAACTGCTGAGCACTGTCTATTTTTTTTGCAGTCAAAATCCTTTCCTATTCCAGCCAAATGTAGTATTTCATAAATGAATAACTAGAAATAAGTTTAAACCTTCAAACTTTTCTTTTTGACAGGGATAACTTAAAAAAAACCAAACCAGTTTATCATCAGAATTTTGTTTTGTACAGATACACATAACTTTCACCCAGAGCTAACTCAGGAATGGCAGGATGGATTTGTTTCAAACTCTCTAGCACACTTTTTGACAGACACATATGGGACTGTTCCATTATGCAAAGGGTAAGAATCTGGGCACATGAGATTTTGAACTTGGGTCTGCAATCATTTTGCCTTATGGCTCTGACCAAGTCACATAAATATGTCCAGGCATCAGTTCAAGTGGTTTATGTACTTACCTTTGTAGCTCTGGCTAGTATGATGAGTTTCTTTACCTGCAAAATAGAGGTGACACTGCTTTATAAAAAATTTTTAAATCTCTCAACTGAAATATTCTTAGACTCACAGATCATATCGACAATATAACATTTTACATCTGACGTCATTCCTACACACTGGAAAAAGACAATTGATTCTGCTTGATGATCTTCTTCAAACATGGTAGCATAAGCAAGCCTCTATGAGATTAAGCTACACAAAATTCAGGAAAGTTTGGGTTCCTCTGACTGTATTTTATATATTCTAATTTTACAGTGTTTAAAGCTTGTTCTTAGAAGCAGGTTATAATTATGTATTCAATATCTCCAACTTCTGTCAGAAATTTTACAAAATTTCAAAATTTTATAATTTTGGCTTTAGCCATTATTGTCAACAGTGGAAGAGTCAGATGGTCTTCTCTTCTAGAAACAGGTCACATGATTTCTTATGTGTGTGGTGCTGAAAAACCAATTTCAGGGACCCAAGTTTTAACAGTTTTCCATATGCAACTGGAAAACGTCCCACTGAAAAGCAGAGTCAGTACTGAAGTGAAGATAAAGGCAGCCTCAGCAATCTGACCCATGTTCAGTGTCTTGGATTATATTACTTCCTTACACCACTGCTACATATGAGTAGCTCCTTGCCTACCTAGGGGTTGCTTCTGTACTTTTCAGTGGCCAGAAAATGACAGACATTGAACATGATGGAAATCAGGTAGGAAGTTAAATGAAAAATAATATTTGATTGAAATAAACATTTGGGAAACAACATCAGGCCCATGCAAAGATTACTAATGGAATAGATTCATTTTCCCAAAGATTAGAGAAGTGTCCATTAAATATTTTCTGTGAAATCAATAGATGGGCAAAAGTATAAATACCTAGGCTTAGAATGTATTCAGCGCAACACTCCTTAGATCTTCAATCATTGCGAACAGTGCAGTTTTGACTTTTTCATTGACTTAGGGACTTCCTATTAACTATTGATTGCATAGAATCGTAAAACCATCGAATCATTTAGGCTGGAAATGACTTTTAAGATCACTGAGTCCAACTGTTAACGTAGCACTACCTAGTCCACCACTAACCATGTCTCTCAGTGCCATACTACACATCTTGTAAACACCTCCAGGGACAGAGACTCAACCACTTCCCTGGGAAATCTGTTCCGATGCTTGACAAACCCTTCAGTGAAAAAATTTTCGTTGTCCTTCTTTGGACACGCTCCAGCACTTCAATATCTTTCTTGCAGTGAGGCACCCAAAACTAAACTCACTCACCAGTGCAGAGTACAGGGGGACAACCACATCCCAGTCCTAACATAAAGCCACCAGAGGACATGGGTTTGTTATCAGTAGGAATATTCTTCCTGACGGAGCTCTTGAATCATGTCTTGCACCATCCTGAAGGTCTCCACACCTCTGAGCGCACATTTGCCTTTCAAGTTTTCCTACTTAAGCAGAGAAGTACACAGAAATCTTCCACATTAATACTTCATTGTTAACACCTGGTGTGATACTGATGATTAGTTCAGGTCTTCTTGGGTGCAACCATGTTCATGCAAATAAATTTAAATGATCCATTATATTCCCATGACATTTTTTTGGGAGATATATACAACGATTATGTCATTTTCCTTTTCATTTGACATTAAATTTCCTACTCATCCTAGGACTTTCCAGATTTAGAGCTGGAATGTGATTTCCAGGTAAGACTTCCTGACCCTGTTTCTCTCTCCAGCCGGACTGACCTTCAAAACCAAAGTTGGACAAGAACTGAGTTAATATATGTCTAAAAACTTGTAGCTTGATTTTTATATAAGCGCTAAGCTAACTCTGTTTAATTGATTTTCCACATTGTACACGAAGAAATAGGATTTTTATGGCTCTTGAATAATTCAGATCTTTGATTCCTAAGGCAAAAAAAATGGGCAAGGAATAAAAGCACAATTATCATTGTAGCAGAGGTCAAAAGGACAAGCTGGCCATAAGTTCATAATGTGCTCTTGGACTCATTGTGGACTGTGGAATATTACCTTGCTGAAATCTTATTACTTAAGAAAAAAAAAAAAAAAAAAAAAAGGCAAGAGAGGGTATTTAATTGAATAAAAAAGGCCCTGAGAAAAAGCACTGTAAAGTAAGGCATAGATTTCTGTTTTCTGCATCCTGTAGTGTTTTTCCCTTTTAATGAGACATACTCTGATAGAAAATGTACACACAGTCCAGGAAGCAGAACCTGGAACACTCTGTTCTGTAATGAACTGCAGAAAAAATGATTGGTAAGGAAAAAATATTTCCTGGCTGAAACTGATTCAACTCATTTACACGTTTCTAGTATTGGAAAGTATCCAGTTATTCACACTAATATCAGTGATATCTAAGCACATGTGCTTACGTTAGTGCTTTTCTGCGATGAAGGTGGGGAAAAGCAAATATATGGATTTCTTCATAAATCAATGAATAGACTTTTGAAAGAAATAAAAAAATATAGTTGTGTCTAACTGAAAGAGAGTATATAAAATACAGGTTTCTATATCTGAAGTATTTATGCCAACAGGGGAAGATCTATGTTAGTGAAGACCTAAGTCTAAATGCAGCAGCCTGTATGGAGGCACTTGGCATCATTTAATATAAAATAAGATGTCCAAGACACCCTTTGTCAATTAACAAGAAAAGGAATTTGGAGCAATTGGTCTGCATTATAGACATTTCAGACCAGGAGAACTGAAACTTGTCTCCTACTCTTCAGCAATGGGATGTAATGAACCGGGAGTATCTGTTATCTATGAGGAAGTTTGCTTTGGACCAGTCATCCCAAAACGAACCTGCAGAGAGAAAAAAATCAGGCAAAACTGAACTTGAAGTAACCAGAAATTATTTTAGAAGCATAGTAAATAAATTCTCACAGCCTCCTCTTTTCCTTGTGTAACTGATGTCTCACAAATCATACCTATACAAATACACTGATCTTGCTCAGAACTATGGTCTTCAGCGATGTGGGCTTGACAGCTTTGTTTCACCTACTGTTCCAAATTAAAGCGCATTTACTGACCATGTCTTATTTAAGTTGCCATCTTTGTCCTGTGTTCTGAAATTCTACAGTATTTTATCGGTACCAAAACTGGAACAAGGGCTACCTTTCTATTCAGTTTGCCCGTGTCACAGAATCATAGAATCATAGAATCATTAAGTTTGGGAAAGACCTCAAGGATCATCAAGTACAACCATCAACCTAACACCACCTAACTCACTGAACCATGTCCCTAAGCACCACATCTACATGTTTCTTGAACACTTCCAGGGATGGTTTAAGATCCTGTTAACAATGACAATTTGTCACAGAAGCTGATTTAGGATCCTGCCAACTACACCAATTTGTCACAGAATGCGTGGTTTAGATGGCTTAAAGGATCACTGTCAAAGGTATTAGCAAAAGTGATTTTTAATATGAATTTGTAAAACTGCAACTTAACAAAGTTCAGTGGCAGAAGAAAATCAATACAAAGGAAAATCAAGTTAGAATTGAGATAGAATGATTTACACAGGGACCGGAGACACAAAAGGGTAAGGTAGACCTTCCCGTTGAGTCTTTAGGTTCAGAGCAAGCCCCCTTGCTTTCCAAACTATTTATGGAGCCAAGTTTTGGCTGAATCCAGACTTAGTCCCAGGCTTGGTCAATGGTTTATGCCTAATCGCATTATTTGTGCAAAGTTTAAATAATTACCAGTAATCTTTTGCAAAGTTTAAATAATTACCAGTAATCAACTACATTGATTAGCAATGTTTCGTTAGCATTAATTCAGTGTGCCATCAGTTGCTTACCAAGGATTTTTAGCAAGTAAGAGATCTCTCTGTCTTGGACAAGGAAGGATTTCTTGGTCTCGGATAAGGAATCTCAAACCTTGAGAGGCGTCCTTGCTCAAGGGGATAGCTATCTGGTGTGCAGACTAACAGCAATGGAGGGAGAGCTTAAACTGGGCTCTTCCAAAGATCTGCCATAGGTAAAAAAATCTCTTTACTTTGTGGAGCAACCTTGAGAGGTAATCCAACTCAAGGGGAGATCATGGCCATGCAGCCATGCTGCCTAGCAGGGAGAGCTGAAAAAAAGCTCGCTTAGGCTGTTGTATTTATGGGACTAAAGTGGTTGGCTTGTAGCTATTGCATGCGACAGAAAGGTATGCATGTACCTTTCTTGTACCCACAACTCCCTTTGTTCCTTATAAACGGAAAAATGGAAAAACCACCCATTTTTCATGTGCATGATCAGTGTTCCATGCGCATATGCATTGATGCTCACTGTGTTCTGTTACTTGTGGGTTTTCAGAGAACAGTTTGAAACTAGAGGAGTTCTTGACCCAGCTGTAGCTCAGGAATTTATCTCCATTGGAACCTGCACTAAACTGCTGCTGGTTTGGTAAAGAGGGTCGAGGGCATCCCTCACAGTCTGGTACATGTTGGGGCATGATAGGATCTTCATACAAAATATAGTAAGCAGGAATCAGTGAGGAGGAGAGGAAATAAACGGGTGTTAAAAGAGAACCTTGGAAAAGTGAGATACAGGTACACTCAAAGCAAGGTCAGCAATGAAACGGGGCACCACAGGCCCTTGAGGACACAGGGACTGTTGAATTTGTACCCATGTCAGTTATGCTTTGTGGAGAAAGCCTGACAGTGAGCTGCTCAGGTGGTGGGAGCTAAATCCTGCTCTGTTGTATCCAAAATAAGCAGCTAAACAAGCTATTTAGCAATCAGCTCCTAGAACAGCAGACAAGCTTTTCTCCCCATGTCCACTGCCAGCACGGAGAAGTCACCACAAAAAGCTCCTGGATATACAACCTGCAGGTGCAAAAAGAAATAGGTACTAACCCTCTTTTCCTGTCCTCAGCTTTTAACATCTTGATATGTTTGGCTAGTGTCTTGCTTACATTTAGGAGGGAGGGAATCCTGTCCCTCACTGCATTAGTACAGCTGCAGAGCACCAGGATAGATCAGTTTTGTGGTGACAGCTGTGGATGGGGTTTTGCGGAGGCTGCAGCTGCTTGCAGAGAGGAAACAAGGAGGCTAAGAAAGGTAACAGGGCTCGTAAAACCCAAAGCATAAGGGCAGAAGTCTATGATCAGCACTATGTGAACAGTGCAGCGATAGCCTAGGGCCATTTGTTGCAGGCTGAGGCTCTTCCAGGTTTGATTTCTTAT
>WKFP01014391.1:1366632-1390304 GCA_011057875.1 Pterocles orientalis
CCACTGCTGGGGGGAGTTTCCTCTTCTGTACCTCCTCCATCACCATGTTGTTAGTTGTAAGGTAGCGTCACTGAAGTCTGTATCCCCTCAAGGACCAGGAGCCTTCCAGGTCCTAGGAGGAAGGAAGGTTACCTGATAGAACAAAAAAAAGTTTGCTCAGCATTCCTAAAATCTGTAAATCCTGAATTAGTGTCTCAGTCAATTTATCCAGAGAGTTCAGCAGACCTTAATTAGCACTCTCTAAGTGAAATTTATGTCTGTCTTGCAGAGATCTTCCATGTACTGAGAAGCTTTCTAAAGGCTTCCTTGCTCTTCAACATAGCCAAGGATCAACAGTGGCATTCCCAGCAGCTTCTCCAACACACCTGCTCAGCTCTTATTTCTCGTCTTCTTGCTTTAATCTATTCATTGACATCTGACAGGGGACTGGTGAGACAATTTAACCTTCAGAAAAGACGCCAAGCCTTTCACCTCATATATAGTGGAACATACACACAAGCGAGTACCTATCTTTGTTAGTATGTGCATTTGGAGATGGTTTTGTATTAAAGTTTAAATTGGGAAAGACTCAATACTTGATTGAATTTTGATGTCTAAGTTATCCAAAATATTTTACACCCATACTAGATTGTACATAAAATCTGTTTAATAAAAACCATGAAAATTTTAGACTTTTTGCTATCAGAGAAAAACTTGGACATACCGAAAGTGCACCTCAGGGTTCAAAAAGTAAGAAGAAAAAAAAATTTACTGTTGATGCAAAGATCTTATTTAAGACAAACTCTGGGAGGGCGTGCACATGTGTGGGCTGATACACAAGTTTTTTGTGGTTGGCTGGTAAATATTTATTAATAAGTAATTTCCATCACTTTTGCATCTACCAAATCTGAGCTGTGAAGTACATCTATGAACACTCTTGTTATGGAGACAAGATCACTGTTCCTAGTTGGGTTCAGATAGCATATACGACACAAATTGTAACCACAATATAAACAACGAGACATCTGAACGGAAAGTATATCACAGGTGTAGGCAAAGCCAGAGCAAATACAGAGGAAGACTGCAGCCTTAGAAGCAGTATTTCCCAACTTTGGCATCATTGCCCATAAAATGATGCCAGAGAGCACCTTTTTTTTAAAAAACAATTCTTCTTTTAGCCATCCAACAACAGCAGCCATGATCATGACGAGAATTTTGCTCTCCACCTGCTGTGGTGCCAAACCAATTTTCAGCTCACAGTAGATATTTCTTTCCAAAAAGTTTCCACCATATGCACAAGAGCAGCAGGGGCCATGGGTGACACCAGCATTTTCTCCTTCATGGCAAGAAACAAGAGGTGTCACATTCATTCAGCAAATTATAAGTGTTTGGGAATTATTTTTAATCAAGTAAAAATTGACAAATTGGGAAATGATTGTTCACTATCTTGGATCAAATGAAACAACAGGTCAGAGATTCCAAACCAACTAGAGAAAGTCTCTCATCATACAACATGCAGCCAGCCCATGTAATTCTGTTTCCAGACACTGATAGCAGATACTGTAAGTGGTAAAACTTTAGATGACTTCAAACGTTGTCTGTACAATTTCGCAGAAAAGAAGTTTATCGAGTTAGATACAAAGTATGATTTCAGGCTCAGGAAATCCCTGAACTGTAAGGTATTGCAGGCTGGGAGAGAATTCAGAAGAAATATTGGTTTATGCTTTTCCATAGGCATCAATTTTTGGCACTTACTGAAGACAGGATACTGGTCTGATCCAGTACTGTGCTTTTCCGTTTTTCAATATCAAAATGTTTCACTTGGCATTGCAATGTGCAGCATTTTGTCTTCCCATTCCTAATCTCCCAAATAGGATATTTTTCACACAAAATTTAAAAGCAGGAAGGAAAAAAATCATGCAACTTCTTTCTTTCTGATTGATTCAAGCTGACTTTTCTTTTGATTTTCTTTTTCAACATCAAATAAAAAAATCTGCCATTTGCAGTCAAAGACAAGGTTTGCTTTACTTAGTTTAGCCAGTAAATCACTTGGACTTGAATTTAAGAAGGTTTGCATAATGACAGTTTGTTGTGCTTCTCAATTTGGGAATTAGGGAGCTTGGAGGAACCCTACTGTTTATCTGCTTCAGCAAAAAATCAATTTTAAATTCATTTCAATGAGTTCTGTTTCTTCTCTTCCCTGTGGGCAAGTACACCTCAGATTGTGTGGTATTGGCCACCCTAACTGATGGATAACAGCTGAGATCAGTTTTCATAGATCAAGCAGGGACACTGATTTCCAGGTAAAAGCAGATTTTCCTGTTTGACTTCAGAAACTGGAGAGAATTTAACCTTGATTAAAATTCTCAAAGCTCAATCATCTCTGGTTCAAGATCTGTTGTACCCCTAAGACCATATTTCTACACGAGACGTCACAACTGACAGTCCTCACATGTGTTTGTCTGGGGACAGTGATGGAGAAATTATTTTAAATGAAGGGCTTGACAGCTTGGAATTCGCTTCTGCATTTGGTATAATGTAAGCCGAACTTTCTATTAGTCAGTGCATTTCTGCAGAGCTTGTGTCTACGTGAAAACATTCCATTTGAATCGACTATAAAAGCATAACATTTTGAAGTTCAAGCATTAACAATTAAGCACTTAATTGCACTGATTAAGATTTTCATCATTTCTTTCTTAGTTTGGCAAGACCTACCATGTACGTGGTATCCCAACCCTTCCACTTTTGGCTCTAACTGCAACAGTTCAGGTGTGATGTCTCTCCACAGGGAATGTCCAGAATCACCAACCAGATTTCCACAGGTACCTGAGTGGCACAAACACCTCATGAGATTCATAATAGTGTTACGATGCTTGAACTCAAAAAAATCCGTAACATTTATGCAGTTAGATGCTTTAAAAAAAATCTTAATTTTGTTCTAACCAATCCACTAAGTGAGAGGTGTAGCATCCTTGTCTGCCACCTCTGTTTGAGGGTTTCTGTGCAAACAGGACCCATTTGACAGTGGTTGATGTCATTGTGCCTGACATCTTCCTTCTGAACAGCTCTGCACTAACAGGACTGAGGTGTCTAAATTTAATGAACTTATTGACCTCAAGGAATTTGTAGTCACAATGCTGAGGTCAGGAAAAAATGTTTTTGAGTCACAAGATCATAGAATCATGGAATCATAGAATGGTTTGGGTTGGAAAGGACCTCAAAGATCGTTGAGTTCCAACCCCCTGCCATGGGCAGGGACACCTCCCACTAGCCCAGGTTGCTCAAAGCCTCATCCAGCCTGGCCTTGAACCCCTTCAGGGATGGGGCATCCACAGCTCCTCTGGGTAACCCACAGGATGATACTGGGAAATTAGTTTGATGAGCTCCTCTCTACTGTACGTTGCAGGAAGTCGTCTGCAGCAGTACCTACCTTGAGTGGGATTGATCTGGCTACGTTGCCATCAGTTATGCACTGTAGGCATCAAAATCTGAGCTAGATTTTTTCAACTCTATACAAATCCATCTCAGAAAGATCAGCACAGCCAAGGTAGATATTCTCTTCTAAAGGAGGTTAGATGTGTGCTCCACAAGAGCACTATTTGTCCCCATTTAAAGGGGGTGTGACTGTCTGAGAAATAGACCCCTTCACTTAGCAGTGATGAATCTCACCCCAGAAAGTCTTTACCTGTTCTCTGCATTTACCTAAAATGCAGGTTTAAAAGTCAAAAACGGGGCAAGAGGAGGTCAGGACCTACTCTGCATTGATTGATGGCAAGAGTGAGTGCAATGTACTTGTGTTCTTGGGTTTTACTTCAAACACAGATTTTCAGGTGCTCCCCTGAAAACAAAGCTTAGGTCATCTGTTATTTGCACAAATGGAGACTATGACATAATGACAAAGATAACCTGCATTTGACAGAGATAACCAATATCAGGTCAGTGTCATGTCTACAACAATAAATTTTAGAGCACCAGATACGTTTCCAGAGAAGTCACATTTTCTGGGGGATCAGTCTCTCTGCATTTGCATCTATTGCTTTTAAAAGATGGCAAAACACTTTGTAAAACAATTAAAAGGAGCAGAGGCTGCTCTTTTCCCTTCTGCAGGTAACTAGTAAGTTATGCACAGAGCCAGGAGCTCCCAGCACCCTCTTACCCGTTTTACAAGGCACATGATGCTTGCTAAAGAGACCAGGATACTGCTGTATATTTTAGCATGGAAGGAAAATCTGTCTCCAATGGTTTTGGACACCTTGTTACATCTCATTCCAAAATCTGTCAAGCATGTAATGACAGCTAGGACACAGAGGAATACTTCTCCAGTTCAAGAACAAGAAGGCCCACAAGGAAAATTTGCAGATGCAGCTGTAGGATACTGAGCGTATTACTGTAAACTATCACAAATATCAGGACTTTTGCCTCTATGGGTTATTGAGTCAGGCAGTTCTTACCTGAAGAGTTCCCCTGTAACTTGGACACTGCCAATAGAGTAATCCTGAAATCTTGTGTTGACAGATGGAGCTGCATTTGGATTCATCCAAATGCAAGTTGCCTAGAGGTTTCGGTGGAACAGCTTTTACAGGAGACTTCAACACAAAACACTAACCACTTGTGTTTGCTATCAGTGTACTGACACTTCCTACCTCAGAGAAGCGAGCAACAAATAGTTTTGTGTGTGTTTCTATTAGGACAAATAGTAGCAGTGAAGATAATCAGTCCTACAGAGATATCCATGCTGGTGTTGCAATTACTGTAACTGTTCAGTGAGAAAGTGTACACAAGAGGAAGGTGATTATGTTTTGCTTTAAATTTTGTAGTAGAAGTAGTACCCAGCTTGGTACCAATGAGACTATAAGAAGATGTGGTCAAGTAGACTTTGGTCCCAGGTACCTATGTTCTCTCAAAGCCTTTGGCAGACTCATACGACTTGTGCTAAAACCAAAAGAATTGTGACTTTGGTTTAAGCCCATATGGGTAGTTGAAAACTAACATGACGATGCCTGAAATTAGATGTCATATGAAAATGTACCGTCACCTAAGTGGCTTCCAAAATCATGCTGGGTAGGAACAACACAAGAACAGTGTCTGCAGACAGACTGTTTCAATCCCACCTCTAACCTTTCCTGCCAGAAATGTCCCTCTTGCAGTGTACCTGGAAATATGCAGAAAAGGAACCTATTTCAGCCTGGCAAAAACTCAAATCAACACAGTGACAGTGAGCAAAACTTCGACCCTTCTCCCCAAGACTGTCTAGAATAGATGTTCTCATGTGGTTTTCTTCTGGGAATAAAATCCTGCCTGTACCCTGCAGGTATCCTTTCTCTCTTTGTAGTAGCATAGTCACTGGGATCAAATTTAAAATTGTTCAAAACCCCAAATTCCTCAAAAGGGAGTGTGAAACTACACCTCACATGTCATTGCAAAAGAAAGTAAGCTCTGAATTATTTCAGAAGTGGGATGTTCCTTCACTCTCAAGAAAAGTTAGTTGTACAGGAGAGGTGGTAGTGTGGCTAAAATACAGGGTGATAAAGATCCTGGGGTTTTTTTGTTGTTTTGCCACAGAATTACACCCAGATTCACCTCACTCAAAATTACGTACGTGTAAGTTAGTCATCCAGTTTGAGTCCCTATGGCTCCCTAGATGATGAGCAGGGAGAATAAAAGCATTATTATGCATATTAATAAATATATATTTATTAATAAATACAATGTATAATAATTGATTAACTGATTTATAAATATCATGTTTATTAATAAACACATTCTCATGTAGCTGGGTTTATTATGACCTGGGGGTGCCGCCTATCTCTATTTACAACAGAAGGAGTTTAGATGACCAGCTCAGGCTTTATTCCTAGCTTTAAAGTGGACAGATTTCAGTGCGACGAATCCCACTTTTCTTCTTTTTTTAAATGTGTGCAGTGAATACAACGCCAGTGCCTGACCTCTTGGGAGCACTTACACACACTTTAGAGGAGGTGAATCACCCAAAACAACCCCTGCATTTCCTGCAGCCAGTCCACTCCTCTAAAATATTAAAAACCAGTCAAACAACTTGTTTTGGACTTGTTTTGACTGCTGAAATACGTATTTTTCCAGTCTCTGGTTGAACTGTAGCATTGCAGCACTAGGTGGCAATGTTGTTACAATGAAAACTCCTGCCAGCTCCCTAAGCCAGGGCTACTTCGTGCCACTGGAGATCCCAGCGATGCTTCGCAGGCAAAGCAGAGGCTTGGAGAGCAGCCACCGCTCCTTCAGTGGTTACACGATGTCATTCTGGTTGCCCAGGCTTGCTCCTAGTGAAAAGTTGTTGCTTGGTTTGTTTGTATTTTCATTAAAAATCAAATGTTGACCTGATAGTTAGCACAAGTGTGGTCTTGTCCATTAAATTTCCAGTGGGTCTGGAGGATGTTGAATAGGACACACAAGAAAAGCTGACAGCCCTGCCACGGTAGGGTTCAGCTATCTGACATGGGGAGGTTGAGAACTCAAGCCTGACCCTAATAATAGAGATGGGATCATAGAAAGACTTCACTGTTACCTTCCTGTTCCCTTATGCACTAATTCCAGTGAAATCGAAGAAAAAATCCTGGGTATAAAATCTAGGATGTGGGCACCTTTTTTACAAGATTAGTACTTTTAAAGACACAAGAGCCAATGCAAGTGTGCTGCAGCTAGCAGTTCAATCTGTGTTTAATTAACTCCAGAAAATTAATCCGTATTATCAGGTCATGATTCTATGGAGCTTCTGCACACTCTGATTATTTATTTTAACCTACTTTAATATACATTATTTGCAGTTATTATAAATTGTGTGAATTGTATCTATGTGTACCAAAGAACAGTTCTGGTCTGAGCTTACACCATCACTACAAGAATCATAATGAAGACTCAGGTTTTAATTTTTTTAAGAAACCATTGCATCCTGCTGATAGCAACTCTTGCGGCCAAAAGCAGAAATAGTCACAGTGCAGGATAACCCTCCCTGCTTCCCAAGGAAGGGGAGTGGGCTACACTCTCTCTCAGGCCTCCTTTCAGCTCTGAATTTTTACCAGTCTGTGAACAGTTGGATCCCACAGTAGGTATTGAACTAAGCCATGGTGTGAGCACCTTGGTCTGCACCAGAGTTGCACAAGGGTCAGCGTAGTCTTGATGTGGCTTCTCAGTGATGGTCTGCCATGGTGCTCAGGAGGGTCCAAAGAGGCATCAGTGGTAGGGCCAAGGGTCTAAACAACCTGCCTGCCTATTTTCCCAATTTGAAGCCTCTGCTGCTGATTGTGAGCCATATTATGTCAGAGGTACTTATTCTATCAGCTTTAGTTATCAGCTAAGTGGATATTGGTTTACTCCATGTCTTACATGGAGGTCATCTGCCAGGTCAGGTTCTAGAAGAGATTCTCACAACACGTGTTTCCTCAGAGTATTAATTATACCGCAAAAACATAGCAATATTGGAAAGGAGTGAGATACAATTTTATGTGACTGGAAGAACTGGAGAAAATTACAGGTCTTACCACAGTGTATACTAAGGAGGCATTTGAATTACTCTCTGGATTTCTTTGGGGTGGCGAGGAAGAGATTCAGCTTCATTATTTTGGTCCTAAAATGTCTTTCAAGTCTTATGTAGTTTATATATAAGTCTAAGTAAAAGAATAATAAAATGAATATACGCACAAGTATTTGTACTCATATGTGTGAGGATGCTTCATGCACTTATGCTTGGAATGTTGAATGAAGACTTTCTTGAAGATTATCATTGGGAAAAAAATTAGTAAGGCTGCTACTCCAAAAGGAAAGTACATTTTCCTTTATAAATCTCTCATTTATAGAGATATTCTTTAATGAAAGTGCTGCTAGAATTTTTCCACAAGGATGGAAATTTAGCAACTTTAGGTGCAACTGGTTTTCTTTCTGAAACAGCTAATAGGTTCTGATTTCACAAATTATATAAACGTGCCAAGGTGTGAGCCACCCCAGAAAGGTTCCTGCATTTTCCCTGGCTTTTCTAACCACCCTTTCCTTGCCCTCCCTGGGGCAGTACTAATGCTTACACTCTTCTGCAGTGAGTCAGAGCGGGAATGTTGCATATTTGAGTACAGTTTCCTTGTTTGTTGGGATAAAGCCATGATCTGGTGACCAGGAGAGACAGTGTGACTGGTAGTGGGCAGAGCAGAGCAACCTGCTTTCCACCGGGTTTGAGGAGGCAGCAAAACTCCTTTCCTTATGATGGAAAATTCTCTTTGCTGGATTAAATTCTTAACTTTTCAATGCTCCTTACAGAAAAAAAAAAAAAAAAAAAAAAAAAGCACCCAGGCAGTTAGCTGCAAAAGAAGTAGAGGAAGTGTTAATTTTTAAGCAAGTTTGACAAAGATTGAGTTTCATATGACAAATACTGTCAGCAAGACAGGATTCTGTCAGTGGAAGAAGTTTAAACATTAACAATTTCTGTCAGGCTGTTGACACAACCACGGCAGACATTTCCCAAGATGCTGAGATGACTGCTGGCATTTGTCAACAATCCTGTCACAGTGACAGCAATAAGACCATGTCTGGAAATGTGACAGTTTTGGCTTTGTGTTCCCCTGAGCATTGGCCCAGGTGTTCAGAGAAAGTGTGGGAAAAACCCGTATTTCTGCATTGTCATTCGAACGCAGAAAAAACACAGGAGGAAAATGAGCTGTCACTCCAATTCCCGTGATGCCTTGCTGCTTAGCATAACTCTGCTCCGCGGCCCAGGGTCCACTGGTCCATACTCTGACAGATAATTAAGAAAGCAGCAGCTTTTTCTAGACGGCTCTTCCTCATGATTTGCATTTTAGCCAGAGGCGACCAGTTATAAAAAAAACATGATGGAAAGATGGTAAGAAGCCAATTAGATGGATGGATGGCTGACTGACAGCTCTCTGGTATTACTACTCCAGATTTCATTGTATGTAGCCTGGCAGTTTTCAACAAGAACCAACTTTTGCAGGTTTGTAGAGCTTTTAAATGAAGGACTATATATAGAATGCAATGATTTTGCACAAATCTTTTACATTTTCCTGAAATAAACATCTATTATTTCCATTCTAGTTTAAGTGCAACAATCTTTTTTTAATTAATCGCAATTTACGTAACTGCATTCAGAAATTCTGGAAGACTTTGTATTAAAATAGTTCTGTCAGTACGGCAATGATTAAAAAGTGAGATGTAAGTTAAACTGTGACACTTTACAACATAGCAGAGGTGAAGCCAGTTAGTAATTAACGTCTCTAAGGAACAAATCTGATTCTTAACATAAGTAAACACCACTGATTCATTTCATTTCACATATTCAAAGAATAAATATTCCTCTGAAACAAATCAAGTATTTGAAAGAATAAAAATAAATCTGAATTTTCCCGTTGTGCTTGAAGATTCTGTTCTCAGTGCATGTTTTCTTTCTTCTGGGAATGTTTTTTCTTCTTTTTTTTTTTTTCCTGTTGTTTTTCCCAGAAAGAAAAGATTGTTTTGCACAGGACCTAACAGTTTTAAATATGAAATAGCTTGTAAATTGCTACTTTCCAGCTCATCTGTTCAGCTCCAACAGCTGGTAGCCAATCAGAAATATTCTTCTGTGCTAGTGCCTTGTGGCTGTATCTCACTATAAAATTTAAACATTAACAGGGCTTTTGTTTCATTTTTGTGTTGTTTGTGGATTGTTTTTTTCTTTTTATGAATACCAAATTTAACAAAGCGGGGTAGCGATTGCAGTTCCAAAGCTGCGACTGCCATCCGATGAGTAATAGTCTTCACCAACATAAAAAGTCCCTCGGCTTTCTCTGGGTTCTGCAAGTTTATCCAATGCTGGTAATTATCTCTTGATGAATTGTTGGTTGTTTTAGCAAAGTTTGCCGTAAACCAGTGCTTCAAGGAATATGACTTTGTGGATGTGAGTCATCTGAATTGTTGGGAACATGGATAACCGAAAATGTTATCCCTCCCTTTTGCCTGCTGCAATATAACAAAACCAAAACAAACCCATTTGAATCTTCTTGTCAAAGCTGGCTAGGATCATTTTTTAGATTGAAAAATAGGAAAAAATATACAGCAAATTCATAGATGATAAATGTCAAGTTATACATGCTAAATAACAGTCTGTGGGTCTTCCAGTGGAACAAAATAGACTGCTCATATTAATAAAGTTAATTTATTCTATAGTGAATTTTTTTGAGCTTGCAAAACATTTAGAAGACTAAATCTACTTCCAGTCTTACTTTCTGTTTCACTTCCTTCTTCTCTACATCCTCATTTTTCATAGTCTTGGAAAACCTGAACCACAGCCTGTAGGACATGTTGTGAGTGTTCTGGGGCCAAAAATTGGAGTTCTAATGTCGCAGTTTGTAGATCTTCCCACAAGTCAAATCGATACTGCAGGGTCCTTCATCTTCTTTTTATCATCCTGCTACATTAACTCCTCTCCCACGTAATCTACTATTACATGTATGGAAATAGATGGCCACTAAGACTCTTCGCCTTTCCACTGTATCTGAAATTTTGCACTGTAATTAAGATTTCTCTTTTATCCTGAAAACCTTTACTCTCAGATATTTTTTTTCAGTAGCAATACTCAGCCACCTCCATGTTAGCAATATTCCTAGTACATCATGGATTTAGCCCCAAAATTATCATTGCTGGCAAGCACCGAAGGCTAAATACAACATGACGCATAAAAACTAAATTTTGTCAACTGAACTCCTTGAAGGGGGAACATTCTGATCTGTGACAGGACTTGGAAAACCAGCACAGTCCTGAAAAAGCATTAGTATAGGAATTGTGATGTAGTGGTCATGTATGGCTGAGGAAAATATCTTGATACCTTTGCCGATCTGATTTTAAAACCTTGGGAGAACCCTTCATAAGAAAAATCAGAGAGTAGGCTTAAATTGATAACCTTTGACAGAAACTTGCCATATTTATTCCAAGTAGTAATAAAGGTACAATCATTCTGTTCATGCTGTTCATGACCATTTCTAAACTGAAATCCCATCTGCCATTGGGATGGCAAGAAGAACTTACTTAATCTAGAACAAATTATTAGAACAAATAAACTGAAAAGTCTGCTAATCCTCTATCTTCCACATCATTTAAATATACTTTTCCCATTATATTTATCCTCATATTCACTTATGTCAAAATATTGTCTGTGAATTTGATCTAGTAGTTGTTATTTTTTTCATGAAAATTCCTGTTATTTAGGCTTACCTTTATTCCTATCCATCTTCAAAATACTCATTAAAAAAAAAAGAAAAATAATTAAATCATCATTTTTAGGGGCAGAATATTTTAATGGCATTAAACCAAAATACATTTTTATCTTGTCCCACAAATCATGTTATATATACAAAAATTATATACAAATATACATACACATACATTCAAAGGGAAGATTCTGTAAATAAACTCCAAAAATAGAAGTAGAAAATTATACGGAATTCAAGAGACACAAGGTCTATAAAGAAGATGAGAAGGTGGGAGGTTAGTGTAAATTTTTACTGTAATGTTCTTATAATGTTTATTTATTTATTCAAAAACTAAAAAGTGGATTCATTGCAATCACTTCTTTATTTGCAAACGATGCAAGAAATGCTTATGGGTTTTAATTCAAATTATTTAAGAGAGACGCAACACTGATCCAGAAAATCCACACTGAAGATTGGGTTAGTATGACTCACTGCTACTAGAGAAGAAAGAAAAAAAATCATGGCATATTTTATAACTTTTTCGCCTGAAAAGACCTTAAAAGACTGGACAAAGTGAACATTGAACACATCGTTTGCTTGAGCTATTTGTTTTGTGACACGTGGGCTTTTGAGGATGGGAGGAGAGGGAATTAACTGTTAACACAGTCATTACACAAGGGATGGAAGAAGGAGTGACAAAGTGTATTCCATTAAAGCTGCAATGATTTTACTGTGCCAGGCTGTTGTGGAATTTGGAATATGCCTATGAAATCTGAACTCCTTCTCTTAGAAACATTCAGGGACATTTAGAGTGGAAAACATCTAATCTACCTTTGCCTACCTAAAAATTAGGCAAGTCTGATGTCAGGTTGACAGAGCTGCTTTGAGGATGATCCATCCTTTCCTAAGACCAAGTATCTCAGCACTTCAATTCTCTATAATCTATAGTAGGATGCTGAATCAGTAGTTTAAAATATTCACTCTTTAGGTGGTTCATGTTGGAAAAAAATGGATCCCAAACCCCCTCCATGCATGGCTGCTCTTCAGGATTTAGATCTTACTCAGTTCTTTGGCTTTATCCAAGACCGGAGGCCAGGATAATGCTTAGCTCTGACACAGTGACTTGTGTAATAAATCTCTTTAAGGAGAATCCAGAAATCTCCTTATGGATCTGTTGTCTAATAGTCAATTCTGTCCAGCTCCCTAGATGAGTAATACTATAAGCCTGGCAGTGTTTTAAGCCCAGCTTTGTTCTGCAATATAAGTTGCTCGATGTGAACTGCTGCTTTATTATTATATGGGAAAATTATTCTTGGCTATTTGATGCCCTGTTTTCCCCACAGAACTGATGAAAAACTGCATATGAGATAAAGGCAGAAGATACTGAAGGTAAGAACTACTTTATTATTCACCACTATTTATTATTTCTAGCGTAATAAAACACTAACGTAACAATAACACAGACTCCAAATACAGCCGGAAGACTTTAGGATAAACATTTTGCCCATGGTCTTGAAGCCAGCACAAGCATAATTTAATATAATATTAAATGATATGATGGATGTAGTGAACATGACAAAACACCAGGCTCTTCAATCCAAACCAACACAAACATGACAGATGAAAACAACTCTTAAAGCGGAGCTTAAAAGCAGAGCAATCTTTGTGTAGAAATGTTGTAGCAGGTCTTCAGGTTTGACTAAAGACCAAGAAAAAAAATCCTTGTGTTTCCCCAGTGGCCCAGAGAGCAGGTTCAAAAAGCATAGGGCACAGCAGCAAAAAAAGTCTGATCACACAGGGATTTAAGACAGAAAAGGAGAATCACAAGTATTCCCTAATTGGAAGACCGGAGAGAACAAGGGTGAATGTAGCTTTCTAAAATTCAGAAGAAGGAAGAATGAGGAAGATGAGGCATTCACTGAAATGTCAAGATAAAATCGATACGGCATTTTCTGGGAAATCAATGCAGAGAGTGGAAGATATTCAAGATAACAGAGAAGCAAATGCTTTCTCTGGAATGGATGAAAACTCCAATGGTGGCACTGAAAACAGGTGTTGTCTTCATAATTAAAACTCAAGGGAAACCTGCCTAAAGGGAGCCGTGATAATGAAATAGGGGAAAAAAAATACCCATGGAGAACAACATCTCATTAGGAGAGATAAACTTCACATGTGAACAACCTTGAGTTAAATGATAAATTGTTTTTCTTAATGGTACTCTGGTGTGAGGCAGGTTCAGAGGTTCTGCTTATTTTGCTGCAAGCTGACGATTAACGGCTGCGAAGGTTTTTTACACAAGTGTGAAAGACAGGACTGGAAAATGAAGATGCAAGTTGTCTCTCCAAAGGGGCACTTTGTAAAACCAGTGTCTGGGCAGAGAGAGGAAAACCTTCGAGAGGTTAGACAGCCCTTATAATAGCTGGCTGTGGAATGACCCAGTTTAGTTATTTTCTGTTTGGTTTCTAGTTAATACTGTTTTCCCCTTGTAACCGATGCGCACTAAAACCTCAAGAATAAAACCCTGAGGCAATCCTGAAATAGTCTATGGTGTATTTTCTCAGAGATAAAAAACATCAGCAACTCCAGTCCCTCTGACTCAGCTTGGTGTTCAGGTACCATGGGGTCAAATGTGGTACAGCCGAGCAGAGCGTTGCCGGAAACCCTCCAGGAAATCTGAAATGTTTGGCTGATTGCACGCTTGATTTTTCATTTTTTATCAATGCCATTCCTCAAATGGGGATGTTTAAAGATGGAGAGAAACTGCTTATGTCAAGTTGTGGCTTGTAATGCAGAGGAAAACTACTTTGCTCTGAATAAAACTCTTTATGAACAGAGCTTGCAGAGGAACAGCGCAGCGCAGGAATTTCTGATAAAGGGTTTTTGGGATAAATGTCTGCAGTAGATCCGATGTTCTCTGGTTTCTATGTGCTCAGTAGGCACATCTGGAACTTAGGAGCTATAACAGTTGACTAACTGCCTGTTGCATGCCCAGAAGTACCAAATAAGCCAATAAATCCTTGATTTTAAACAATGAAAGCCACTATTCCAGCGAAGTCCTGGGTGGGTAAGAAAGATATTCCATAAAGAATGTTCTAAATCGTTCAGAGGTAAAAAACTTGGCTGTTATCACACATAGTGACTTGGATTATGTAGTCAAAGATGTCTGTTCAATGACAACATGTTTAAAATGAGCAATTTAAAAGTCATACTTTTAAACATAAAGGTTCGGTTTGAAGAGTGGGTTCATCATCTGCAAGCAAAAAAAATTTAGAAAATATAAGGATTAATAATGTTCATATGTGTGTTACACAGGGTGGTAATGAATAGCAGTGACTTTGTCTCCCAGCACATCACCGAAAAGATCAATACTTTATTGAGTTCAGATCTCTAGCCATTATAAAAGCATGTTGGAAAACTGAAAAACATGCAGAAAGCTACTGCCAGCACTGAAAGTCTTACACTGGACAACTTAAAGAGATTCGCCTCTTATACTACACCTTTAAGACTAAACAGTGACAGCCCTGAGTTTATACCTCACACGTGCATCATATCAGGATTTGTAATCTTCTATCTCATAGAGAAAAGCTCATGAGATACTGCCTGGAATTAAAGGACAGACAAATCAACTTTAGAAAAACAAAATATCTTTTTCATTCAAGATGATCAATAAGAAGAAATACAACCTATATAATTGTAAATAATTTTTTACAGAATTTTACCGAGACCTATATGAGGCATCACAACAATAGGGTTTTGCTATAAAATGACATCTCCAACTGATATAAAAGTCTAGGAGAAATTAGGTCTTCCTGTGATTTCAGATGATCTTTGAAGTTGGCATATGGGGACATAAGGTTTCTCTTGTGTATGGAATTAGAGAGGTAAAGAATCCCAGTACAGTTTCCTCTGGTCTGCCAGGTTTGACAAAATTCACTTTATTTTGGGAGGCAGTGTGGTAAATATGAAACACGATTGAGCAATGTCCCGTGAATTCAAAGGGGACACATGTAATCTTTTGTAATTAAAATTACACAGGGAATATGGATAGGTGAAATAGTAATTATCAAATTGGAGCCCTGCCAGAAAAGTGGGACAACCTTGTTGTCTTTGTTTTGTATCTCAAACTTTTCTATTTCTGTTTCCTCCAGAGGCCTTCTGCACCATCCTCAACCAAGGGACTGCTTTGCAAATTTATACATTTAGGACTCCTGCCTTAAACCCTACATCTCACGGCCAGGAAGGAACCTAAACTCAGCTACTCCCAGCAGTGCAGTGGCTGTTTCCCGGACAGAACTGAGAGCTCGTGTCTCCTCTCCACAGAACAAGGCAAGTTATGTACCTTACCAAAGGATTTTTTGAGCTGAATTATTTTAGCCAACTAACTTGAAAAGCCAACAAAAACAACGGGTCCCATATAATATAACTTTTTTTGCATCTCTGGGATAAATATTGCTGTGAACCTGGAGTCCACTGTTGGATTTTTTTTTTTTTCTGGATTTCCATCATGGACAAGTGAGTCATTGGTTGGCAACTTTTCTACACATAGGTCTATCCTTGGCAGGGGGTGGAGGTAGATGGCCCCATCCTAGTGTGTGGCTGGAAGAGGTTGGCTTAACCTGCTCTCCATGCTGAAAGGAGTGCAGAGCCCATGTTTTGATCAACCTCTAGGTGACGAAAAAATGAGCCTCTAGCAACATTGCTCTTTCCTTTGCTTTTAAACGGAAAAGATTTTTGTAGCAAGGTGGGTGTCAGTCTCTTCACCTAAGTAACAAGAGATAAAACAAGAGGAAATGGATTCGAGTTATCCCTGTAGGATCACTGTCCTCCCTTCTAGACATGCCAGCCCTAGGGGTCCTGAACAACCCACAGATGTGGCCTCAGTGTCAGAGGTTTCTGCAGGCAAAATGTTTTGGAGTTTTTTGCATCTCTCTTTGTTGATATTACAGACATACATTCTACCATAAAGCAAGTGTCTGTGTTTGGGTCCTGTTGGCTACAGCTGTGCTACTAAAGCACAGCTGGACCGTGGTTGAAGCACTGCTGTGCCCACAGCTGTGTTGTTAATTGCTAGAACTGTTCCCTGGGCTCATGGCTTTGTTTTGGCCCAAGCTATCCAGCAACCACCACATAACCTCTGGTGACCTGCACATAGGGATCATGCCTAGTGGGAAATTCGTGCACAGTCATTGGTTGTGGAGGATGACAAGGTTGACCTGTGTAGATGTGAACTCTTTTGTCTTGGATCATGGAAGTTACTGACTTGTTTTAAAAGTAATAAAATTATAATATAGTAATAAATTGTTATTAAGTTAAATTATTGGTATAATAAAAGAGGTTAAACTTATTTTATTACTGTTATAGCCAGATCAAAATTCACAATAATTTGGAAGCCTGTCTCTGGGTAGTGGCTGGTAAGAGAATCTTGAGAAAGACAGCAAAAGCAGGGCTGGTACAAGCAGGTATTGCTCCAATATATGCTCCAGATCCCACCAGCTGCTGGCCTGGGGCATTTCTGAGCCACTGACTGTGCTGATGTATTGAAAATCCTTCCTGGATTCTGGGGTCAGAACCCTGCAGAGTCATTCAGCTTCCAGAAATTCTCCTGTCCATGAAATAATGTTTAATTGACCCAATTAGCAGCCAAGTTTTATATGATAGCCAAGCACTATTCAAGCTGTGGAGAAAGCTGAGAAGGGAGATGCGCTGCAGTCCAAGAGGAATGTGATGTGTTAGGGATGTGTTCATCTTGCAGGAGCAGCTACTATCCATGCATCAGAGACTCTGGGGTCTATGTACACGCAATAAAAAGCAGGTTTTGCCAGAGAAAGCTTAATGCAAGTAACAGTAATAGGAAAAATAGCACAAGCAAGCAAATATTATTAATTTCCATTTTGCAGGCAGGGTTCAGAGGCACAGAGACATTAAATGATTTGCCCCAGCTTGAACAGGGTGTGTGAGTCCTGACCGGGAATTTCTCTCTTGCCCTAAGATTATCCTTAATCAGATTTGTAAGATTCAGACTGCTTCACGTATTGACCACTGACACAAAATATTTTGCAAGGAGCCCTGCAAGTAAAGCCTATCTACTGCTATCTGACTGGGCAGAGGGACTGAAGATCTGCATTAATTTGGAAGAAGGATTTAAAAATCATACAATGAGGTGAGCTACTTTAACTAGACCCACAAATGCATTTTAAAGCTTAGAACAAGATATATTTGCAAATGCATATTAGCAACAAAATGTGACTACAGCAAATCCCCCAAATCAGCCATCATATACTCATTTTAACAGACCTGCCAAAACTCCTAATTAAGGTCTCCCTTAGGACTCTTGTTTTCTATCTCATTATCCTGATAAAGTGGACACCAATGAGGCTCTTAATGAGGATTAAACTGGAAGCTTTAGTTGAATTTGCATCTTGCATTTGCTCTTGATGAGACTCCCCTGAAATATGCCACGTACACTTGGCAGTTTATAACTCAAAATTCAAATTACGGTATGAAAAATGGGGTAATAGATTTTTTTCTGCTTTACCTAACAATTTTCCAAAAATAAGAAATAAAAATTTGCCTGTTCCAATAAATACAGCATTTTCCCATCCACAGTCCAGCAGTGTGTGTCATATTGCTGCGTATCTGGCTTAAAAGGGACAGCTGCTCCAGGGATCTGGAAACACTCTCTTTAGTTTTTAACAGAAGGAAAAACTGAAACGGAAGCAGATGTTTGTGACTGTATCATGTGTGAGATAAGGCCTTTGGAGACTTTTTTTTTTTTTTTGCCCCGACAGCAAGTGTTTAAAGTCTCATCTTCCTTAAAGGAATTTTGATTTCGTGCCTGACCCAAGAAATATGTTTTGTGTAAATTCACATGACGGAGTTTCTTGCTGATGGTTTTAGTCAATGTGGGGTTAAGTCACTAGGTTGTTCTGAAGCCTGGTTACTGCCTGCACTTGCCAGAGAGATGATCCACTGCTGGGGGGAGTTTCCTCTTCTGTACCTCCTCCATCACCATGTTGTTAGTTGTAAGGTAGCGTCACTGAAGTCTGTATCCCCTCAAGGACCAGGAGCCTTCCAGGTCCTAGGAGGAAGGAAAGTTACCTGATAGAAATAGGACAAAAAAAAGTTTGCTCAGCATTCCTAAAATCTGTATATCCTGAATTAGTGTCTCAGTCAATTTATCCAGAGAGTTCAGCAGACCTTAATTAGCACTCTCTAAGTGAAATTTATGTCTGTCTTGCAGAGATCTTCCATGTACTGAGAAGCTTTCTAAAGGCTTCCTTGCTCTTCAACATAGCCAAGGATCAACAGTGGCATTCCCAGCAGCTTCTCCAACACACCTGCTCAGCTCTTATTTCTCGTCTTCTTGCTTTAATCTATTCATTGACATCTGACAGGGGGTCGGTGAGACAACTTAACCTTCAGAAGAGACGCCAAACCCTTCCCCTCGTATATAGTGGAACATATACACATGCGAGTACCTATCTTTGTTAGTATGCGCATTTGGAGGTGGTTTTGTATTAAAGTTTAAATTGGGAAAGACTCGATACTTTGGTTGAATTTTGATGCCTAAGTTGTCCAAAATATTTTACACCCATACTAGATTGTACAGAAAATATGTTTAATAAAAACCATGAAAATTTTAGACTTTTTGATATCAGAGAATAACTTGGACATACCAAAAGTGCACCTCAGGGTTCAGAAAGTAAGAAGAAAAAAAAATTTACTGTTGATGTAAAGATCTTATTTAAGACTCACTCTGGGAGGGCATGCACGTGTGTGGCCTGATACACAAGTTTTTTACGGTTGGCTGACAAATATTTATTAATAAGTAATTTCCATCACTTTTGTGTCTACCAAATCTGAGCTGTGAAGTGATGAACACTCTTGTTATGGAGACAAGATCACTGTTCCTAGTTGGGTTCAGACAGTATATACGACACAAATTGTAACCACAATATAAACAACGAGACATCTGAACGGAAAGTATATCACAGGTGTAGGCAAAGCCAGAGCAAATATAGAGGAAGACTACAGCCTTAGAAGCAGTATTTCCCAACTTTGGCATCATTGCCCATAAAATGATGCCAGAGAGCACCTTTTTTTTAAAAAACAATTCTTCTTTTAGCCATCCAACAACAGCAGCCATGATCATGACGAGAATTTTGCTCTCCACCTGCTGTGGTGCCAAACCAATTTTCAGCTCACAGTAGATATTTCTTTCCAAAAAGTTTCCACCATATGCACAAGAGCAGCAGGGGCCATGGGTGACACCAGTATTTTCTCCTTCATGGCAAGAAACAAGAGGTGTCACATTCATTCAGCAAATTATAAATGTTTGGGAATTATTTTTAATCAAGTAAAAATTGACAAATTGGGAAATGATTGTTCACTATCTTGGATCAAATGAAACAACAGGTCAGAGATTCCAAACCAACTAGAGAAAGTCTCTCATCATACAACATGCAGTCAGCCCATGCAATTCTGTTTCCAGACACTGATAGCAGATACCGTAAGTGGTAAAACTTTAAATGACTTCAAAAGTTGTCTCTACAATTTCGCAGAAAAGAAGTTTATCGAGTTAGATACAAAGTATGATTTCAGGCTCAGGAAATCCCTGAGCTGTAAGGTATTGCAGGCTGGGAGAGAATTCTGAAGAAATATTGGTTTATGCTTTTCCATAGGCATCAATTTTTGGCATTTACTGAAGACAGGATACTGGTCTGATCCAGTACTGTGCTTTTCTGGTTTTCAATATCACAATGTTTCACTTGGCATTGCAATGTGCAGCATTTTGTCTTCCCATTCCTAATCTCCCAAATAGGATATTTTTTACACAAAATTTAAAAGCAGGAAGGAAAAAAATCACGCAACTTCTTTCTTTCTGATTGATTCAAGCTGACTTTTCTTTTGATTTTCTTTTTCAACATCAAATAAAAAAATCTGCCATTTGCAGTCAAAGACAAGATTTGCTTTACTTAGTTTAGCCAGTAAATCACTTGGACTTGAATTTAAGAAGGTTTGCATAATGACAGTTTTTTGTGCTTCTCAATTTGGGAATTAGGGAGCTTAGAGGAACCCTACTGTTTATCTGCTTCAGCAAAAAATCAATTTTAAATTCATTTCAATGAGTTCTGTTTCTTCTCTTCCCTGTAGACAAGTACACCTCAGATTGTGTGGTATTGGCCACCCTAACTGATGGATAACAGCTGAGATCAGTTTTCATAGATCAAACAGGGACACTGATTTCCAGGTAAAAGCAGATTTTCCTGTTTCACTTCAGAAACTGGACAGAATTTAACCTTGATTAAAATTCTCAAAGCTCAATCATCTCTGGTTCAAGATCTGTTGTACCCCTAAGACCATATTTCTACACGAGACGTCACAACTGACAGTCCTTAGATGTGTTTGTCTGGGGACAGTGATGGAGAAATTATTTTAATTGAAGGGCTTGACAGCTTGGAATTCGCTTCTGCACTTGTATAATGTAAGCTGAACTTTCTATTAGTCAGGGCATTTCTGTGGAGCTTGTGTTTGCATGAAAACATTCCATTTGAATCGACTATAAAAGCATAACATTTTGAAGTTCAAGCATTAACAATTAAGCACTTAATTGCACTGATTAAGATTTTCATCATTTCTTTCTTAGTTTGGCAAGACCTACCATGTACATGGTATCCCAGCCCTTCCACTTTTGGCTCTAACTGTAACAGTTCAGGTGTGATGTCTCTCCACAGGGAATGTCCAGAATCCCTAACCAGATTTCCACAGGTACCTGAGTGGCACAAACACCTCATGAGATTCATAATAGTGTTAAGATGCTTGAACTCAAAAAAATCCATAACATTTATGCAGTTAGATGCTTTAAAAAAATTCCTAATTTTGTTCTAACCAATCCACTAGGTGAGAGGTGTAGCATCCTTATCTGCCACCTCTGTTTGAGGGTTTCTGTGCAAACAGGACCCATTTGACAGTGGTTGATGTCATTGTGCCTGACATCTTCCTTCTGAATAGCTCTGCACTAACAGGACTGAGGTGTCTAAAGTTAATGAACTTATTGACCTCAAGGAATTTGTAGTCACAATGCTGAGGTCAGAAAAAAAATGTTTTTGAGTCACAAGATCATAGAATCATGGAATCATAGAATGGTTTGGGTTGGAAAGGACCTCAAAGATCATTGAGTTCCAACCCCCCTGCCATGGGCAGGGACAGCTCCCACCTGCCCAGGTTGCTCAAAGCCTCATCCAGCCTGGCCTTGAACCCCTCCAGGGATGGGGCATCCACAGCTCCTCTGGGTAACCCACAGGATGATACTGGGAAATTACTTTGATGAGCTCCTCTCTACTGTACATTGCAGGAAGTCGTCTGCAGCAGTACCTACTTTGAGTGGGATTGATCTGGCTACGTTACCATCAGTTATGCACTGTAGGTATCAAAATCTGAGCTAGAGTTTTTCAACTCTATACAAATCCATCTCAGAAAGATCAGCACAGCCAAGGTGGATATTCTCTTCTAAAGGAGGTCAGATGTGTGCTCCACAAGAGCATTATTTGTCCCCATTTAAGGGGGATGTGACTGTCTGAGAAATAGACCCCTTCAGTTAGCAGTGGTGAATCTCACCCCAGAAGGTCTTTACCTGTTCTCTGTATTTACCTAAAATGCAGGTTTAAAAGTCAAAAACAGGGCAAGAGGAGGTCAGGACCTACTCTGCATTGATTGATGGCAAGAGTGAGTGCAATGTACCTGTGTTCTTGGGTTTTACTTCAAACACAGATTTTCAGGTGCTCCCCTGAAAATAAAGCTTTGGTCATCTGTTATTTGCACAAATTGAGACTATGACATAATGCCAAAGATAACCTGCATTTGACAGAGATAACCAATATCAGGTAAGTGTCATGTCTACAACAATAAATTTTAGAGCACCAGATACGTTTCCAGAGAAGTCACATTTTCTGGGGGATCAGTCTCTCTGCATTTGCATCTATTGCTTTTAAAAGATGGCAAAACACTTTGTAAAACAATTAAAAGGAGCAGAGGCTGCTCTTTTCCCTTCTGCAGGTAACTAGTAAGTTATGCACAGAGCCAGGAGCTCCCAGCACCCTCTTACCTGTTTTACAAGGCACATGATGCTTGCTAAAGAGACCAGGATACTGCTGTATATTTTAGCATGGAAGGAAAATCTGTCTCCAATGGTTTTGGACACCTTGTTACATCTCATTCCAAAATCTGTCAAGCATGTAATGACAGCTAGGACACAGAGGAATACTTCTCCAGTTCAAGAACAAGAAGGCCCACAAGGAAAATTTGCTGATTTGCTAAACCCTTTACATTTCCAGATGCAGCTGTAGGATACTGAGCGTATTACTGTAAACTATCACAAATATCAGGACTTTTGCCTCTATGGGTTATTGAGTCAGGCAGTTCCTATCTGAAGAGTTCCCCTGTAACTTGGACACTGCCAATAGAGTAATCCTGAAATCTTGTGTTGACAGATGGAGCTGCATTTGGATTCATCCAAATGCAAGTTGCCTAGAGGTTTCGGTGGAACAGCTTTTACAGGAGACTTCAACACAAAACACTAACCACTTGTGTTTGCTATCAGTGTACTGACACTTCCTACCTCAGAGAAGTGAGTAACAAACAGTTTTGTGTGTGTTTTTATTAGGACAAATAGTAGCAGTGAAGATAATCAGTCCTACAGAGATATCCATGCTGGTGTTGCAATTACTGTAACTGTTCAGTGAGAAAGTGTACACAAGAGGAAGGTGATTATCTTTTGCTTTAAATTTTGTAGTAGAAGTAGTACCCAGCTTGGTACCAATGAGACTATAAGAAGATGTGGTCAAGTAGACTTTGGTCCCAGGTACCTATGTTCTCTCAAAGCCTTTGGTAGACTCATATGACTTGTACTAAAACCAGAAGAATTGTGTCTTTGGTTTAAGCCCATATGGGTAGTTGAAAACTAACATGACGATGCCTGAAATTAGATCTCATATGAAAATGTACAGTCACCTAAGTGGCTTCCAAAACATGCTGGATAGGAACAATGCAAGAACAGTGTCTGCAGACAGACTGTTTCAATCCCACTTCTAACCTTTCCTTCCAGAAATGTCCTTCCTGCAGTGTTACCTGGAAATATGCAGAAAAGGAACCTATTTCAGCCTGGCAAAAACTCAAATCAACACAGTGACAGTGAGCAAAACTTCGACCCTTCTCCCCAAGACTGTCTAGAATAGATGTTCTCATGTGGTTTTCTTCTGGGAATAAAATCCTGCCTGTACCCTGCAGGTATCCTTTCTCTCTTTGTAGTAGCATAGTCACTGGGATCAAATTTAAAATTGTTCAAAACCCCAAATTCCTCAAAAGGGAGTGTGAAACTACACCTCACATGTCATTGCAAAAGAAAGTAAGCTCTGAATTATTTCAGAAGTGGGATGTTCCTTCACTCTCAAGAAAAGTTAGTTGTACAGGAGAGGTGGTAGTGTGGCTAAAATA
>WKFP01014391.1:1393921-1421402 GCA_011057875.1 Pterocles orientalis
CCCCCTAAAAAAAAAAAAAAAAAAAAACAAACACCAAAAACAACTAAACCCCCCCCCAAACCCCACCCCAAAAACAACAAACCAAAAAAATCCCCCAAACCCTCCAAAACCCAAACAAACAAAAAAACAAACAAAAAACCCAAAATCTACACCAAACTGGTAGTTAGGAGCCCTGAGGAGTTTTGTGGCTTTGGATTTTATTTGTTTTTTCCTTACTATGCTGTTACAGCATGAGGAGAGAGACAAGAAAAGGTTTTATTAATTCCATGAAAACAGCAGTCTCTTTATCTCACCCAGAGCCATCCATTTAGATTGGAATAAAAAGAGAAGGATGAAATGAGGGATTTTTGCTGGGCTTTAGCCATGTGATCGTACATAGGCTTTGACAGCACAGCAAAGTTGTGCTGTTATCTGAGAAAAAATCAGAAGCTGCTAAAAGATGGGAAGTTTAAAGCGAAGAGATGTGAATTTCTGGCCTTATTCATGTCTCATTAGCTTCTGGCACAGTAAATTGCCTAGACCAGCAAAACCAGTTTTTCTTTCTCTTTTTAATGCAAATTTTGGGGGGAAATTGTAAGTCGGTGAAAAAAAACTGGTGACCAAAGAACAGAATGGACTTAACATTTTCAAAAGCATCAGATACGACAATTAAGAGTGGGTGTCCACCATTCTCCTCTCCAAACAGGCTTGTCTCCCCATAATTCCCTTTAAGAAAACTTTTTAACAAGTTTTCAAAAGCATATTCTTGCCATTAGATTCTCCATGTTTCTGTATTCACTCAGTAAATTAGAAATATACTGGGCCAGGGTGGGGATGTGAGAAAGTCTACAAAGGGAGATTCATTGAACATTTATTGAAATCAGTGGGGTTCGGATGATTCCTCTTTCTCAGAACATACCCCAGTGTGAATTTCCAAAGGTTGCTGGATGCTGAAACATGTGGCTGAAAATTCAAGTTTTTTTGAAACCTCCCTACACTTCCAGGCAACAAAATTACCTCCTACATTCTTAACTGAATTCTCTAGGAAGAACCCCAGTGGAGAAATTTAAGGTTGAAAATAGACATGTGAGCCCAGTCAGAAATCCTGGAGCTGGCTAAGAGAAGCAGATCATTAGATCAGGTGGAACAGTCTTGAAAAATGCCAACTTCTCTGAAAGGCCTCTAGCTAGAATGTGTGAGTTGTTTGTTTGTTTGTTTGTTTTACTTTCTAAAAAAGGACTTTCCCCTGCCCCTCACTTTGCATCCCCCTTCCATTAACAATTTTCTCCCCAAAATATTCTCTTAAATGGTTTGTTAGACAGTTGTGGTTACTACAAGCCATGGCTAAAAGAAATATTTTCATTTATTTAAATTAAAAACTCCCATTAGGAATATCTCTATCACCATTTCAACGTGGATGTTTAAAAATACATATTGGAGTTGAAAAAAAACCCCAAAAACTATTTATTTTTTTGTTGAAATACCAGTTCATAAACGCTTTTAAACTCAGATGTGTCTGAACTGGAACAATTATATGTGGACCTTCAGGTTGCACCTAGAACAATCTGGTGGGAACAACATGTAGGGAACTAAACTTTGGTGCTCTGTTACGGGATATGACACCTAAATTAAATGCATAGGAAGGGGAAAATGAAGAGTGGTCTAAATATGGGTCTTTGCAACTTGCAAAAATAACACATCCCCCCACCCCTTACAATCACAGAACAAAGAAATGAGATGGGGAAGAACAAAACTACCAGATTCAAATGCTTGCAACTATCCCATGGAAACTGCATGCTAAAAGTTGTTCAGTTGTCCTTACCCATCTTCAGCTGAAGTGGGGCGATGAAGACAGGTGCCTTCATGACTTCCCCCATAAGTATTTTTTTCTTACATGCCTGCTTGTGTGCCTTTTTTTGGTTACAACTGTTAAGGCAAAATTTGTCTGTAAAGATGTTCATTCTGGCACAATGACTTGGAAAGTTTCATGACATAGTGCAGCATAAAACAGTAATTAGATGAAGAAAAAATAAATAACTCTTTTTGTTGAAATGGTGATGTGCAGTCTTTCGAAGAAGCAGCTACACAGTCCATGACTTTCCCCAGACTCATTAAAGCAAAAACCTTAGCCATCCTGCCCCTTTCAAAACCATAAATTCTGCTAGGATTACATGCCAACTTGATTTAAAGTGGTTGCTCATCGAAAGAAAGTGTTGACTCTAAATTCAGTTCTTTGTAATGTTCTGAAGCAAACTGTAATCTGCTTTCATGGACAAAATGAGACTTTTCACCCTTCTGTTTAG
The DNA here is from genome assembly GCA_011057875.1 of Pterocles orientalis. Taxonomy (NCBI): domain Eukaryota; kingdom Metazoa; phylum Chordata; class Aves; order Pterocliformes; family Pteroclidae; genus Pterocles; species Pterocles orientalis. The sequence continues at coordinate 1,396,204 of WKFP01014391.1, forward strand.
GATTGTCAAATATTTTATTACGGGTATTATGGGATAATCATCCTTTTCTTTCATTTGTTGATTGGTCTGGTTGGGTTTTTTCTTATTTTTTTGTTTCTTATTTTTTTAAAAGGAATCATTGATTTCTCTAAATGTAACTTGCTTGGTGTCCTTTGGAGTTTCTGTCCCACCTGTGCACCAGCTTAGGTCATCACGTATAACTCAGTAACGAAGATTTACCCACACCTGAGCATGGCATAGGGGGTTAAGCCCTTCATTCTTCAAGAGCTCAAGATTTTTGTTGAAGCACCCTCTACAGCAAACTTGTCAATACATCGACAGCCACAAAAGCAGCATTTTCCCACAAATGTTCACTTGCCATTTTTAAGCAAACCTTCTTCCATTTGTCCTCAGACCTGTTTTTGTTCACACAAATATTCCAGGCAATTTAACCTCTAGGCAGAAATTTTTCCTTGAGGAAGACACACAGATACAACAGCGAAAGGAACCCAATAAAATAAACTGGGAAGAAGACTGACGAGCGAGATGGACAGATGGACTGATAGTTTGATATGCAGAAATAGTTTGCTCAGACTGAATTCAGGAGGGTGTTCAGAGAACACAAAGTATAGCTTGTAAATAGGAAGAGTTCAAAGTAGGAACCTGGTATTTCAAGACAGGCTTGTGTAGGCTGGAAAATAAATGTACGTGTGACACTGAAAGTTTTTCTTTTTTTCTTTGAAAAAAAAAATCCCTTTTCCCCCCTGAAAAGTAAGGATTTTAACTGGAAGGTAAATATGGATGAGATTGAGACATACTGAATAACTGGAACATCAATAGGAGGACGAGGCAGGCTCTGGAGGTATCTGCCTCCACAGACCATGGAAGAAAATCCAGATGTCTAACTGGGATGAAGGATTATCTTTCACAAGATCCAAGTAAAACACTACCAAATCAACTCTTGGAGAACAACTTTAGCAATTTTGGGATCCTGCAATTCACTGCAGGGTGTAGAGCCTACTGAAGTCACCGAAGTCTTATGACAGTGTGGAGGAAAGCACAGGGTCAGAGGTACGAGACAATTGTAAACTAGGCTAATTCTCTTGAGAATGGTACCAAGTGGGTCATCTGGCCTCAGGAAACAAAAATAAATAGACATGATTCTGTTGTAGGGAAACTAGAGCGCCTCATCAACACCTGGTTGTGGATGAGCTTTCATCATTGACAAATATTTGTGAGATAATATGAAGAGAACTTAAACAGGCCCACGACACGATTAATTCATTCAGCTTTGTTGAGTTTCAGTGCACAGGCCAGTCCAGTGGCCCCGCTTCACATACTGTTACGTAGATGGTTTACACCAGATGTTCTCCAGGCACAGCGTAGTTAAAGACTATCCTTTCTTCAAATATTTCAACATCTAAAGAGTTGTATTCCTTCTCTGATGCACTTGGGATGTTCATAGGAACTGTTAGACCTATTTGTCTGACTCAGTTTTATGGGTATAAATCAGAACTGCCACAAGACACCATTTTGGTGCAAGATATGTAAGAGGGGAAATGGTCATTCAGCCAAATCTTTTGGCAGCTTATTCCATTGACTAATCTATCTGGTAATAGATTATGACCTGTCAAAATTGAAAGGCTCAAAATAATTTGTGTTTCCCCAATACTCTATAAAACCCCTGTTATTAAGTTCTGAGCAGTTTGCTAACTGAAATTTCCCCTTTCATATTCTGCTGACTCTCCTGCCCCTCCATCTAGCTCTGTGACAGCCTTTTGGCTTCTTGGTCCCTCCCTCCATGTCCCCTGCCTTTCCCCCTGCCTTTCCACAGGCCTGATTTCTCAAGGACCTCACACTTTTGCACCCTGCTTTGTTCTCCCTTTTACATCTCTTCTTTTTTCACATCTCCTCCTCAAACATGTTCATGCCTGATCTAATATAGGCTCCTCACGCTTTGCTGCCCCTTCAAGCTCGGATCCTGCAGGCAGTGGGAGTGACATCCATGGTGTCAATCAGCATCACCCTATTGCCTTCAGTACAGCTATCTCTAATTTACACCAGCTGAGGATCCAGCCTTCTGCTGCCAAAAGTACTAACGATTTTGCAGAAATATGGGTCTCTCTCTCCCTCTCTTTCTCTTTTTTTTTCTCCCAGCATGAAAGATCTAATTACAAATTGCTGAAGGCTTTCTACAAATAAAACAAAAAAAACAAAAAAAAGAGAGAAAAAAATACCCTTTTGACTCTGCATTGTCTGTTACTAATTTACTGAAAGGAATTGGATCTATATTTTCACCCGAATAAATATTTCTTCTCATGAATATTGAGAACAACTACTCGGTGAAATATCTCCATGGAGAGTTTTTACACTTATTTTCACAGCTGTGAGCTTGTTCAGGCTGATATTACTGGATATCAGTACTATGAACGATAGCAACATTACCATGGTGTAATGTTAACAGAACCATCCAGCCTGGCTTTCTGCTCTCTGGAAATGCCAATTATCTTATCTCCCAGTAGCTTCAATCCAGTAGATAGGATGTGTGTCATACTTTTATGGTTATATGAAGGATGACAACACAGCAAAGGCTAAAGGTGACATTCATACTCATAGGTTAAACAGTGGAGGAGGGCAACAATTTCTGATTTCTTCTTGGATCACCTGTAGAGGTGTGCCCAGAGAAAAGGTCATGAGAGAGGGGTTTCAGCTGTGTGATTCTTGATGGACCCAAACCATCTGGCAGAGGAGACCAAGGAGCTATTGGATGCGGTGGAGCTACTTATGTTTCGTGATGTTTATGTCTGGAGTAAGGGGCTGAAGGAAAGCAGTTTGGGGTCCTAGTCCTCTCCACAGTTTAAGTTCAGGAAAGTAATTTTCTGTATCAAGGCATCAGCAGTTTGTCCAAGGTATGGAAGTTTTAGGCAGAGCCAGGAATGGAGCCAGTGCTGCCTGAACCAAGGCTCACTGCTGTGAAGAAGACCACCTTCACTCTGCTCCAAACATCGTCAGTGGCAGTGGCAATGTGCCATCCCAGAAAAAAAAAAACAAAAAACAAACAAACAGCTTGAAATATTCCCATAGCACTTCCAATCACCTGAGCTTGGGCAACAGGTGCCTCTGTGGGGACAGGGACAGACTGAGGCCAGACTGGGATGTCAACTCATGGGTCGGGATCCAGATCCAGATCAACAGTGTCCATGAGTAGGTCTGGGCAGGGCTGCCGCATGGTGGGGTTGTAGCTCATGTGGGGCCTCAGCACAGCAGTCCAAGGTCAAAGCAGCTCCCCTGGGCAGAGGGATCAGCCCTGACTGACTCCATAGCGCAGACTCATAACGTTGTCTAAAGTCATCAAAGGAAGGCAGACAGCCCTCACACATGCCATCTCCAGCCTGGCCCCAAATCCCAGCTGCCAGACCTGCAGGATGGGGTGTGTGCTCAGGTCCCTTATAATGCCTGTGAGCCTTATTGCCCTCCATCCTTAGATGTAAATGCAAGAAATTCTGACAAGAACAAAAGCAGGAAGAGGGACAGAAATTATGAGATTGCATGGGCCCAAGAATGAGACCTGTAAGGGATCAGATAATGAAGAAGGTACTTGCATCAACTTGCACTGGAACATCTTCCTCCCCTAGTTACCAGCTTCCATTACTTACAGTCCACTTTCTGTAACCAGTTGGTACTGGGACAAAAATGGAAATCCTGCTCACATCACTAGAAACAATTCCACCCTTTTCCTGCAGGCATGGAACTATCATTTCCTGTCTTCTGAAAGGACTTTAATTTGTATAGTCACGACTGTAAGATCCCACCAAGAGAGAGCTGTAGAATTGCACACACACTTTGCATAAGCTCAAATGACAAAATACAGTAAAGGTGATGGTGAAGTGGACACAGGGAAGAAGATGGGGACACAGCACGTGACTCAGCTGCCTAAGCATACGGACCATGAGACATACAGTTTACCTAAGTCCTTTTGGAGATGTAATTCAAGGCAAGGAGGGATATTCTAAGGAATTTCTGATAGCCGTAGTTACTCTTGGCTGGGCACCTGCATTGCACACCAGGTGTCTCCATCTGAAACTGAATCTTCCCCAAATGTCTCAACAACCGTCATTGGACACCAAAATTGTGAAGAAAAAATAAAGCATGTCTTCTGAAAAGAACACTTTTGAGACTTACACATGCTTCAGCACCACTACAGACACCAGCACGGTGCTCCAAAGTCAGAGGAAAACACTGCAAGTCACAAATGTTAACAAATTTAATTATACATTTGGTTCTTAGAGTAGGTTTCAGCTGGCTAAATACAGGCCATGTGAGATACCTTGAGATATAGGCACAGGGTGGGCTGGCCTGACACAGGGCTTACAGGAGATCTGCATACTTATCAAACTGCAGAATCCTCCCAAATGACATTGAGCTGAGGAAACTGAATATTGTCTTCAGTGTCTACTGACACTGCTGTGCAAAGAGCATGGAGACAGAGAATCACGTCGTTGCATCTGTCTTACAAAATTCTCTGATTTCTGTGGAATAAACACCTGGAGACATTTCACCTCCTGCTATGAAGGGTTTGTTGATGGTTAATCCAAGAACCCAGATTATCTGTAGAGAAACCAACAGGTTTCCTTAATCTTTAGCAGTGAGCCTGCTCTTTCCAGCCTCTGAACGTGTTTTGCAGATCATTGCTCGTCCTCTTATGGGTTACAATGCAGGTCATGAACTTGGAGTATAACATTCCAGCACTTACGTTTTTAAAGTGCCACCCACGGAGCGTTTTAAGCAGAGTAATACTCTATTAAAAGACAGCACGATACTCCCAGTGCAATGTTATGTGACAGGGAAAACAAGATAAGTAATTGTATTTGTTTAATTTAAGAAATCAAGTGGACAAGGGTATCCAGACCTTTCTCTTACCCTTATTACTTGTTTCAACTTTGTTGCTGGTGTTTTTCCTCCTGTTTAATAGGCACGGCAGCTGACAACTGAATTAGTGCTCGTTCCTTAGTATGCCACCGGCTCATGACAATAGCCTTAGGGGTAAGATATAGACAACTGAGAAGTTTTCTCACTGTTGTGATACATTTTTTCATATGGCTAATAAGGCAATTGAAATGACATTCTGTCACAGTGGCACAATCCTGCGAATTTGTGATTTCCCTTGCGTTGCCACTAGGAGGAGATGCTCTGTATCGATATCCCTCTCTCTTCTTCTTGGAGAACACGTTGAAAGGATATGACAGCCTGCAAACCAAAACCTCCTTTAGTGCTGCTAAGGATTAGCTACTGTTTATTATCACTAATGGGAAAAGGCTTAGGGCTGAACTGTTGTTGCTCTGCTGTGGGTTTTTTTTCAAAAGCCTCACAAGAGTGCCCTTATATTCCAACCAGTGAGCTCAGCTAAAGAAACACAAATAAGAGAATACTCAGCAATTAAAACAATACTGTAATAATGGCTACGTCTGTGTGAAAGGCTACTTGGTAAATCACTTATAAGTATTGCATAGTTTTCCTTACAATAAAGTCTATCAAAGCATGTTGGGCCCATTTCTGAAAGAACTCTGTTAAGGTCCTAATGCCAAATCCTGCTATTGCTGCGATAAATCGAGGTATTTGCACTGAAGGTTACATCAGCTGAAGACTCCACTTGGTCAATTTGCATCAAGACACCCTGTCTTGAAAGGTGTGAAAGGCAAAGTGAGGGACCAGTGTGGAGCACCTTGTGAGAGCAGAGCTTTTGTCAGCAAAGATCTCCATCAGCACCACACATTATTATAATATAGTAATTGATTATTTCCCAAAGGCCTCAGCAGCTCAGATTCATATAAAAACATCGGCTTAGCTCGAGCATCTATCACAACTACAGCGACTACAGGGGAAAGAGGTAATTGGAGTGGCAGAGCCTGCACTCTTCTCAATGGATGGGCAATTGCCCCATGGCGAGACAGAAGTGGTCAGTGTATTTATGCACAGGCACATATTGTTCAAGTGGTGCATGCCTCTAGACATACTGTCTGTACTCGAAGGGCTCCAGCTTGTGCATTGCAGGTTATTAATCTCATCAGTGTCTAAGCAGAGGGTTTTTAGCTGGATTTGCTTACTGCAGGTGGTTGGGAAGCACATTTGGCTCACAGCTCATGAACTGTTCATCGGAAAACTCCAAGGATATAAAGAAAAGAGTAGAATTTTCTCTTCTTCTCGTTGTTAAGATTGAGGTGCCATATGTGTATACGCGGATATTTCTTTTTTACTTTGCTGGTGTTGACAGCTGTCAGATCGAGTTTCGATGTTTCTCCCCATCTTTGAGGATCACCATGTGCTTAGACACCACCAGTCCCACGCTTTAGGAATGTTCTGTAGTTATTCGACTTATATCTCTACATGCATCCTTTACACAGAGTCACATCAGTTTCAGCTGCATTCTTCTTCCACTGTGTGACCTCCCTTGCTTGTTACAGGCAGCAGGTATGTGTTCTTAGCCAAAAAATAATAGAAGCTGGCGTATGGGGTGGAGAGAGGCAGTAGTGTCAGGCAGCCAGAGAGTACAGCCTAATGGAAAACTTCCCCTGCCAAATGACATACCACTGCTACTTCCCAGAAGGTGGCCTAGTGTCCCCATCTATGAGGACTAGATGTTTTTAAAATTCTTTCCCGTCCTAAATAATTCTATTGTATGATCTCGTGACTGGGTCTTGCTCTGCAGGCTGAGGATTGTGAGTTAGTTACCTACATACATATATATCTATAGATATGGTCATGTAGATATGCTGGAGATGATTCATGGGTGTCTAATGCCACTTGAAATGCCTGCTGCTGACCAGATACTCCTGAAGGGAAGGTGTCACTTGTATCCCTGTGTCGTACCTGTTCATCCTTCTAGATGGCCTGGTTACCCTGGGGGGTCACATATAACACTGGACCCCACTGTAATGAGGTCTGATTACTTAGTTTATTTGTGCCCTTTTCTCGTATTTATGTATTATAAATCCTCAAGCTTCAAGCAAGTTTGTAGCTGAGCAGTGTAGAGGTAGCAGCTGATGAACTCTGTATATTCCCAGAAGGAACAAAACTACATGCAAATTCAACCACATTCTTTTAGTAGTTTCATTGAAATAAAGCATCAGGAAAGAGGAAACATTAAAAGACTTGGCATAGACTTTTCTCTTTCAAGTTAAATGTTTGAACTTTTCATTTCAGAGGGATGTTTTATTTTATAATCAACTTACATTTATAAAAGGGATAACAAAGAAGCAATAAATTAGCCCAAAATACTTTGCTATTCCAGCTTGTACTGATAGGAGCCATGATCTTACAAGCAGGTATGTACAGTTTAAGACTAAGGGCTCTCTTCACCTTTGTCACACTGCTCAGGTGCTGAGAATAACACGTGTACAGGTTTTTGCAGAATTGGAGCCCAGCTGAGCACTATCTGATTTTATGTATTTGGAAGCAATGAGTGTATGAATAATACATCTATAGGCCTGAAGATTTAATGGCATGTAGGGTGAATGTAGAGTACTGCAGAGCAAACAGCAAATTTCCAGTAATTTAAAGGAAATTTAAAGTTAAATAACAACTAGCCTAGAGTTTAACCTTAGGTTTAGGATTGAAACCCAAATTGGACAATAGTCTATTCCATCCCATGCACATCACGCCCAGTATTTAGATGAGTATCTGCCCGGAAGTGCTCTCATTTGCTCTATGTTGTCTCCCTCTGGGTCACCCCTCTCTCAGGGTCATCTCAGTCTCTTGGACACTCGGGCTCTTGTATCCATTCTGGGATTGCTGTTTCAGGACTCTCCCTGCTCTAGGACTGTCAGCCAGAACCAGGCTGAGCCTTGGTCATGGGGTGGTGAGCAGTGTCACTGTGTATCACTCATTTGTATATTTGTATATATATATTACTATTGTTATTATCATTATTATTATTATTATTATTTCCAATTTTTCTGTAGTTTAGTGTTTTAGTTTTGTCCTAGCTGACAGCCAAACGCCACAATAACCACTCAGTCACCCTTCACCCTGAAGGGGTGAAGGAAAAAGAGACTTGTGGGTTGAGATAAGAACAATTCAATAACTAAATCGCAATCCTAAACCTAAGGTCGAATCCTGGGCTAGTAACTGGGACTGTGCTCCCTCCCAGCTTCTCCTGCCCCTGCAGACAAGGGCACAGCAGAGAAGCTGGAAAGTCCTTGACTGTCCTGGCAGCAGCTCTGCCCATCAGTGTGTGATCAGCTTCTCGTCAGCACAAATCCAAAATGCAGCTACTCTGAAGAAAATTAAATCTGTTCTGGTGAAAACCAGGATATTTAGTTACTAGATTGTTCTTATCTCAACCAGTGAGTCTCTTTTCCCTTTACCCCTTTAATTCTCTCCTCCACCTCTGGGAGGGGAGGGGGTGAGGGAGGGCAATCAAATGTTTCTTGTGGTGTTTGACTGCTAGCCAGGGGTTCAAAACCATAAGATGAGTTTATCAGTTAAATTATATGAAATCATCTGCCACCTACTCCCTATCCATATACATGCCAGCTTCTTGGATGAGAATTCTCTGGAGAGTTCAGCAGATCCAAAAAGCTGCTCCTGTGAAAATGTGTTTAGTAATATCTGGGACAGAAGTGGAGGTCAAGCAATGCTGTTGAGACGTTTAAACATATAAACAAGTGGGTTGCCAGTCTTTTTGTCCCACAGACAGGGCCAGCAGGGCTTTAGCCATACCTAAAGTCCTATTGTTTCACTGACTTTAATCCTGAACCTGCATTGAGACACCTACATGTCAGGTAGATCCTGAGTAAGTGTGAAAATCTCACCTTAGCTTTTTGGGTGTAAAACCATGTCAGTTATATGGCTGTGTGGGGCCAAAACCTCTGTCTTTGGAGGCTAAGCAATGTCTGAAATGCTATGCAAGTATCTTGTCTGCTTTAGGCACATATAAAGGTGCTGAGATTGAACAGGGTGATGAGACATCACAAAAAGGAATAAGGACATGACATTGTAGACTGTATTATTGCTCGTATCAGTGGTGTTTGCCTATAGCAACACTGATTTTCTGTAGTGGCTTGGAAATCCACCCTCCCCAGAATCCTGGAGTGTTAGGCATCGTACCAACCCAGAACCAAAAGAGAACTTACAGTCCAAGAAGGGTGTATGCTTACGTGAGCATCATTTAACCTGGCTGGGTGTCAAGATGCATGGTTTTGGCAAGAGCTCTTTCTGAAGAGTTTGCAGGTGCTGACTTGTTCTGCATTGCACAATACTTCTTTCCACATTGTGATTTCAATGGAACAAGTCATGAAAAGAAAGCATTACTGAGTAAGGGCAAACAGATCAGACCTGAGCCCTTTGAAGGTTTCTAGGGCTTGCGCTGACAGTTTCTTTCCTGAATTTGCTTTAGTTTTGTGCCTAGTGAGTATCTGACTGCTGTTTTAGGAAGTACTAGCATATTCTACAGAGCGCTAAATTTTACAGTACCCCTACAGTAACCTTAGTACCTTTTATCTTGAATACTGTAGCGCATGTACCTTTATTTATAATGTATTGTACAGCCTGTGATGCTCACTAGTGCTGTACTTTTACCATTAGCACTCCAGGAAATGAAAGAACTGTAGCTTACATTACGACAGGGGAAATTCAAGGCAGCCTTTATTTGGCAGGGCAGCCTTCATTTAAATTGAAGCCTGAAGTGGGCTGTAGGATGAGGGTGAGTAAACAGTTACTAGAACAAAATACTAGAAAAATCAGATTAGGTCCAGAAAAGGACATAATTTTGTTTTTCAGTTATTTTTTGAGATGTGGACTAGGGTGGAGGTGGAAGGATATGAATAGGCAGTGACTAGTGAATGAAAGTCACAAGAGACCTCTCTGATACCCACTGGTATTAAAAAGGTGGCAAAAAAGATATAAGAAAGGGTAGAAAGAACAAAATCTGAAGAAGAAAGTCTTGAAGGGTGGACAGCATAAACTAGGATCATGTTGTTAATTTAGTTGTGTGTGACTCAGAAGTCACCTGCTCCCTGTCTTGAGCTCAAAAGGTGAATGGGTTTTCTGCTGTAGGCATTTGGGCTACTTTTCTTCTCCAGGTGGTGTAAAAGCCTCTAAGAATGAGCCAATGAGGCTGTGTGCTGTGTATCTGCATCTGAGCATAAGGTATATGATGTACTGGGTTTGGCTAGGATAGAGTTAATTACACACACAATAGCCCGTAAGGTGCTGGTTTGGATCTGTGATTAAAACAGTGTTGATAACACAGGGATATTTTGGATTTTCTGAGCAGTGCTTGTGCAGATTCAAGACCTTTTCTGCTTCACACACCGTCTCACCAGTGAGTAGGCTGACGGTGTGCCAGAGGGGACATACCTGGGAGAGCAGACCCCAACTGACCAGAGGTATTCCATACCATATGACACTGTGCTCCGCAATAAAAACTGAAGGAAGAAGAAGGAAGGGGGAAGATTCAGAGTGATGACATTTGTCTTCCAAGTAATCACTACATGTGATAAAGCCCTGCTTTTGTGGAGATGGCTGAACACCTGCCTGCCGATGGGAAGCAGTGAATGAATTGCTTGCTTTGCTTTGCTTGTGCGCATGGCTTTTGCTTTACTTATTAAATTGTCTTTATCTCAACCTATGAGTTTTCTCATTCTTACCCTTCTGATTCTGTTCCCCATCCCACTGTAGGGGAGTGAGAGAATGGCTGTGTGGGACTTTTCCCTGCTTGGTCGAACCACGACACATCGTAAGACCTATGGGTCATCCAGCTGGGCAGTGCTGGACATGTGCAATTCAACCTGAGATTTTCAATTGGAGCTGAATAGGCAGGAGCTGGCCAACTCCACCTGAACATTTACACCTGCACAGAGCTCAGACAACTTGTATCATCAGAAGGAAGGTCCTATATCCAATGTATTACCAGGTATTTTGCATTTTTGCATTACAAACCGCACCTTTGGGAGGACTGCTTTTTATTATCTACAAAACAGATTACAAGGAATACAGAGGTCCTGATCCCACTGATGAAGCACGTGCTGCTGATCAATGGCCAAACTCTATTGACTGAAACAGCATCAAGCCCTAAAGATAAAAGCAAACCGGGAATGTAGCGATTTTTTTTCGTGTTTGCTGCTGATGAACTACACTAGAATAGAAAAAAATGAGCTTGCTTCTGCTTTCCCTTTCTAGTGTATAAATGAGCAATAATGCCACGGAGTTCAGTGGAGTTTGTGTGTGTGCAGAAAATCAGATTCAGGAGCTCTATCGAACCCGACTCCACATCATGTAGGAGTCTGCACTTCCACTTTTCTCACAGGGGCTCTTTGTTTGTATTTTTCCCCTCTGTGTCTCTCTTTCTTTTCCTTTCCTTTGAAGTCCTAAATCCTATAGGTGACCAATCTTTCATCCATAATCTGCAGCGTTCAAATTAAAGGGAATGGTCTATAGATTCTAGGATTTTCTTCACACTATGGCTAAATCCTAGCAGAGTCCCCTATGAGCTAAGAAAGCCAGGAGCAGAGTGTGAAGTTAAATTGATCCAATCAATGTGCCACATGCAATCATGTTGTGTTCATTGCTAGTCAACAAACAAGCTAAAGCCCTGGATATATTTCTCCTCCTTAATAAATTGTCGTTTTATCAAGTGATGGGTTAGCCAAACATGTTTAGCAATCTCAGTAGTTCCTGTTCTTATTAATTATTGAGCAGCCTTGAAATTTGCAAGATTCCATAAATCTTCATTCAGCTGGACACTTTAAAGATCCATTTTGCTAGGTTTGAGCTATATTAGGAATAAATATGACCATTTTTCATAGCGAAGCTGTATATTGCTTTAAAGAAAATCGCTAGAATGAAAATAAGTGCATTTTCCTCCAGTAACATTAAACAAAAAGGTTAAGCTCCTACTGACAGGAAAGATGTATTTGCAAGTGATTAGTTATATTTCTATCATAGCGCTTGTCTGTGTTCTTCTTTTGATGTTTAAACAAAGCTCTTGAACACACTGGGTTGTAGTCTCTGATGTTGATTTATAGGTAGGACTGAATTCCAAGCACTGAACTAGTAGGCAGGCATTAATAAAAAGGAGAGACTTTCTTCCTGCTGGTTAATATGTGACTAAGCTTTCCTGTTTTAGGCCTCAATCTGTCAAGAACAGGTGTATAATAGGGGAGTCCTTGAGGCGCAAAGACTGGAGCTATACACAAAGGGTTTTGTTCAGCTGCGCTCAGGACAAATGTTGAAACACCAATTTACAAAATTGTTTTGACACGGAATTATTTTATGATTATGATGACACCGACACAAAATCATTTAGGTTACTCCAAGCCCAAGAGGATTGGTGGGAACTCCAGGTGGACCCAACCAAACTGCTGTAGGTAATTGGGCAACACAATGGCAGATGAAATTCAACATAGACAAGCGGAAGATAAAATGTGTTGCGAGAAGAGTTGAAGTGCTAAAAATCCCATAGACTTCAGGGAGGTCAGATCCTTCAAGAGCTGATAGGAACTGAACAAATTTTACCCTCTAGTTCAGTGTAGATGGCAAATATGTAGAGAATAAGGAACAAAACAAATCTTTTATATCCCAATTCCAGTTGCAGCCAACGCCTTACATCTCAGAATGGCAACTCATCAACAGCTGAGTTATGCCCTCAAAGAAAACTCTCTCAACAAATATCAGACTAAAGTTCAGAAAATTGAAATGTGGTTTTAAACATTGCCTAAGTATAAGACTGTGTGCTTCCTGAGCATGCTAAGGCTGTACCACCATCCATTCCTTCCAGGAAAGTAAAATCTGGTGTGCATATTCCTCCTCCCGCTGCTGCAGACACAGGCCAAATAATCACTCCAACAGCTGTATCAAAACATGTAGGTAAAGAAATGTCCAATTACATCTGAAAAAATCCAAAAGCCAAGTACATCTGCACTGATTACGTGCCACTAAGCCATATCCACTAGTGTTGGGAAACCCATCTTATTTTAAAGTTGTGTTTATGTAAACTCCAGCTTCCAGCCACTGGATCTTGTTATGCCCTTCATACTATGGATGACAAGCTCCCTGTTATCAAACATTTCATTGTACCTTACGCAGTGATCAACTCACCTCTCCTCTTTCCCTTTGATAATCTTAGTTGAGTTCCTTAAGCCTGACATCGCAGAGCTTGTTTTCCAACCCATGGATCAGTTTTGTGGCACTCCTTTGAACCCTCTATAGTGTATCCACATCCTGAAAAATAGCTGTGCCCTCTTGTGAAACACAGATTATGGTCAAAATATTCCACTGTCCAGCTTCTAATTGATTGTACCCCTTTTATGGATGCAAAATTACACTAGCTCTCTTTGTGGTGTTTTCGGAGTGCTTATGTTGTGTAATAACACAAAATAGTTGTGTGTCCGTGACTTACTTGACCATGTACCTGGTTGGTGTCTCTGCTAGGACTTGTCACTTCAACCTAAAGGACATCAAACTCTTAGGACAGAAAAGCTTTGGTGCAATTTTCTGAATGAAAAAGCAAACTTGTGGTGATGGCAAGAGGATTGGATGTCATTCTGTAAAGCATACGGGATGTGCAATAGAAATTATTACTTTTTGATGCCTTCACTCTTCCTTTGCAGCCCAGAAAAGTTATTTATTCACTTTAGTATCCACTGGAGCTGATTTGTCAGATATACAGATGAGAGTTGCTACAAATCCCATTTGTTTAGAAACTCTGAATGTCAAAACAATGTCATATGCTAAAAAGAGATGCAACTGCATTTGCATAGAAGTCTCAAGGTTTTCAACTTTTCTTTCTATGCCTTGTTGATGCCTTTTAAACAAGACCCCCCAGTGACTCAGCAGTAGGTGGGACAAATCACAGCGTGTAATCTAGAAGTAGGGAACTGCAGAGCATCCATTGTATCACCCTTCTGTTGCAAAATCCTCCCAGCCCTGAGGGCAGAGGGGTGACCACCCTGCAAGTATCCATCCAGACAGGCAGAGCTCCTGGGTTTCAAGAAGCCTGACCTCTCTTTTAGTGTGCAAAATAGTGAAGTTTGCCAAGATCTTTAATCTTCTGCAACTTCATTCTTCTGTATATATATATGTTTATTCTTTTATCTTTTATTTCTATATATACCCCCATCAGACTTTTGATACTGATCCAGAGCTAGACCATCATCTGGCACTAAATAAATATGGTTCTATTGATTTCAACCCAACTAAAGAATGTTACATAAGATGAAGAACTGCAGTTTTTCAGGTTTCTGTTTTGTTTTGGGGTTTTTTTTTTGTTTGGTTGGTTGTTTTTGTTTTTTGTTTTTTGTTTTTTTTACTGGTATAAAACCGCAGATTTACTCAGTGATGTTGGGGTAAATGAGACCAGTGAGTCTGTAAGTTGTAATTGTATTCCTACCTCTACAGCCGACATTTCACTGGTAAAGTAGAGTAGGGTTGGGTTCCTCTCTCACAAAATACTTCACGTAGATATGAAAAGCCCAGGAAACATTGTCCCGAGTTCATTTTTGGTTCCTGTTTGCTATCTTAGTGAAGAATAGCAACTAGATGAACTCCGAAGGGAAGATTATGTTTTTGTTTGAACAAATATGCATCAGGAATTGCTCCAGTGATGTCAGTAAAGACAAAACAATATTGATACTGCATAGAAATCATGGGAAGAAACTACTGCAAATTCAGGAACTGACATGAGAATCAGCATTGTCTTTCTTAGTGTGTAGAATTCCCCTTTCCCAGCCTGAATTTTACCTTTACAAATCAGTTGATGGGGAAACATACTTGTTGGAGCCCTGTAAGGGATATGACAGCTACAGAGGGACATAACAGCTACAGCCCCATAAGGGATATAACAGCTACAGAGTATAAAACTGCCAGGCTCCCACGTATTCCAATATGAAACAGAAAGGAGATATAAACACTAATGCAATAGTATTTAATATGGTTTTGTCCTGTCTTAAAATTCCCCTAAACTCTGTGTTTGTTTAGTATAATAAACCAAAGTCCATGCAGGAATATATATATAATTTCATAGATTCTGCCTGTTCCCATGGGACTTAGCTGGGTTTGAAATGTTCCAAACATTCTCCACCTCCTTAGGTGACCGACACCAAGGTCCTATGTTAAAGTTGCTGCAGAGTTTCTCACTACATCCAAAAGGCTTTAAGGTTGACCCTATGAGCAAACAGTCACTGTTATCCGGAGTCACACTCTGGAGAAATTCAGGAGTATTATGAGATGGCACTGTCACTTTTGCCACAGTCATTGTCAGTGAGCTCACTGTCAGCGAGCTACAGCCAGGGCTCGAAACTGGAATCAAAATTGCTTGAAAAATTGAGGATGTTAAAATGAAATTAAAAACACATAAACGCAAGCTGGGGAGAGTCCAGCAAAAAGTGGGGTGGATTTTTCTAAGTACCTTTCAACCTTAAAAATTGTTGAATAACAATTGAACATTGATGAAACTGTTTTTAATAACAGCATCAATCCATCTCCATTTTTATATATAATTGACAGGAAACTCAACATACGAACCACACATCTGAATGCAGTTCTGAGGTCCTTATGTCCTGTGGCTGCAATCCCCTCTCGCTGTTATTAAAGTAGATGGGAAGGGGACTTGAGACTTCTGAAAAGCAGCGAAGAAATAGAGTTGTGCTGGGGAAAAAAAAAATAATAATAATGAGAAATCAGGATGCCTTACTGAACAGCCAGAGTTGTTTTATGTGGAGTTTTCCCCTCCAGCAACCAAATGGAACCCAAACAACTCTATTTCTCTGAAAACTTGTTCTACCCACCATTCCCCAACTAAAAGACATTGTAATAATATCATAAAACAGCCGAGGATGAAGAGTCTATTCTGATGGACTGCTCAACATCCTAACAGGGTGGCTATTCATATACCTGGGAATCTCACAGCTGAAGCATTTTAATGCAAACTCACAGTTTGCAGGGAATTGAAATACTTCACCTAAATAATTTATATATGTATCTGTGTATATAAAAAAATGGAAAAACGAAATTTCATAATAGCAATAAGTCTGGGGATGTTGTTATCAGGAGATAATCACATCCCGTGGGGGTTCTCGCACTCAGCTGCGCTTCCTTTCCCTCTTCTTCCCACTCCTCGTCTTGCCCCTGAGGTATGATTTTTCTCATGATAATTCTTATCATGCCTTCGTGGTTAGTAATAATAATTAAAATAAAATACTTTATTCACCACTTCCCTGGGTGCTTGGCATATGATCTAACTCCCCACCCCCCACCCACCCCCCACTTTCCTCTACCTTCATGATTTGATTAACTGCTTTGGAAAGAAAATAAATAAATAAATTCAATGAGTGGGGTTCTGTTTTCTGACAGAAAATGCAAAAGGCTGTTGTGGCTGTATTGATCGGGCTGAGAGAGCAGCATCGCAAACAAGCATAGCCCTCCCGAGAAATGTGCGCTGAAGATCCATACATTCATTGACATTTTATAGGATGTCTAGACTCACTAATCCACTGTGAAAAATGCAAGCTTTGTAGTATAAGAGAATGGAGAGGGGGCTGTGTCTCTTGCTTGCAGGAGCAGTCCCCTTGTGCACCAAATTACCAACAGTTTAATAAGGAGGAAATGCAGGTCCACGTTAAATCTTGTTTTCAATGGCTTGGGTACCCTTCGTATTTCCCAGAAAGCAAAGCTGTAATTAGCCTCGAGCCAGAAAAAGGGTTTTGAAAGGTTGGTTGAGATGCTGTCTGGTTTTTGTCTGTATATGGGGAGGAGGAGTTGTAACTGGAATTTCATAAAGTAAAAAAGTGTCTGTACTAAATGTTCCTTTCCAAAGTCAGACACTTTTCCCACTCCATCCATTCCCCTTTCACAGCAACTTTTTTCCCCCTGCAGACTGATAGAGAATAAAGTCATAAGTAGGACACATTCTCAGTGCCCAGCCATCGCTTTCTACCAGCCTCCGTGGAGACTTCTGTAGCCAAAGATAAAAACAGAAGGACGGTTGGTGGAAACCACATCTAGGAACGACGGAGGAAAACTTGCTACCCCAGAGACGAGGGGAGGAAGGCAACTCTAGGTCACCTTTGTGGCTTCTCATATTTACACCGTTCTGAGACCAGGCAGAGTAGCAGCTTGCCTTGGAGAGCTCTGAGTCTGGTTTGATTGCTCCAGCATCTCAGGGACCAAACCTGAACTTCAGCTGTGTGGCAGCTTATCATCCTTGGAAAGAAACCCCCCTTTTCCTCCTAGCAACAGCTTGCAGTCAAATTTGTTAGAGAATCTAAAGTAAATGTTATTTTTATCAAATTAGATTCAAATTTATCAATCAAATTTATCTTTTCTTTTTTTTTTTTTGGCAAAAGATGAGGGCTAGGGCACGATATTGCTAATCAAACTAGAGGTCTGTGACATCTATGAAGATACGGATTAGTTAGGTTATAATTAATATTAGTTTGTCCTGAACTCAAATATAAGTGTACTAAAATATTGTGTTTTATGTATCTATTTTGTGTTATGGTAACAGTTACCCCTAGAAAATAAAGGTGTAATTAAACATTTGGGGTTTTTTCCCTAGATAAAAATATTGTGGCAACACTTAGAGAGGTGTAATCACACACCCAGAAGCACAACAACATGACCAATAACAATTACTGCTAAAATCACCATGCCTTAATTCTAAAATCCCCGGGTTAACTCCAACTTTCTTCTGAACAGATGATCTTCAAAGCTTCTAGGAGGGACTTTCACTGAGGAAGAAGTACAGTATGGGATTCATGTAATAAATTTCAGTTAACACTTTGATCAATCACAGTGCATCGAGGGTCAGTTGGAAAAAATATTGTCTGCCACACAGGCACAGGTCGTCTCCAAATAAAGTTGAACTTCCCAGCAGTAGGAATGCCTTTGGTAAGGCTACTGTTTGGCTGGCAGGAAAATTCAGATTTCAGTAGCTGATAAAGGACTTCCTTGAAATACATGGAGCAGGTGCTCTAGCAAAATAGTGATATAACTGGATGGACTTCATATTCTGGGGTACTACAGAAATCCCAACATCACTTATCAAGAAGTGACGTTTTCGTCCTTTATGGATAATGAGATTTGTTCCAAAGGGTGAATGGGATTCCTAAAGCACCCACCCCCTAGCCCTCATAAGACAATGTAATAATTTTCCATAATAGAAAGAAATACACTTCTGAGTATAATTTTGCAAGAGTCCTTTATTATTATTTTCTTGTGAATTCTTCAAATCTTTAGCTTTAATCAGTTTTTTTTTTAATTAAAGGAATAAAGGAGGAGGTGGCTTTGTCTGAAATCATGTGTATATCTATGAGTTTAAATGTTTATATCTATCACAGTTATTTTTCACTGGCACTATTTAATATTGTCATTTTCTTCCCACTATTAACATTTTTGGGGAAAAAATCTTAACCAATTTACTGGTGTTCTGTTGTAATAGAAAGCTCATATCTACATTAAATGGAATTTCACCACTTGAATTACCATACATCTTAATGGATGCAGAATCAAGTCTGATAATAACTCTAAGGGGGTGAAACAAAAACAAACAAAAATCCCTCTGCCACACACCATTTATGAATAGAAATGAGCAGTAAGCCAGACTCTCTCATCTAAATTCCTCTGACCTCTTGAGAAACTCGGATTTTTCAAAATTACTGATGATCCAAAAAAATGCCCCAAAAAAATGGAAGTTTTAATACCTTTTCGAAAATCAGTCTCATTTATGTTCTTTCAAGTAGGGAATTAAATATATATATATGTGTATGCATATATATATAATGTCAGAAAGAATCCTGCTAATAATATGCTAGTCTGAAAAGTCAGATCTGAATACTTAAAAAAATCAAGATAAAATACTCTAGATAATTCTTTAGTTATGGAACCACCCGTTAGCTATTTCTCAGTTCCACCTGCCTCAAGGAGCTAGTGAAAGTAAGAAACTATTTTTTAAATAATATTTTCTGGAAGCCAAGTAAAGTATTCCAGGAAGTTCAGCTCTGCGAGAAATTTGCAACCGCTTTCCTTTTTGAAGTCCCTCCAGTGACAGGAAAGTCATTTGCCTCAGAGTGTGTATATAAATAAGAAAGAATAACCACAAAAAAAGATTTATTTTTTTCCCTTTCACACTTCGTATGGAAAAGGGCATTAGTCAAAAGGAGTAAAGTACACTGGATCGTGACTTGTATTCATTGCAGCATCCTCTATGGGAGCTTGAGTTCAAAACCACTTATTTTTAAATTAATAGGTAAGGGATCAATATTTTTTTTTCTTTTTGCAGTTTTGAATGCTTATGACATATGGACATCTTTGGGAACTTGATTTCATTCCATTATGTAAAAAGCTCTGACCTCAACTAAGATCAAAACCAAGTTACAATAAGGGCTAAAATATCATTTTACTAAAAACCTTAATCACTGTCCATACAGAGATCATCTCAAATACAACTGTAGAATCAACATATGAATGTTGAAACAATGCAATGCAACACTGGGAATCCTTCTATCCTCACTACTTGTAATGGAAGACCTGATTTGGGGGGTGTTTAGATCATTGTTTTCCTTATTTCATTCTTATTGTTTTTACCATAGTAGCATGGTAAGGCTCAGTCAGGGATCTCTGCCGCACTGGAAGATAAAGGCTTTTTAAGGAGGAATGAAGGTAAAACCTTTGTCTGGTATAATGTGGCTGGCACTGCGTCGTCGTTAGCTACAACTGTTAAGTGTTTGCAGGATTAGTGTCCTGGTTTCTGGGTAAAAAAAAAAAAAAAAAAAAAAAAAAAAAGAGAAAGAAAAATTCTGTTTCTCAGTAAAAAATAAGTCTGTGACTTGCATATATAGCTAGCCTTGGAAACTGAGTTACATTGACCTCTGTGGAGCCCTTAGTTGAAAAAAAGGATCAAATTAGGGCAGTTCTGTTGTAGATGTACAAAGAAAACAGTGAACTTGACAAAGGATTTTGTTTTCTGAACGCTGCAGTTAATTTCACCCACTCTGTTTTGCTTCTAGACTCAGGTCATCAATACCACGTATATGCCAGTTCTCTCCAGGGGTCCCATGTGGAACAAGCCAAATAATTCAGTCATAGAATAATTTAAGTTGCAAGAGATTTCAGGAGATCACTTGGACCAGACTCCTCTTCAAAGGAACAATTCAGAAGTTAGATTGTTAAGGACCATGGCTCACACCCCTGCTGCAACTTAAAGGAACAATATGGGCATGCACTTCACAGACTGGACTTGGAGAGCTGGAATTTGCCTCCTCCCTTGTCCTTAAAATTCTGAAATTAAAATATAACAAGTTAGTATTTTTTTTATTAGCCTTCTCCTTCTCTCCTCAAGAGTACTGGTCACAGGTCAAGATCCTGATGTGCAATGTACTGTGTAAAAAGCAAAACAAAAAGCTCACTCCATTCACGTCACAGAACTTCAAATGACATTTTAGACTTCTTAGGTTCACTGCTTCCAACCAAGCTACAAGAATTAACTCTAGCAGCACATCTACTGCTATTGCCGCTGTACCCACAGAGTAGGGCAAGTAGTCATTAAAGCCACGGTTTCATTTTTTAGAATCACCCAATTTAGAGATAAAAAAGCCTTGCCCGTTCAGCTAGTCCATCCCCTTGTCAATACTGAATTGACCCTTACAAGATTCTCCAACTCTTTGCCTACTCGAATTTTAAATAATTCAAGTATCGAGACTTCCACTGCTTCTCTTGGGAGAAAATTCCAGTCAAACAGACTTGGGGTCTGGAACAGATGCTTCTCTTTAGCTAAAATATTCTTTTACCCACTTTTATAATTTTATTCTCCTTCAGACTTTAAGGCCAAAGTCAAGAGACGTAGCACTAAATCCCTTTAAAAAGGATCTATGAAATAGTAGCACATGGGTAACACCAGCAGCAGACAGAAAAAAAAAAAAATGACTTTATATTTTCCTAACAGTTATTTCCTAATGGTAATAGAGCTGTTTTCCTAAAAGAGAACTCATAAAGACAGTACTCTTGATGGCTTTTTGACATGACTTAACATCATCCTAAGTGCTTCTGAAGCAAAGTCATTAACCCAAAGTCTTACAGGGGCAACATGGCATCAAAACACACAAACCCACCCTCGCATTTTTCGGTCACTAGTGAGTTCTTATTTCTTACAAGAGACTCACAAGCTGTTTCCCCAGAATCCTGATGAACATAAGCCTCAGGTGCCTTAATGCTCTCGTGTGTGTGTCAGAAACAGTCTGTGGAAGTCGCTCGTTTGAGAAGAGCACAGCGACTGAGGCTCACCTAACACAGCACAGATTAGGCATGCGACACGGAGTAACCGCGGAAGTTTGCTGTCATATGTAGGCCATTTCTCTTGTAGCTGAACTACCTTCTGCAGACTGTAACTCAGGAAGGCTGTGCTTCTGGGTGAAATAATAATATATAGTACATGGCTGTTGGCTAAATTATTAACTCGTAAACCTTAGAGAGAAGCGAACTTATATAAAAAGTCCAAGCAGATAAAGATATACTGGATCATTATGACAATGAAAATAGTGTAAGAATACAAGAATGAGAAATACATTACAAGGTGTAACATATGCTTTATTTTTGCTTGATTGCTTAAACGAGGTAGCAGTGGGAGACCACTATCCTATGCTCCATCGACTTTATAAACCAAAATAGAATTACCCCTAACTAATCCAAAGACAAAATTGCTGTACAGCAACTGTATAGCTATTGCTCAGTGGAGGATATGAATTATTGCACTTAGGTTGCTTATAACCAGGAAAACACTCCAACAAAATTGAATTTCTGAATGCAATGACAGAGTTTTCTCATTCTAATATCACTTGAACCCTTAATCAATGTGAATGCCGCAAAGTTTTTATTTTTCTCCTGTTTGTTTGCATCACTGTTGTAATTTAAGATCCCATTCTGGATAGGGACATACATACGTAAACTCCTTTGAATCCAAGTGGGTATACAGGTATATTTTTGAAAACCAACCCAGAGCTTACTCAGGAAAGCAGAGGATGTGGTCGGACTTGCACAGAGGGTTTTTGAGCCATAGCTTGTGGGGGGGGAAGACCCCTCTGGTAGACAGTCTGAGGATAGTTCAAAGCACCTAGAATTTAAGACACGAGTCTCTGCTGGCAAACTGGAGCTTCTGGAGCCTCTCTGGCCATGTTTATTAACATCTTTTATCTTTCAGAATAGAGCTGTCTCATCCTTCTGCCCAGTGGGAATAGTGCTGAGATCAACCACAGGACTTAGTATTTGGAGGGGGTGAGTGCTAGCTAGTCCCTACCTAAAGATGTCAGGGGTTTACTCTAGTTCCTGATTCCTACAAACAGTTAATTTTGGTATCTGGGTCCATTTCCCTGACACTTTGATTTACTCACAAAGAAGCAACCTGCAGGTATGGGCCCCAAGGCTGATGCAATGTGATGAGGATGTGGTGTGAACTGTCCCTTGCTGTGCTACCCTGAACACCCACTGCAGCAGGAGATTCAGTATGGGAAGGGCTTTTCACAGGCTGCTTTGGGAAAAAAATCCCCTTTTGGAATAAGAAGTTGGAGGTGCATGTGTTCGTTTATGGAGTTAAAATAGAGTCTTTGACATTACTAGTGAGAAATCACAGATTCATTGACGTCTCTCATTCCTCATCTTCTTTCTCCTGGAAGCTTTCTCTACCCAATAACTGTTTTTTTCAAAAAGTATGGGTTATTTCATGGCTGAATGGGAAAGCAGAGGCAATAATGAGAATTTCTTTGTCACTAAATAAGCTTTGATTTTCAAGGCAAGAAGCTTTTTGGAAATGAGATCTGACCTTGGGCTTTGATCCTGAAAAAAAGTGCATGTACAAGCTTAAATATTTGCTCATTTACACCCTGTGAATTCAATGGGATTCTTCACATGTTGGGAAAAAAAGAAGAGTGTGAAAGTTTTACTTTTAACTCTGGTGGAAATAGGCCATGGAAAAATACCTTTAAAATTCATGTAGTAAGTTAAATAGTTAGTGTTTGTGATGGAGGAAAGTTTTATTTGGGATACCTCGTTCTTTAAGGAACCTGTCTTTTTTTTGTGTTTTCAGCATCTGCTGCACAGCCACAGATTTTCAACAGTCTGTTGAAAGTCTAGAAGAGATTCCTCTTGTTTGTTCCTTGCATGATTTGGAGAAGAGAGGGCACATTTCTGGTGGTCCCTCTAAAGCAGTCAATGGTCATTATACGTATCATCAATATGAAGGGATCTAATTGTATGAAGCTCAGTTCACTGTAAGATATCAAGTTTAAATTTGAAATAAAATTTTACAAGGAAGTTCTGCTCCTTCTCATGTCTCTGGTGAGTCAGTACAGAGCTGGACCATCTCCCTGTCACATCTCCGTAACATACAGAGCCTTTTTGGTGATGGAGTACACACTTGAGAAGCATCTAGTAATGTACACTTCAAATAACTCATCACAGGAATTCACAGAATCACAGAATCACAGTGTAAGCAGCTGAGGAGAATTGAAACTGTTTCTCTGCATTCATTATTATTTTAAAAAAGAAAAAAATACACTACTATACGTTTAAGTTTTCTGCCAGAATGGAGTACCAAAATCCATGTTTTCTTTTAAAGAGTTCTGAGAAGGAAAAACAGGAGGAGAAGGATGTGTTTATGTGCATGTCAGTGTGAAAGTATGAACACAGACACAGGAGAGTTTTTTCATTGTTTTTAAAGAAATAGGTGTACCTGAATATGCAAATTCACCCTTGTCTGCTTTGGTGTTTACACCTGATTCAAATGTATACAAGCACATAACAGACAGACCATTACACATTTTTGCATATCTATGTATTTATGCATGTGCACCCAGACACACAAGTCTGTGTTTGACGCATCTAAGGAAAAATAATAATTTACTCATCCAGTGTTCCTCTCTCTGTTGATGACAGATTTCCTTTTTTGCTGTTTCTAGTCTTTTCTCAGTAGTAAACACACTACTACACTGATGAAAGTGGAAAACCAGCAAATTTTGCTTGTACTTTTTACACCACAGCCAGTGTTAGAGTATTTTATTTAGAAGTGTTATAAGACAATTCACTGCCTTTGCCTGCACTCACGGGAGATCAGATGAACTAAACAAAGGTGAGTTTAATCTAAAGGTCATCTAACGGACACATTCAAGATAGATTTAGTTCTCCAATTTTTCCGCTGGGAAGAAAAGCCCAGAGAACGATGTTAGGATCTTTCCTGATTCTTGCAGCTGGAATGGAAATATAGAATCCTAGTGTGTTCTAACTCGCAGGCACAAATTCCATTTTGATTATCACAATCTTGCTGCTGATGTTTTCCCATTTAAAATTAGCTGCTAATCCAAAAAAGAATTTTACTCTTTATCCAATATCTGTCTGGGGTAAAATTTATATGCAATTGAGACACCCAGGTCTGGAGATGTTCTGCTTCTGTTCAGCAAAAACTGTTAACCACAGATTTTCAGAGAAACCTGCAGAACCTCAAAAATTGCCTTTTTTAAAAATTATTATTACTCAAGACAAAGCATGAGCTGGTGACTTCATCACCCTTATGTGACTCAGCCAGATAGAATAAGGTGTAGAAATGGCTCCTCTTGCTGAAAGAGAAACATCCAACATTGAGTCCTCAGGTGACATCTCCCTTGGGTTAGCTGCATTGTTGCCCCTTCCACGGGTTCCTCTGTGAAGCTAAAGGAGTTCATCTGGTTGTCTGGACTATGGTGAAATTTCGGGTGGGAAGCAGAAAAATTCCTTCAGAACATGAACATCTGAACACATGGAGACAGCTGGAGTTAGTGACCCAGGGAGCTTACATAAGGGGGAGGCAATTGGATGTGTATCAATTAAACGTTAACAGTCATGGAGAACAGATAGATTTATTGAGATTTAAATGAGTTTTAGCCAGATTGAATTATATACACAATCCACAACCAGCAAAACGGCACAAAAGAACAGGTGGAGGTACTGTGTGCATTCAGTAAACAAACATTGTCACACTATCAGAATAATAACATCTCACTGCAGAATACTGGAAAAAGATTTTACTCAGAGTTATTAAAAAACATTTGAAATATGATGAAATCCACTGGAAGGTCAATGCGTGAAAAGAATTATCATTATGAAAACATTCCCCACTGGTTGTTTACTTCTATTTCTCTTTCCCAGAAGCTCTGCTTCCAAAGTCTTGGAGTACACACACACACACACACACACACACACACACA
>WKFP01014391.1:1421452-1449273 GCA_011057875.1 Pterocles orientalis
CCCCCCCAACAATGCACCAAATTACTCGCTTCATTTAGTGCTCATGGCTCAGCACAGGCAAATAAGAGGAAAGAGTTCGGCTGGACCAGATGAGTCTCAGCAAGGGGAGGTGAAAAGACACTGCTGCTTAACTGGGGAGGAGGGGGGTTCAAGCAGAAAAGGGAAAAGATCAATACCACTGGGGCTCACTCCCGCTCTATTAGAAAGAATCATATTTCATATTAACATAGCCAATTTAGGAGCCACATTTCCATTCCTAATTTGCATCCTGGCTTTAAAAGCTCATTTGTAATGCATTGTATAATTATTGATGCTTTATATGTGACTATATCACACAGTGACAGGTTGGGGAAGGGGAAGAAATGCCGTCTGGTTTCAATAAACAAACTAGTTGCAAGTTTTAATGAATGTTAGCCAGTAATAAATTACTTTTTTTTTCCATCTCAGAGAAAAAAAAAAAAAAGTAGCAAAGCTGGACGAGCTAATTAGAGGTTGTGTATTTCAGTAGCAAGAGTAAATGAGATACGGCACAGCGGTGGAAAATGTACTGTGTAATGCCCCTTTCTCCCTTGTTGTGCATGAATGGTAGTGGCAGAGCGAAGGATGGTTTCGTATCTAGAACAGAGCAGACTGAGGAAATCCTGTCTGGAAGGCAAGGCACGCTTTGCAAGTGTCGGAAAAGATTATCTCTGATATTTCTTATTAAGTTCTCCAGGTTTCCTTGTAAGCTTAAGGTGAGCTGAGAGAAGGAGAGGAGTGGACGAAAAAAAATAATGATGAGTGAGTCTCAGTGTACAAGTGCTCACTCGTCTCCTTGGAAGTTATTTTTTTGGTTGAAGTAGGCTGAAATCATCACTAGCATGGGATAAAGTTGTCTCAGCTGCATAAGGAAAACAGAAAGGTGTCCTAAAGTTGAAAATAAACTCACTCACCTAGACTGAGCTCTCAGGAGCTGGGCTTGCTGCCTCTGATAAGGGCAGGGATGAGAGGAAAACATCAGGCAGTTCAAGCTCTTTGACTTTCAAGTGTAAAGCAAAGTGGCAAGACATAGAAACCCTCAAGAAAACCCTATGGTTAACCCTCTTATGGGTAAGTCCCACTTTTTGCCTCTGATTTTGGCAACATAAGTAAATTGTCTTGATGAATTTCCTTGAGCTTCACAGGAATTTAATCCACTTGAGAGTAAACTTCTCACCAGAACATGTTGAATGAGCCTTCACAGGAGGCTTGCCTGATGGCAGTATTTGAAATGTCCAAGGTTACTGCCCAAGGTTTTTTAACTGGGAATTGGAAATGGAATGAAGGTGCTTTATCCCAGCTGAAAACCTAATCCCATTTTTATGGGTTCTGAGTTTTGCAAATGATGACATTTTTTTACTTCTCCACTTCTTTGATCTGTCAGAGCAAATGCATTCAGTTTTGAGTTATTTGTTTGTTTGGTTTTTCTTCAATCTTCCTGCCAAGTGGTTTGTTCTTTATCTCGGGACTTCAGTGACAATTATAGATTAAAAATTTTAGATGTAGTTATTTTCTGTGTAGGCAGCGTTTGAAATGTACCTTGTTCATATGGCACATAAAAAATCAGATTCCAGTAGTGGAGGAAAACTAAAATAAAGGCAGATAAATACAAAAATTACCCAAATATTAAAATATCTTTTTAGAAGTTATGGAAGAAGTAAAAAAAAAAATGCTTATTGTATTCTGCTGTTGCAATTCCCAAGTCCTTTCTCCATTCTGAGCTGTTTCTTGTTACTATCAATTCAATCTACCTCTATGCAGCTTGGGAAGACTGTCAGGGGCTGTCAACATGTATCTGTCTTCCGCATGTAACATCAACCAAACATGTGAGTAGGTCAGAAAACGTGCCTCTCTTTCATGAAGTATCATGCATTTTAGTCATCCTAGGTGTGAAATTGCTCAGACACTCACTGTGGTACAGATATTACAATTATGTTGATAAATTAAAAAAGCAAAATGCTTCCTGGCATCTTCTAACTCTCTCAGATGCCATCAGAGAAAGCAGGCGGTGCTGGTAGTGTTCATGGCCAGCCTTCTGAAGTGAGGACACCTTTCGCTCTGTCTCAGTCTGCAACCCACCTACCTGTTGTAGAGCATGAGGGAAATTATCTACAGATCCAGATCTTGGTCATCTTCTAGCCAGTTTCCAAACAAAAAGGAGATGCAGTCCCTCAGCTGTGTTCCAGAAATTTTCTAACAAATAAAGGTAGGGGATGGTTCCTCCAGCTCCATACTGATTGCCAGCACAATATGATCACACATCACTGATGTATATCTAAAAGTGTTGTGCATAGGTAGCTAGACTGTTCTGAAGAAGACAAATTACATAGAAGAGCATTCTGAGAACATGACAAATTGCACCTTGAAGGTGGGACTGGGTATAGGCACCGATGTCTTGAAGGTTTTTGAGACTCTTTCTCCTGTAAAAGAGAAAAATTTACTTTTCCAGTTCTCTGTTCACATGTATCCTGAAGTAGATATGCAAAATACATAATATGAATCTTGTCTTAAAAGTGCTTATTCTTTTTTCCTTTATAAAAGACAGAACTTGTAAAAATATAATTTGCTTAGAAATTGACAATTATCACATACATGTCTAATATAAGATCATGTGAATCCTGTCCTTAAGGTTTAGGAAATGTTAGGCTGAAAGGAAGAGAAACCAGCTCAATGATGGTAGCTGGAAATGCTTTGTTGCTTTCTTTTTCCTGACACATCCCTTTCTCTGTGATTAAGTTGAAACTGAAAGCAATCAAACTTTCCTAGGTGTCTTTGGAACATTTGTTGATGTGCCCCCTTGAATATGTGCCATCATTTTCACTTGTCTCCATCTGATAATAAATAGGCAATCAGGGCACAGAATGAAGTGTGTTAACTTCTTAAATTCAAATTTTCCCACACAATCCATTAAAGTTAATTGACTTTAAACAGAATGTAACGTCACTGGACTCAAAGTGGAAGCTGGTTAATGATAGTGGTGGGAATAGGATCAGAGCTCAAAGCAAACAGAAAAAAAAAAGATAAAATACTGCAGAGAATATATCGTGTATCTTTTGGTTTTATCTTCTGCCACAACTTCATTCTGTTGTCTCCCAGTAAATACCGTATATATGCATGTGTCTATGTTCTAAAGAACAATTAAGAAGTCATTGGAGCTGGCTGAGTAATCCAATGCGAACAATGCATTCCCGCAATTTTGTCTCATTTTCTTTTCTGAAGACATTAATGAAAACAAGATTTTATCAAGTATATTGAAAGTTAAAGGAACAACAAAAAAAACTAATTTCCCATAGACTCACATATACTTAATACAAAGGACTGCTCATGCAATATCCCTAACTTGCTAAGTGGCAGATTAGGTTGTTATTCCATCTACCCAGCCGTCAGGCACATACCTGGCCTTTCCCAGTGTAGAAGTGGAACGTATCACTGAAGGAGTGATCTGCACAACTTTTTCCTGTGCAGGTGGTGAGGCAGTGGCCCAGGTTGCCCAGAGAAGCTGTGGATGCCCCATCCCTGGAGGGGTTCAAGGCCAGGCTGGATGAGGCTTTGGGCAACCTGGGCTAGTGGGAGGTGTCCCTGCCATGGACTGGGATCTAGGTGGTCTTGAAGGTCCCTTCCAACCCAAACCATTCTGTGATTCTGTGATTCTATAATTCTATACACTTTCAGGACAGGACTGCGGAGCCTGAGTGACCATGACCTCTCTGTTTTCCCTTTGCTGGCCATCAGAGGTACCCACATCACTTTATTAGCTATGTAGAGAATTTGGACACTTTAGGAAGAAGCGTTATGGCTGTAATATCCACTGGGTCTAAGTGCTTCCATCTCAGGAACATAGGTTTGACTGCTGTTGGGATTAGAAAAATAATAATAACATTCATACAAGGTTGAGACTCTCTGAACAAGTTTCCTTGGGGTTTTGTCGTGCCTTATTACGAATAGGATTGCAACACACATTGTGCAAAATGCCTTCTCTGTACCAGAATAATATGAACATCACAAAATCATTCTGCTATAAACTTCGTGCTGCATTGAGAAGCCATATACTCCAGGGGAATATGTGTATGTATCTATCCTCTCTATCAAAATATATAGGCAGAAGTAAATGCATATATATTAATATACAGCCACACAAATATCTATATTATCCACATATACAAATATAGTTGTCTAGTATCTTTTACAGTTAGGAAAGAACAGGTTTGCCTTCAGGTATTTCAAGTTAATGATATGAAGCACCTTGACTACACCGTAACTGTTAAGCTGAATTTTGTTTTGCATTTTGATTATAAATTAGGAGGACGGTACATTAACTCTGTTTTGAGGATAAGATTAAAAAGGGCCCTGTTTATTAAGCTGTTACTGTGGTGATATTTGCAGCATACATTACATTTATAATTGACTTATTAAAACTTACACACTGCAAATTATAGTGATAGCACCCACAGGCTAAAAAATCATCAAAATATACAATGGCAATTTCGGAAGGTTTGTACCCACAAATGGGAATTTTTATCTGGTGTTTGCTTGTTCTAATGTTTTACTCACAGCTTTTGCAATATTCAAATATGTAGCTGAAATGCTGCAAAGGGATATTGAAAGGGGTACTAGGAGGAAGCACGACAGAGAGAGACTCAGAAGAACACATTAGACGATAATATAAAAAAGAGCCAATGTACAGCAACAGAAGACAAATATTTCAGGTAACCTTTACTTCAAACTTAAAGGAAATGTCTTTGAATCTCAAAACTGGGATCAAGATGGATCAAGCTGGGTCATCTTTTATTCTAGGCTGTGGATAATATAAACTAGTCCCTCACTCTTTGTCTGCATAAAAATGTATCACTGTCTCCCTACCTACATTAGTAGAACAGAGATTAATGCAATAAAGATTGCAACAAATTCAGAAATAAAGGTTATAAAAATAGGTGACCTCCTGATGAGATCTAATGAGCTCCTAATGACTGCCATAAAAATTTTTATTCTCCTAACATGTAGGTTCCCACAAAAGAACAAACAAGGAGTGTGGTGATAAACCCCAACTTGTCCAAGCTTCAGCTTGGATTACATTGAACATATTTAGGTGCAACACAAAGACATGGATGTTTTCCTGCTTGGTGTCACTGCACAAAGATGGTTCGTAGATACGAGATGGGGCTGAGGAGGCTCGAGGCAAACAGGGTGAGAGAAAACACAATACAAAGCTGTGAATGAGAGCAAAGTTGGGTTATTTTATAACTCAACTGTATAACCAGTGGCTGTAGGACCTTCAGCCGTTGTGTCATTCATGATTCTACAATGACTGTTTTCCTCCAGCTTGTCCCCAGAGGCTTGTCCACATGACAAAGTAGCTAAAGATTTGTTGATCTGGGGATACTGGCTCTTCTGGCAATCAGGACAGGAGGTTTAAATTTAGATCTTGTTTGCAGAAATTATTGACAGAGATGAAAAGAATGACACACAAAATAGCTAATGTAGAGATAAGTAACTGTAGGAAGAGGATTAATTTATGTAATAATAGGAATTTAGTGCCCACAGAACACCCACGCACAGCTGGCAGATACAAAAAAAGTTTCTAAGTGAGACCCAAACCCTTCTGAGAGGTAGCCAAAGGTCAGACGGGACATCTTAACACACTCTTAAAGCAAACAAGTACTCCATACTGACTGTTAATCGGGCTATATGCCTATAAAGGGGGCTTAGATACCTCGTTCATATATGGACACCTACATTGCTATACTGTAGAAATCAAAATTTATCTGCCTCAATATGGAGCTGAGTCCCACTTTATCAGGGTAAGCAATTAATTAGCTTGTTGGTAAAAAGTGGATAAAATAAGTTGATGCTATAGACCACGTCTAGAATCACAAAACTCAGAATTGAGTCAGGAACTGAACTGAGATTCCCACTCTGGTGACACCGCTACAAATCTGCTCACCTCTCTCCTAACAGTTCGAGCTCTGAGATTCAAAACACATAATGTCTTAGGCAACAAGTTCCAAATGCATCTGACACAGGTACATTTAGACTGAGGCTTGCAAAGCCATCTATGATAGCTTGTCATGAAACTGCACATTCCTGGGTCTCACTTTCCCTCTACATTTTGAAAACTTCTTTTTTTTCTTCCCCAACTCAGAAAATAATCAGAAAGAAATACTGGGAAAGTTTCAGTAAGTTTCTTCCAGTGTAGGGTTTTGTGCAAGATCTATTACAGAAATGTGTCGTGCTCTGAAATTTGACAGGGATATGACAAGGCTTAGGTGTTCTGGGCCTCTCAGAGTCAAGAACATATTCTGAAATTATGTGACATTCACTCCGCTGAGGTGTTTACTGAATGTCACTGAATGTGGCAAGTGAAGTAACAAAATGCTGAGGTAGGTATGGATCAAATACATCAGTAAATGCGGTTTAGTTCTGCTTGAATGATGGCTAACGTTTCACTCCACATCTCACTTCTGAGTAAAAAAGAAAACAGAAAACTAGAAAAAACCTTTAACCACAGGGAAAAATAACAAAGCTGAAATAAACATATCAAATACGTACATAAGGAAATAAATAAAAGCATCCAAGGCCAACTTCAGGTAAAGGAGAGGAGTCAGTTTCCCCAAAATAGTAGCTGTCCCTAGAAAGTGAGAGATGCAGTCTTGGAATACAGTTTCCATACTGATGTCTCACTGAGTGGGACACACTGCCCTGGCAGCTGGCCCCTGACTGCTGCCTGCACCTGGCTGTGGGTCCTTCTGGGGTGTACAGGGTAGGGGAGAGGTCTGCAGAGCAGCTACTTCTGCAGATCAGTGCATGCAACTCTATCCAGCAGTCGCTGGTGTGGTTCTCACATCCATTGCACTAAAGAAACCAAAGACTTAGGGCTTTGCTCCAGATAAATTATTTTGCTTACTTTTTTAGAGTGCTAAAATTCATTTTTCCTGATGTTGTTGAAAAAGTATAAGTATGAAGTCTATCCTCTTTATTTGTTAACACTGCGAGACATGCCTGTTTGCTTTCTAGACCAGTACAGGTGCTTGCCTAGTTCACTGCATCATACCACTCTGAGAGCCTGAGCCCATACCTGCATCTAGTCTGGAGCGTGATATCTCAGTGGTCGTTGAGAGGTTTTTGTTTGTGCTGCGTTGCATCAAGAAAACACGTTCAAGTAGGGACATCCTGTAGATGATCGTGGGTAGACAATTCATCCAAAAGCAGATGAAGCTAAAAGGCATATGTAAAATCCTGGCTACAAGATGCCTATGCCTAGATGATTTCACCTATGTCAAAGTTTGTAAAAGTGTAGGCAATGCACTTGGACCAGGGACAGGAGATGAGTCTGGAGCAGGTTCTGTGTAACAGAGCTGAGGCCACCAACAACCTCCTGGTCAGGGAATTGCACTTTGTTCATTAGCCCAGTGTTCATTCCAGATAGTTTGCAATCTTATGTATCCTGGCAAATGTGGGAAGAGGTCTGGACCAACTCTAGCAGTAATGTTAGCATTTCTCAGATTGGGACCCACACATTTTCAGTGTTGTCTGAGGTATATGAAAATCCCATGTAGACTCTGTCTAGGTACATAATAGAGTTAGTTAACAGCTGCGTCATGTCTAACTATTCAGTCTTAGTACGTAATTCTCCACTAAAATGTTACTGCGTAATGTGTCTCCACAGACGTTGACTCTCAACACAAGATTCACCTTATCAAACACAACACAAATGTCCCTTCCTGAGCAATTGACCACACTCCACAGCTTGGTGTCGTTGGTAAACTTGCTGAGGGTGCACTCAATCCCGCTGTCCATGTCTCCAACAAAGATGTTAAACAACAACCGTCCCAATGTGGACCTCTGCAGAACGCCACTCGTCACCGATCTCCACTTGGACGTTGAGCCCTTGACCACAACTCTTTGAGTGCAACCATCCAGACAGATCCTTATCCAGCGAGTGGTCCATCCATCAATTCCATGTCTGTCCAATTTAGAGACAAAGATGTTGCGTGGGACAACGTCAAATGCTTTGCACAAATGCAGGTAGATTACATCAGTTTGTCTTCCCTTATCCACCAGTGCTGTAACCCCATTGTAGAAGGCCACCAAATTTGTCAGGCATGATTTGCTCTTAGTAAAGCTTTAAGAAGTGCTAAAGTTGCATGAACTGGAAGTTCAGTCCATCTCATCAAGAGCAGAAGCAATATTAAGCATGGTTGGGAATCATTATACAGGAAGGTTTAATACCAGTCTTGGCTCAACCCTGCCCTGAAGACTGTGGCTGGTTTTTTTGCCTGTGGGAGATCTCACAGTTCTGAGTTCACGAAGTTATTTACACCAAGATCACGAACACTGTAAGATTTCAAATTTACAGAACAATGAATTGCTCAGAGCTCCTCCATTTGCTTCTTTATCACCTATAGGGCCTATTCTTTGACCCTTGGCAGGCTGAGAGGGAGAGGTGTCTGACATGAATCCTGTCCTACTGTAAAAAGTCATAAACTCATTTGCAGATGGTATTAACAAAGGCTCTACACAGAGATTTGTAAAAAAAGATGATTCTGTAGTAAATTAGTAGTAACTGCAGTAGGAAAACTCTACTACTCTATGTAAATGTAGTTGTATGCATAATTGATGACATTCATGCTTCTTCCCCTGACATTTATATTTATTATCTAACAAAAAAATATGTGTGTACCAGGGTTTATTTAGCTTGAAATGGCAACTCTTTTGACACTGAATTTGTATTAGACTACATGACTGCAGCAGTTTTAATCACAAGCAATTTGTTTGTCATCATCTTGGAGGGATAAGGGAGGAAAAGCATGAAAACTTGCACTGAATAACTTTCGTGATTTGAAATGCTGCCTGATTTCTGTCTTTTCTGTTGCCATTAATAGCTGAGATAAACTATTCAACACATATAAAATGTTAATCTTGATTAATTTAAGTGGTTGGCTGTGGATGATTTTTTTCACCTAATTTGTTTGCTAAAAAAATTATTACAGAAAAACAAAAAACAAACCAAATTCAAAAAGAGCCTCAGATAAAGGAACTATGAAAATACTTGCAATTTCATTAGTTTCTGGTGGGACCTTTGTTATGGACAAGTCTGGACAGGGTAAGTGAGATGAAAAAAAAAATTAAAAATAGAAGTCCAAAAGGCACCAAATGTATTTTAATTGAGATTGGAAACATTCCAAGTTTGACTTTCAAAAAAGACTTTGATTTACAGTAGTTCATGTTGGGCTCATGTTGTGCCTGCCAAAAATCCAAAGTAGATCAGAGCTGTTTTTGAAACAAACACAAGCTTAATCTGGTGTAGGTATTTCAAAACTCCCACTGCTTTGGTTGTAACATCATCTGTTACTGAATGATTTATAAATCATCCCTCTGCAGGCAAATTTCTACAAGGCTGGGGGTGATATATTTTAACTTTTGGACACAAGGGCATGTTTAAATTCCGTATTACAACTGATGGAGACTCTCCACTGTCTTTAAAAGTATTTGTGAAATGGATTATCCCTGGTTTCCCTTATATCAGACAGAAACAGTGCCTGGAGTACAAGGGTATGATGGAGTGTTAATTCTTTGGTTTTCCACCAAGTAGAAAGGAGACAAAAGGGCAGAATTGCTAACAAACATTGCTTGATTTTCAACTGTACATGAATTCAGTGCCTTTGTAAAAAAGAAAAAAACATATCCACTTTTTCTTTTTTTTAAACATGTTCAAAACCTGTATCTGTTTGTAACAAAGTAGTTTATTAGGAAGGATCATTTCATGTTGGTGGGGTAGGATTTGTCTAGGCAGAGTTTAGAAATCTAAAAGCAACACGTTTCTTCTCATTTGCTGTTGGGCAGAGTTGGAGTTGAACCTAAGAGCGTGTCTATCTTGCAGAGGGCAGTTCAGCCTACCTTGACACTGGCAAGAGTATTTACCCTTAGGAAATGCCCATCTCTCTGCGTTGATTAAAGAAAAACCCCAGATGACTACAACCAGTGGTATTTCTGGGGTGGTTTTTTAAAGTAGAAAACCAAATACTATTGGTTGCATTTTGCCACCCCAATGGGAAATATCTTTTACGTTGCAAGTCTGATGCAGAGGACCAAACAGGGGACGACCTGGAATGGTGTTCAGGGCAAGGAGCGCTGCCCAGTCTGGGATTTCATCAGTGCTGAAAGCTGTGGACATGGGATGGAGGGCATCAACTAAAACTGAACTGATCCGAGTTACATGGCAGCTGGTCTGAACAAAGTGTTGCAAAGGCAGAATTGAAATGTAGCAGCCATTCACATCCACCACAATTTTTTAAGAAAAACTTGGAGTTTAATTTAAGAAATATTTTTTTTCCACAATTTAGAAAGTACAGAAGAATGTGAAGGATATGCTGATGAAATTACTAACAGGCTGAACTCTGGAATAACTATCACTGAAAATCCAGAAAGGATCAGTATTACCTTTTTTTATTCCCCTCCTCACTTTAACTTCAGCTGTAAAAACCAATCCCTTCGATTTCCAAATTTCACTGTTGAAATTCAAGTTCTGATTCCTAACTTCGTCATGATAGGAGTATACATTTAGTCATGTGGACATGACTCCTGGACAAAAGGTTACGGTGTAAAAATTTTGGCAAAAAAAATAAAGGTAGACTGACAACAACCACAGGCACAAGTTATCATTTGGAGATTACAGTGAAAGCAGAACAGAAAAACAAAGGTTACCAAATTCTAAAAGTTTCATGAAAACATTTTAGATTTCAACTTAAATGTTTCAATTCTACAAACTGAATCTTTTCTCTCCTTAGACATGCACTCTGTCCGTAAAACCAAACCACCTTAATTCATGCACACTTTATACCTAGCTAAATATGGTCACTAGCATTTTATTTCTTTTTTTGGTTTGTCACATGAGAAGAACCACTAAATAATTCCACTGTTTGATGGTGAAGACATCTTATGCAATTCTCTAAAAACATTACATAGATTAAATTTATACTGCTGCAAAATTCTTCTCCAGTATGTGCTGGGTTCCGTGAATCCACATTAACAAAACTGTGATTTTGTCATGTCAGACAGACAGAATGAGAAGTCAAATGTCTTCTCACTGGAAAGAGTTAATCATTCATCCCCAAAAAGCAACATGAATCCAATAATTAAATATTGAGCTCCCTAACATTAGTTTGGGTGAAATGCCAGGGATGCTAGATTTTATTTTAATACGTTAACCTAATAAAATGATGCAGTTTATTTTATATCTTAAGGGAGAGGTGCTGATATTATCTCAGTTTCAGATGCATCCTCACTTGCCTGTACAGTGCCTGTACAGATCAGCCTTCCGCTTTATCAGGATGATGTTACTGGATGTGGCAATTTATAATTGGAAATGGCAGCCTGGAGATTTTCTAAAAGCCTTGGCTTTTTTCTGAATACTGTGGAATTTCATTAATTATTATTATTTTGACTATGAAAAGAGAATTTGCCCAAGGGCAGTTTTGAAGATCCTTAAAGATTATTTTCCTCTGCAGAAGGTTGCCAAGATTTCAAAATTTCTCTGTCAAGAGACTCAACTTGTTCGGTGGGAGGTGGCTGGAGTGAGCGTGAACGTTTACAGCTTTGGGAAGGAGACCTCGAACATTGCTCATTCTCTTTGACGTTATTTTACCTCCCTAGAGTGGAGGCAGCTGTCACAAATTCTAGCCCACCAAACATTCCTCATCGAGGATGCTACTGCCTTTGTCGCTGTACAGCACGGGGAAGGAGAGGGCAGCACTGCTCTCTAAGCAAGATATATTCAGGTATCAAGGTATCTGAAGCTGGGAATCACAGAGCCCCAAAGTCAGAGATTGGTGGAGGTTGGAAGGGACCTCTGGAGGTCAACCTGTCCAACCCTCCTGCTCAAACAGGGCCACCTAGAGTCAGTTGCATGGGTCCATGTCCAGTTGGCTTTTGAATGTCTCCAAAGATGGAGACTCCATGATGCAAATTGCCTTATAAAAATGCATATTATAACTGAGGAAGGTACTGGAAGACAGCTCTATCTTACCTAGGTTGTGAGGGGAAAGGGGTGAGGAAAGACCAAGTATAATGTTCTGCAATGAGGGGAAACAAAATGAGAAGCTGCATGGCAATATTTTATCAAAATGTGAAATTACCATGTGCTTTTTAAAAGATAGATAGAATTCTCCTCTCCACTAGGGTTTTTTTCCTCCACCAAAGAGATCTTTATGAAGCAACTCTCTTCTTTCATCCTCTTCCCACTGCATATATGCAGAGCAGACGGGACCATGACCCTTTTATATTGTAAGCCCTTCAAACAATTCCCAATTGATGAGCATAACAGAAAGAAGTTTGGATCCATCCCAGTGCTGCAAGTGACTCATCTATCTAGTGCAGGCTAGTCCTCGTGATGAGTCATTTTTCTTTTGATGCAAGTTCAAAAGCAGTTAAATAAAAGGTGAGGACACAGCATTTTAAAGCTCCCTCCACTGCAGCAGTTAGATAAAATATAGCGATAGGAGGAGTCGTAACGGCTTTAAGCTGAAAGAGGGTAGATTTAAATTGAATATTAGGAGGAAGTTTTTTCCTGTGCGGGTGGTGAGGCAGTGGCCCAGGTTGCCCAGAGAAGCTGTGGATGCCCCATCCCTGGAGGGGTTCAGGGCCAGGCTGGATGAGGCTTTGAGCAACATCAGCTAGTGGGAGGTGTCCCTGCCCATGGCAGGGGTGTGGAACTCGATGATCTTTAAGGTCCTTTCCAACCCTATCCCTTCTATGATTCTGTGATCTGTGATTCTATGTTGCCTTCCAATTTTCTTCATTTTTAAGACATGTTACAGACCAGGTGAGCCACGGGGGCAAAAAAGAGGGAAAGCTACTTTGGTCGTTGTTCTCTGGAAAAATTATTGAAGTGGCATTTGAGTTATGACTAATTTATTTAGTATTCAGAATTTAGTGAATTCTTTTGTCACATCACCCATCATAAATAAAAGGAAAAAAGATGGAAACCTGTTTGATGCCTCAGGCATGTTTAGTTTGTTGTTCAGGTCAGTTCATTTCAATGCTTAATTTTAATGGTTCATTTAACATAACTGTTTAGACTAGAAAATATTTTCATATAAAACAGGTTTTTTTGAGGTCAGTTGCTGTCACCTCAAAACATTTTAAGTCTGAGATGACAGACTAAACATTAGTTAGAAAAGGTGGTCTCATTTGGGCACTTGGATGGGACCTCAGCAGACTCAGGCTGGATTTCAGTCTCTGCTACTGATTCTTGAGGTGACCTTGGATAAAACATTTAGGCTGCACCTCCAAAGCTGGTAACTTTCTACTACATATAGAAATGAAACCCAGCAGTGTCTAAGGTATTCAAAATCACAGACTGTTGGTGGGTATAGGAGCTTCTAGTTAAAAATTATTGTCTAACAGACAATGTGTTTTTAAATCAAAGACAATCTTATAGTGCAAGATAACTATTAATCACCTCTAAACAATAAATAAGAAATGGGATCCAGTGCTGATGTACAATTTCTAGTATTTCCCTAACTTTTGCCACCAATTTTTTTTGTTTCTTGCAGAAACAAAACTTCAAGCAAGCAAGCACGCGTAAACAGCATATTTCCAAGCCCACTAATGATCCTTCCTCTCTATTTTCCTCTTCATTCCTGATGGGTCATCTTCCTCTGCAGAGCTCCCTTGCACACCTCCAAAAGGTATTTCCTTTAGGTACCTTCCTCAAATTGCAGTATGAGTTCATCAGATGCATGACAGCACTGGAGTCATTGGACTGACTTCTTTCATAAAGGAAGCAAGAAAATTCTTAGTTCAATAAGTATAAGAATAGGAATCTGCCTTCTTTTCCCTGAAGGCTAGACCTTGACAAGTGTTGTAGCTTTACCCTAGCTGGCAGCAAAACTCAACACCATTCACTCATGCTCCCCCCTCCCAGGGATGGGGGAGAGAATTAAAGGGGTGAAGGGAAAAGAGACTCTTGAGTTGAGATAAGAACAATTTAATAACTAAACTACAATAACAATTTAATAACTAAACTACAATAATATTGGAAACAAAAATAATGATGATAATTATAGTAATATATGCAAATATACAAATGAGTGATACACAGTGACACTGCTCACCACCCAATGACCAAGGCTCAGCCTATTACTGGCTAACAACCCCAGAGCAGGGAGAGTCCTGAAACAGCAGTCCTGGAAAATAGATAAGTTCCCAATTGTCCAAGAGACCGAGATGACCCTGAGAGAGGGGTGACTCAGTGGGAGACAACTTGCAGCAAGAGAGAACACTTCTGGACAGAGCCTCACCTATATACTGGCCATGCCGGGCGTGCTATAGAATAGACCATTGGCCAGTCTGGGTCTCAGTCCTAAACCTCAAGTCAAATCCTGGGCTGGTAACTGGGGCTGTGCCCCCTCCCAGCTTCTCCTACCCCTGCAGACACGGGCACAGCAGAGAAGCTGGAAAGTCCTTGACTGTCCTGGCAGCAGCTCTGCCCATCAGTGTGTGATCAGCTTCTCCTCAGCACAAACCCAAACACAGCCTCACACCAGCTGCTGGGAAGAGAGGGAACTCTGTCCCAGCTGAAAACAGGACAAAAGGGTTTTCGCAATCCCTAGTGTTAGCTATATAGCAGTTGCCCTCCATATGCCAGGTTCTTCTTCCAACCCCTACTTCCCAACCACCCGAGAGAGGAACCTTATTCTACCATGGGTTCAATATTATGTCAGTATCACAAATGACTGGGAGTAACAACACACTTGTTGGTGTGGAAAGGAAGGGTGTATGAGAGAAGATAATTTACTAATTTACTAATTTACTTTGCTGATTTAGCTGAACTGAGAGTCTTTGCATGCTGCTTCTTGCCTTATCAGGACTGTTTTATTAGCACTCATTCAAATTCAAACAAGAAGCAGTAACCCTAAGAGCTTCAATACTTGACGTACAAATAGTTTATTTGTCTGGATAGATCCATTACAATGTCCTCTGCTGCCTTTTGTTCTCACTTCTATGTAGCTTTCTTTCTCCTGAAATAGTTGTACTTCAAGGATAACTTCCATTAGCCATTTCATAACTGTCTAAGAACACTGTTCACAGGAAGGACAAAACCTAAAATTTGTTAAGTTTAGCCCAAGGTTGTTAAGAATTTATTGCTAAATGTTTCTTTCATATAATAAACTACTGATCATTTAACTGAACTCAGGGTGTTTTCATCTTCACAGCTTTCATACTTTTTTCCAAAAACAAACCCAAGCATGTAGAGCAATATTACCTCTGCTTACAGTGTCTCTGCAAACAGCTGGAGGAAGCAATATATTAAAACCAGAATTACAGTGACTTAAAAGGGGATTATTTATCAATGGAATATTATAGTCCAGATGTCAACTCTTCTCTTCAGACCAAGAGCAGAGGTCTGTCTTTGAAATATAGAAATATATAACCAATTGCTATTGAGTGTATCGTAAAGTCAGATTTACACCCAAATAGTACCAACACTGTCAAAATTAAGCATTTAAAAATCATTAAAAATCATAGTTTTTCATAGAATCATAGACTCATTTAGGTTGCAAAAGACCCTTAATATCATTAAGTCCAACCATAAACCTAACGCTGCCATAAAACATGTCCATAAGCACCATGTCTACATGTATTTCCCTCAAAATTTCAGAGCCCTTTGGATTCAGATTTTCATGTTTCTTTTGCCTAGTTTAGTGAATAGCAATCATTAAAAAAAAAAAAAAAAGAGGTTCTTCATTCAAATTATATATCTTTCGGAACAGTTACTCTAACAAAACCACTCCCAAACATTGTAAGACCACGCACAGCTGTGAAATATTGTAATATCTAATGAAATCATTATGTGATCCTGCAGCTGGACGAGATAGGTAATATTAATTAAAGGAAACCTTGGAATCCAGGTTTTATTTCCCTCCCTCTCAGAAAACAGTAGTTTTACCTGTTTCTCCTTGTTTTTCCTGTCTGTAAAATGGAGATAATACCACTCTTTTGCCTAGAAACTGTGAAGTAAGGTCAAACCTTGATTTAGCAGCAAGGATTTCAGGCTTCACTCATGATACTGTGTTCTTTGTTCATAATTCTATTTCCTACACGATAACAGCCTTCATTAACCCTCCCATATTTCTTTCCCTCTTAATTTGCCTATTTTATCCAAGTAGATTGTGCATTTTTGACGATAAGGTTTTGCTTTCAAACCATATTTATGCAAAACCTGACAAAATGAGATTTCGGTTACATACCTACTAGTATTCCCAGTGTTTACAAAGTGCTTTAAAACACTCTGAGGAGAAGTGATCGATGTGATACAGAGAATTAGCACTGCAGAGAGATCCATACTTTGCTATATACAAATGATTTCACTGCCTTACCAGGGACCCATGAGCCTGCTCAAAAATGCTGAGCACAAAGTTATTTATTGATGCAGTGAGATAGCTCAGGTTAGCTCCCAAATTTGAAAAATCTAGACTTAAGCATAAAATGCAAAAA
Source organism: Pterocles orientalis (assembly GCA_011057875.1). Classification (NCBI taxonomy): domain Eukaryota; kingdom Metazoa; phylum Chordata; class Aves; order Pterocliformes; family Pteroclidae; genus Pterocles; species Pterocles orientalis. The sequence continues at coordinate 1,437,965 of WKFP01014391.1, forward strand.
TCTTTGTTTTGAGGAGGGGGCTTATTAGGCATTCTCAGCACTTGAGATAAGGATTTTCTTCCCCAAACAGCCTTCTCTGGCTTCAGTAATTTCAGAGTAAGCAGAAGCGCTTTCAGATGCAATCTCATCCTCCTCTTCGCCAGAACATCGCTCTGCTTGTTTGCTTCTTTCCAAAAGCAAGTCCAAGGCACTCTTCCATCCTGAGGACTCTGTGCTGATTACACAGGAGTTGCTAGTCAGCAAATCACCTGACAAAGAGTACGACGGCGTTTTAGCATGAAGGCTTCCCACAGGAGACATTATCCCTTCAAGGGGGAGAGGCAGAAGGGAAAGGGGGAGAGCAGGAGAAAGGATGGATGCAGAGTGGCAAGGCACCCAGGATGTCACTTACAGTCGGATGGCCACAGTCGTCAGGGTTCACTTCCATTAAGCTTCGTGTCAGTTCAGAAACTTTACACATGAGGCTGTGTGAAGCGTTCTGCCACTGCTGACTGCCCGGGGCTAGCCCACAGTACCTATCTTGTCACTGGTTTTCCAGAAAACCTCTCTGAGAATTAGTTGCATATGTTGGCCAAGCTAACCATGGCAGGTGAGGTTTTGTCTGCTGTTCGTTAGCTTGGGACTGCATGATGACGACGATGATGATGATGATGATTATTATTATTTGGTTTGGGATGGGGTTTTTTTGCAAAGGGTGGGTCTTGGTTTCGGGTTTTAAGGGAGGGGGATTGCTATAAAATACCATGAAGCTTATCTGAATATGTAGTATCATGAGGAAAAAAGGAATGATGGTAATGAGGTGAGTTCTCATATCATGAAGAAAAGGCTCCTCTGTAGGCTTTTAACTAAGGTTGTAAAAGAAGCATCAAAAGTGATTGTAAGAATGTGATGAGAGCTGTTCTAAGTCTGCATTTCATCTGCTTTAAAAATGCAGAGATTATTAACAAGAACAACTCCAACAAGCTGAGCTTACATTCAAAGGGGAAGAGACTATTTGCCATACTATTTCCAGGTACGGAGCTAAAAACCTGTGGTTAATTTTTTAAAATCCACATACTGTTGAAATATGTGATCCACCAGGAAGAATTACACAATGACTCTATGTGGATCAAAGTTTAGGATTTTTTCTCTAGAAAACTTTAAGGTTGCTTTTTCACTGGTTAACTCTCATTTTCTTTCTAATGTTATATTAGAAAGGAATGTACTTTTCTTTATAAGTAACTTATTTCCATGTCGTGGCTGGGGAATAGTGATTGGGATAAACTCTTCTAGACACTGTACAAATACTAAGAAACCATCTTTGCTGTGAAAAACATGCTCAAACTCTTTCCAGAAACAACCTGAGAATGCCAGACTGAACTTTATGAAGTCCAAGCATCAAGATCTGTGCTCACACTAAGCACCACCATCTCCCCCCTGCTTCTGCTTTGCTAATTCCTTTGTTAATACAAAAGCTGGGAAAAAGATAGCAGGAAGGCAGGAATATATACATGCATTTAGAGCATAAGCCTGGGACCTAAAGTGAGGAATTTGAGTTCAAGAGCTGGTCCAGACAAGAAAAGCAAAAGCATGTTTGCATAATAAAAAAGCTATTTATCTCTCAGTGTATCACAGGAATTTAAGGATGTGCTTGAGCTCTCTGTAGAAAGGGTGTCTGACACTGGCTCACTCCATGCCTTTAAATAAATATGTCACTGATCTACACTGCTTCATTTTTGTTGGCTGATAATAACCAGTTAATATTTATGGATCACACTGAAAACTATTTTTGCTCTGATTATAAACCTTAGGGTGCAAACTTTGTCTTCATCTCTGATCTCTGCCTTACATCTCACCAGTCAGGCTGCTTGTGTTTAACAAGTGAATAATGAGCCTGGAAAAAACAAAGTCAAATCTTTTTTTTTTTTTTAATATCATGACTTCATAAGCCAATTCCCTGCTCCTAAAAAAGCATTTCTGCTGCTTTTCTCAGAAAAGTAAATATGTTTTTTTTATTATTATTTTAACTTGCTCTTTTAGGTTTTATATCCCAGGCCTCTTTATTTTCTCTTCCTCAGGCTTCCTTTTTGTGTTACAAAGAAGGAGAAAGGGCAGGAAAGGAAAAGAGAGAAAATGAAAGCTGAAAATTTGCCAGCTAAATGTTTTCAAAACATAACATTTATACACTGAACATAACTTTTCCTCTTTTTCAAGTCCTAGCCTCGCTTCTTTAGACTTCCAGTTGCTCAAAAGCCAGTATCTTCACTAGATTTGCTTAGCAGCTGGGCGCAGACACCCATTTGGGGACACCGATGTAGTGCCTCCTGGGAAAGCTGCCCTTCTAGTGATGCTGCTGCACCCAGATGTGAGCAGTGAGGAAGAGGAGACCCAGCAGTGTTCTGACACCTGGCTCCCTGCCCCATCTGCCTCCCACTAACTAAAGCACTTGAAGGAACCACAATGTATTTAGGGGCAGCACCTTTATACCTTGACTGTGATTCAGGCTTGTGGTGTTGCTTTGTTCATGTTAGGGGCAGCTCTTCCTCTAGGTTTGTGCAATGAATAATACAGTGGGTGTCTTTGGGTGGCACTCCTCCGACCTCGTGGTCTTTAAGGTTGTAGTTATACTGGCAAATGAAGTGGGGCTGCTCTCTTGGGTCCTGCTGGGAAGGTTTGGCTCACATCCCTGCATGAAACCAAGCTCTCAGTCTCCAAAATAGGTCAGCTGCCTCCAGCCTGTCTTTTGGGAATGGTCCCTACTCTGTTCTAACCCTGGCCTGTGCCCTGGCTGTGCAGATAACCTCATGGTGCAGATGATCAGACACGAAGCCTGTGCCCTCGCCTTGTTTATACAATAAATCAGAGCTTAAGAGTCGACTGAAGATTGTCTCCGTGGAGAAGAAGAACAGGTAACTCCAATGTGGGATTCATTCCTCCTGTTTTTAGATTGGTGTTTTAGGATGGGATTGTCCGAGGCAAAATATTCTGATCCCTGTCTGTCGGCAGCTTATTGCCAGGCTTTATGTCTAGTATGGGCATCTACTTCCCCTCTGTAATCAGCGGAGAAAAATATAGGAAAAATCTGCCAAGCTTGACTGAATCAATCTTAACACAAAATATTGGGTTACATGGACTGAGTTACTTTCTGAAAGTTTCCTTCCCCTTATTGAAGAGGGGGAGCCCAAGTGTTCAGTTTTCAAACAAGTGAAGTCAGGAAAATGGATCTCGCCTCTTAAGAGCTGTTTTAATGTCATTGCTAAAAAATTTGGATTATTCAGCCAGGAACCAGGACTTCTACAGACACAGAGGTAGATGTCTAAGCTCTCTACGATCAGCAGTGAGAAAGAGGCACTCCTGGGGCATGTTCATCACCCTGCAGAAGATGAGACATGTCAGATGAGTTATCCTCTAGAAGTGCCTCTTCTTTTTTCTTCTGTTAACTAATGGTCAAGAAAGCCTGGGGTGACTGAATCGCCCCTACCCAAATATAAAGCTTTACCTCTTAGGTGCCTAATATTGGGTCTAACAAGTCTTGCCCTGAAAGTCTGCCCCATCCCAAGAAGGTGACTACAGCATCCCAAATTTTTGTAATCAGATAGTGTTTGTGTACAAACTGCACAGAATACGGATATCATCAGAACAAAAAAAAAAAAGATTTCTCCAACTCATTTGATTGGAAAGATCAAACATTAACAAATGTCTCACCTTGTTTTGAACTGCAAATCCTGGGGAATGGCTGAACTTTACAGAAGACCATGAATCAGTATGCGAATACGTCTGTTATTCTCAACTTTCCTCTGGGGTTGTGCCATTGCATGTCTAAACGAAAGATCATTTCTTTTGAGGAAAGTGTCAAGCTGCACTGCAATTTTCTGACATAAAAAAATACAGGGAAAGTCTACAATAGAGGATAAACCCAGGTGGGCTTGTGTTTCCTTATGTCTCATGTACATGCTGTGTGTGAGAGAAGGAGAATGGAGACATGAAGACAAAGTTTCAATGTTAGATAAATGGAGATCCGCTAGGAAAAAGTCCAGTCATGGAGTCCATCAGAACCAGAAAGGATGAGAGAGATGTCAAAGGCACAGACAGGTATCTGAACCATGGTACGTTGGTACGACATAACAAACATTGATGAAAACATTCAAGCTCAGCAATAAACATGGCCCACTTGGCAGAGATGTTTTTGAGGCTCAATAACTGGATTCTAGCAGCGTTGTCTCAAACAGCACTGCGTATTTTTGGAGGGGGACAAAAAGCACAAAATTAAATTAAACCAGAAGTACTAGAGAATCACCATGTGTTGTGGTATAAAATGTCCTGGTGTAAAAGCACATTGTCATCCCTCGATCTTATGTATACTTGAATGTGCCACACTGAACCATCAACAGTGGATTCAGCCATCCAGAATTGAAAGCACAGCTCCTTGGAACCTGAGAGAAACGAAGTTCCATAGCCAGCAGCCAGGGCTTCAGTGAAGACCTTCAAGGACTGAGCATGAGAGCTTTGTCTGTCCTCACTAACCGAAGCTTGACCATCCATCCCGTTGCATCGCCAGCATGCTTGCCAGCACAGCTTTTATCCAGGGTACCTACCACACCCTGAAACTATTCCTAGGCCCAGTGCAAGACTTGACATATGTCAACATACATTCCCAAAAAGTAGCTTAGACACAGATGTCAGCATTGAAGTAGCAAGGAAGTATTTTTGAGAGTAAGGAGGTGTGATAACATGACAATAGCCAGAACATTTCAGTTGTCTTGTTGGAGATAACAGTCCCTGGCATTTTTTTGCTTACTAGCAGAGATGTGTCCCAGTAGCAAAGCTTTCCCAGGCTTACTGTTGAGGTCCTGTCTGAGGCAAAGCTGACCAAGAGGCATGGCATGAAGGACAGATTCAGGAAGACTATGGCTGTTGTGCAGAGGTTCTGGGGAAGCTCTCAGAGACAAAGAAATAAGAAAAAGGTTGACCTAAATAATCAACATTGCAATTGGAAGAAATGACATGACTAATGCAGAGGAGAAAAAAAATAATAAGCTAAAAAGATAATGATAGTTCTTTGCTGAGAATGACATCTACACCCTGAATTGTTATACTTCTGTACTAAGTGTAGCTTACTCTGGCTGTGTGTGTGGTAAACCTGTAAAGGTTATGACTATGAATAGTAGGTTAAACCAGTACATGCAATAATGGGAAATTAGCTTCTCTAACACAAACAGCTGTGTTGTTTGATATACAGCTTCTTGGGAATGAAAGCAGATTTAATGAAGGTACCTACTGTATATTGCTCTTCCTTCTCATGTGCAGGGTATGTGTCCTTGTTGAATTCTAACAGGTTCCTGTTGGCCCACTCCTCCAGCCTGTCTGAATCACTCTGGATGACAATTCAGCCTCGAAGTGTATCAACTGGTCCCATCAGTTTCACGTCATCTGACAACTTGCTGAGAATGTGCTCCATCTCCTCCATCAGGTCATCAAATAAATTAAAGAGGACAAGTCCCAGGAGAGATCCTGGTTTATGCACTTGTCATTGGCCTCCAGATAGAGTATGACCCGTTAACCACTACCCTCTGAGTCCAACCATCCAGGCAATTTTTTTGCCCATCCCATTGTCCATATCTAACTCCTCTTTCATCTCAGTCTTTCTAGAGCAGGAGGTCAGTCTCCTTTCAGGGAATTTGATAGCACTCAATTAAAAAGAAAATCTCGATCCTTACTTAGACCTCCGGGTCTTATCACAATACAGCTAACAATAACAATAAATGCCAGAAGTTACAATCTTAACTATCCAAATGATTTTTTGTCATATTGATGGTCTGTATTGAGCCACAAAATTTAGAACAAGAAACATACCTGGGGCTCTTACAATGATTTCTAAAGTCCCTGGTACAGCACAAACATCACTATCTAGGCTGTAACTAGAGTATTTGACTCTAGATAATATCAAGTTGGTGGTAAGAAACGATTCTGGCTGCCCAGGTTTGATGATAGACAGTTCAGCACATTGCTTAAATAGCTAGGAGCAATGCCAATTAAAATGAAATTATCCTGCTCTAACACTGCCTTACAAGCCTTGTAAACAGACCGGCAAATCAAGAAACAGACTTCACTGAAATATTATGGTGTGCAGATTTGAGAGGAACTTTGGAGGAAATTCTTTAAATCTTCATTAAAAACTACACCTAGTATCACAAAGCATGAAAAAATATTTTTTAGGCAGCTGGTTATAAAAGGAGGGCAGCCAGGGGAAATCGTATGTGTTCATATTAAAGTCCAGAGCAGAAGGTTCAGGTTGCTGGTTCCATTACAGAAATATCGCCGCCTCTATCAAAAAAGTCTGTTTCTAAAGGGAGCTCTTTGTTCGCTGTGTTGAGTTGGAAACACGAATTTGATATCTATGAAAGGCCAACAGGGTTAGCAAGAAAACAGAGAGAGAAAAAGGACAGAAGTAACCTTTACAAAGCACTTCTCGATCTGATACTGTTGAGTAGACTTGGCTGAATAATCGTCCTCAGGTATTATTCATCTGCGTGAATGCTGGCACTTCCCTCCCCTATTTCTGCCAAACAACAGTTTGTAAATAATTCCTATTTGCAGGTAGTCTGCCAGTAATATTGCAATGTTGGTCACCAACATTTAAGCGTTTGCAAGTTGATTCTTTTTTTTTTTTCCCCCACTCCTTGTTTTCTGCCAGATGCAACTATAAAGGAAATTCAAAGGGATGGAATGAAAATGATATTCAAGTGGGTATTTTCTTGGAAACCTTACAAGGAGGCTGCAGCTTATGCGATGGGAGTAAGTGGTCTGAGGCTTAAGCAACACATTAAATGGCTAACAGCAGCAGAAGTGAAAGCTCTGGACATTATGTACACAGACTCTGATGTCTCCCAGGAAGGCTGGGATCATTAGTCCTGGTTCACTGACTTAGAGTTGGAGGTTCCTGATGAAAAGGACATAACACCAGGCTCAAGCTGAGACTAATGGGAAACAATACGCATCTGCAGACTCTGATGTTACTAATCCAGCTCCTGCTGAGGATGAACAATTGGAGCAAGGGAATATTCCTGAAGCACTGACAAACTGCAATTGAGGATTAGAAAAGCCCCACGAATGTCTGAATTTGTAATATGTCTCCAAGTTGGCATTATAAACAGTTGCCCCATAAAGCAAAGAACCTTTTTTCACTCAGGAGTGTTTTATAAAGAAAAAAATACCATAGCAGTATTAGGCTTTGGGTGGTGGTGGTTTCTTTCTTCCTTTATTTTTTTCCTGCTGAGTTTGGAAGGAAATTTAACATGATTATTTGTATCAGCTGCATATAAATTATGCAGGAAAAGCCCTGACTCCTCAACACAGTAATTTTCAAGTCCCATACATATAATTTACTGACATTTTGTCACCAGACACTCCTATATGCAGTGTTATCTTCTAGGCTCAATGTAATCCTGCTGAAAGCATACAGCAAATTCCAATCGTTGAACAACTTCAGCATGCAAATATCCTTCTTGCTGTGTGAATTAAGTTGTGGCAGATAGCATCAGTCCTGAAATTTGATTGTCTGCACCCTTACATCACTAGAAATCTCTGGTGTTTTTTTGGCTAAATCTAACTACTCCTCTCCCAGCCAGTTTGTAGGCACTCTTCAGGAATTCTCTTGGGAAGTGATCATTTCCGATGAGCATTTAGGATGTACCCACTTGTTTTGGAAAGTAAGAGAGTTGGATCACGTGGATGTAGCCATAATACTGCAACCGGCCTCAGGGAAGAAACCACAAGACCACTCAGCGCGCTGGTATAACCATGGTCTGATTGTCCTAGGTAACATCTAGCGCATTCCCAAACCTTTTGTAGTTTTTATTACAGTAGTTGAGCCATCTGGAATCAAATGAACCTGCCTTTGGCAACTCTGTGGTTCAACTCAAATAGAAGGTACAATCAAAGCATGTCATCAGGCGTGGCATTTGACTTCCTCGGAAATCTAGCAGAGGGTTTAGCCAAAACTCACAGGCAGGACCTAACATTGTAATGCTGTTGTGGGTGTGATGATCTACCTTTCTGTTTGCAGAAAACTACGTTTTTTACACTGGAATGTGAGCTTTCAAATAGTGAGGTTCTACCTGTTGACAAAAGGCTCATTTCTTTTAGTTACTTTTCACAAATGATATGAGGATTCTTGGAGGTCTATCCAGTACTTAAGAGCATAAGTTCACTTGTTACCACCCAAGGATACAAGACAGACAAATTTTTTAGGATAGGTAATATTTTAAAGCTAAGTTTTGGGGAAAAAAAAAAAAAGTCTATTTTCTTCCTGTTACTTAGTCTCAGGTTGTGACAGCTTTCAGTGAAAAAGTACGTTCCATGTGGATCTGGTGAAAACATGTCATAAAAAAATTCCTTTACAGCTCCAGTTTACTGCAGGAGGCAATAAACAGATCCAATCTGTTGACTCAACTCAGCTGAGTTACAAGCTTATAACAAAATTTACAATCCAGTTCGTTTTTCCTTCTTTCTCAGTCTCAGAGTTGAAATTTTGTGTTGCTCTATAGAACACTTATTTTCCAAAATTTTTTCTTATGGGTGGAGGATTTTTTTTTTTAATGATGGATGCTGTACCACCGTGGTAACAAATTGTCTCTGTTCATTTTGATAGACAAAAGATATTCTTTATAATCTTTATTAAGGAAGAACCAACACTTAAAGAGAAAGTGGAAACAGAAAGACTGAACACCTATTGGGTACATATTTGATAAAAGGTCAAGGTTACAAGTCCAACTTTGTGTCCTGTTAAAGAGAATTCATTCTGCCAAATATATATCTTGAATTTCTCTTTAGAATCAGGCTGTGGTTCATCTTCTTCTAAAGTAGACATGTAGTATAAATCAGTAACTAGTTCAACTAAAAATGTTTGTTGTAGACATCTAATTTTTCATAAAAAGATAAAATTAATGGAGTTGAATTCCACCTTTTTCAACTACATTACTGTGTATTGACCTAGATTCTTATTCGTACAAACCAGTCTGTAACTCCTTTTAGGAAATATACCCATTTGTACATATTGAATATCTCGCGTCTTTTTTTTTTTCTCTCCTTACACCAGTGACATCAAAAGGTAAAAAGTGTAGATCAAAGCTCCTGCTGAAGATCAAAGATAAAAGCAAAAAAAAATTCAACAACCATCGTCAGTTTTCTAAAATCATGGGTGGAAAAGGATCATCCCCTTTTTTCCCTTGAATATTAGGGAAAACTTGTAAGCATCCACAAATGATCATGTTTCAAATTTCTGCTCTGAACCAGTTGCAACAAGCTGATGGGGTCTTTGTATTCTTGTCCTTGAGGGTTTTTCACTTTTTTTTCCAAATTCAACCTGTATAGTTGGTTTAGAATCCATATACACCTTCAGCATCTGTGTCAAAGACCTGCACAGTCTAACTACACACTGTGTAAATACATATTTTTCTTCTTTGTTTTGACCATGCTACCTGGCAATTACATTTGATGCCCCCTTGTGTTGGGAGACACAAAGAACGATCATTTCTTCATTTCCTCCTTGCCACTCAAGACTTTTAGAAATGTCATCTTTTTCTTCAAATATTTTCTGCTTTTTCTTTCTCTTTTTATTTTTTTTCGTTTTTTTGTCCCCAGGCAGAAAATCTTGTCTATGTAGTAGTCTGACATTCCTGTTCCCACACATTCTTCCTGTTCTTGACTTCTCTCAGAAAGACAGCAGCAGCAAATTCTTTATGTGGGGTGAAGTAGGAAAGCGACACAACAAAAAGAAGAGTCAATAAAAAGATTCTGTTGAGACAAAAAAAACTCTAAGCATTTTCAGATAGAAGAAATATTAAAGCAGAATGATGGGACAGTAAGAAACAGCATTTTTTTACTTTTCTCCCTCTGAAAATGTGTTAGATTTGAAAGAAATATTTGTTAAGTTGTATTTTTTCTCTATTTTCTACTCTCTCCCTTTTTCATATCAGCTAGGACTCAAGGCAAAGATGCTGAAAAAGATACACAGAGAATCAAAAAGCCAACATTGTGATATTTGAGATTTTAGAAAGAGAAGAAAGTGTCGTAAATTTAATCAGACACACTGTAATTACAATATATCTACCTCCGTTTTTTGATATTTAGGAAATTCATGCTCTGAGAACTCCTGCTGACCCCTCTGCCCCACCCACCTCAAAGCATGATTTTGAATTAATTGAGAATAACTGTGTCAAATTAAGGTGAGAAGTTTCCAGACAGATTGCTGAAACCAAGAAAAAAAATATTTCGACTTGGTTACATAGTATTTAGAAAATACTAGATAAATATAATTTGCTTCCACTCTAGACAATTTCTAATACTTATCTTGATTTTTAGATAGTCACCTGAAGCAAACCTTCTAATTTCAAAGGAGCAGACTCCCACATCAGTAAAGACTCTTCTAAAGCCCCGGTTGCTGGCAGCAAAAGCAACTTTAAAACCTCAATTGTCATTGTTTTAGGGAGTACCTAGACACAATAGTTCTTCTGTTACACAAGAAACAACACTGATGACAAACTGTATGATGTTTTGTGGGGAAATCCTAATTAATGCAATGAAAACCAGAATTGCTGGGGAACGCAAGTTTAATGACTTTTCCATGTCAATAAAATTTTTAAAAGAAGACTTGAAATTTTGGAAACATTTTTATATTATCAGAACTTTTCTTTCCAAATGACTTTTCATTTGATAGCATTAACTCAGGAATGCTGAATGCTATTTTTTTAAAATTTCAATTTACTGAAATGAAATATTTCAAATGACCCAAATTTATTTTTAATTCAAAGTTTTAGCAGGTGAACACTTATGAGATTTGGGGTTTTTATCCCACTTCAGCACAAGGAAAAAAAAAAACCCACCCAAAACACAAAGACATTTTCTGATAGTCCCTAAGATGCACTTTTAAAAAGGGCACTAAGGGCAACACATGGAAAAAAAGCAACTTCCCCTTGACCCCAAAATCCAGACATCTGCTCTGGAGCATAACAACTTTATGGCAGCCTGATACTGAAATATTTGAGATTTAAAGCATGCAAACTGCATAACTTGGCTTTTGCCAAAGTTAATAATTAATATGATGGGATAGTTTCCTTGAAAATCTGAGCACGACTTCTGAACTTTCTCAGTTATCAGCCCATACTCACATTGCAGTGCAAACACAAAGCTGAGTTTGAGCTAACACCTCTACAAATTACTTGTGATCTTTATACTGATGCTCCCGCTGTTTTACTGACCTTCAGGCCCCAATTCTGCATTTCTCTTCTCTTGTTCAGCTTTTATAACAAGAGCAAAAGCCCAGCACCCTT
>WKFP01014391.1:1463756-1495994 GCA_011057875.1 Pterocles orientalis
TACTGAAATGAAATATTTCAAATGACCCAAATTTATTTTTAATTCAAAGTTTTAGCAGGTGAACACTTATAAGATTTGGGCTTTTTATCCCACTTCAGCACAAAAAAAAAAACCAAACCCAAAACACAAATACATTTTCTGATAGTTCCTAAGATGCACTTTTAAAAAGGGCACTAAGGGCAACACATGGAAAAAGAGCAAATTCGCCTTCTTATTGACCCCAAAATCCAGACATCTGCTCTGAAGCATAACAACTTTATGGCAGCCTGATACTGAAATATTTGAGATTTAAAGCATGCAAACTGCATAACTTGGCTTTTGCCAAAGTTAATAATTAATATGATGGGATAGTTTCCTTGAAAATCTGAGCACGACTTCTGAACTTTCTCAGTTATCAGCCCATACTCACATTGCAGTGCAAACACAAAGCTGAGTTTGAGCTAATACCTCTACAAATTACTTGTGATCTTTATACTGATGCTCCCGCTGTTTTACTGACCTTCAGGCCCCAATTCTGCATTTCTCTTCTCTTGTTCAGCTTTTATAACAAGAGCAAAAGCCCAGCACCCTTAGCACAGAAATATTGTTTTTGCAAGTGATTGTCCAATAATAATAAAAAAATATTGATTCCTTGCCCTGTATGGAACCTGTAATGTGAAATAACACGAATGCTATGCACAAGGATAATCCAAGCATGTAGACTGAGAACCCCGTTAGTTATAAATTTAGGGATTTAATCTTTTTCAGCTTCAGTTCCGTTATACCTGATTGTTGATATCCAGGTCATAAAATATAGACACTTTCGTGCTTGTGTTATGCTTACATTCAGGTAATAAAACCGATGAACACCATAAAATAATAAAGTCAGTAATAGACTTCACTGCCTAATTATTTAGTTTTTTTTCAATGAGTATTGTTCACTGTCTGTAGTGCATAGGAGTTGCTTGGAGAGGGAGAAGTTGAGTGCAAGATTACTCACAGGAGTGATTCAGCTGTTGAATGGTTCTGCTAGGTATATAATGTATATAATTAATGAGCTAAGGCAAGCAGATCCCAGGATGTTCTTATGCAAATATATGTAAATAATTATACTGACAGAGCAATATTAAAAGGGAAAAAAAAAACACTCGCTGGAGTCCAGCCTTTCATGATTATGAGCCACAAAACTCAAAATTAAGACACCAGTTTTTTGTCAATCTGATCTCTAATGTGTGATTTATAGATTGCAAAATAATATAATATGATACAAATTGGAAGTTGAATTTGATTTTCATTTTTATTTCACTTAATAAGTTAATTTCTTTTTGCACATTGTCATGTTTTCAGATGGACCAAATGTATTTAGTACAGCTATCATGAATTTGGAAAGCAAAATTTAGCTTCATGAACTCTTCTTTGGATTCTCCAATGATCCTGTTGTGAGATTAGTCACCAGGACAGTTTTTTTGTTGTTGTTGTTGATATTTTTTTAAAATTTCTGACTGAAATTAATAAATACATGAAAATAGAGAATATCAGATATCAAAGAGCTGCAAAAATGTACCTAGCAATTAAACATCTGAAAAATTTGGCAAAATTCTAAACAAATAGTAATTGCAAAATGAATCTACTAGCTACTTAGGATCCAACTCACTTTTGCAAGGATACATTTTTCAATATGAATTTTCATGCTGATTGTCTTAAAAAACCCTAAATAATGGAATTTTCTTTGCATTTTCTTGACTGAAAACTTTTCCAATTTTGGTTACCGCAACCCAAATATGTTCTGGTTTAGAATTTCTCTGTGGAAATTTTGATCAAATGAGAATCTTCAGATACAACTTCACTTCTGTCAAAGTTATTTAACACTTGAGAGAGGAGAAAATAATCAAACCCCTTTATTTTAGCCCCAAGTATCACTTTCAAGTATTCTTGGATCATCTCATATTCAAAAATCGCTATCTGATGTTAGGAGCTTGAGGCAAGTGACTCCTTTTGGAAATCAGGGTCATTCCAACCATCATGTTTTCCTTCATGTATATCAGCATTTAGACATTAGTCAGTATTTTTTTCCACAGGCAGGTGAAGTAAGACCAAAAACCCAACACTGGTAGAGGCATCCCAAACTTTCCTGAAACTTGAACTCAGCCACACTGCCTTAGTACCACTGTATCTCGCATGTTGTGGTCTGTGACACATGTCCTCACGGTTTCCTAATCTGGAGACAAAACAGAGTCTAAAGATCTCTGCTGAGAAGCAAAGAATAGAAAAGCCCTTGATACCAGTTAAAACATTTACTCCTCTTGCTGCTTCCTTGAGGGAGGATGTTCCCTGTGGCTGTCGTACTCCTGGGTGCCTTAGGCTCCAGGATGAGTAAATCAGGAAACAGATGAGAAACTAAATCTCTTTCTTCATCCTGCCTAGGACCCATTTGTGACCTTTGTCCTGCCCCAATTTCTTTGGTTTGTGGTTTTGGTTTTTTTCTGTGCATATAAAGCCTTTGAAAACTCTTTTTCTTCTGGGTTTTCCATTTTCATGCCACTACGCTTCGCTTATTTTTATTTACTCATTTTTTAGGTTTGTCAGATAGGCCCCCATCAGTCTCTGAACACATTTACATAATTTAAATACAAAATGCAAACATGCTGACTAATGTCTGCCTTAAATAGACTCTCTTAGGATACGCTAGACGTGTTCCCCATCACCAGCCCCTCAGGCAAAAACCTGAGAACATAGATGAGCTTCATGCAGTGCCCTGCAACTTGGTAGATTAAAAGCTCTTTTGGGCCAAGTAGGGGAAGGAAACTCCAAAGTTCAGGGCCCTCCACTCGTGATGCCTAGGCTGAAATGCTAGTCTGAGGAAAATATGGCATTGTGGGAAAAATCACAGAGTTGTTAAAGCTGTTCATGGTATTAGAAGTGCTCTCTCAGGCTGGGGCAAGACCCCATATCCTGAAGGATTATGCAGTGTATGCTAAAGTCCTCATGACTAAAACTGTTTCCAGGCAAATTTTGGTGAACTCAGGAGGCTCTGGATCCCCCCTCTCGTGACTGAGAAGGTAGGAAAAAGCTCAACCTTTACTCGAAATGAATGAACCCTCCATGGCTCCTCCTTTCTATGCTGGTAAAATAACGTTTATTGTTTTTCTCTTACTTCACTTCTCCATGGTGGGGTTTTCAGACAGCTTTTGCTTCAGCCTTATCCATCAATGGATTCACCTCATTTAACTTCTGGTTTTTAGGTAGATAAAGTTGACTTTGAAAGAGTTGTCAGGCTCCCTTAGTTACCCATGAAGCGAATATCTCCCGGAGGGTGTTCACAGCACTTCTCCAAAATGTCTTTTCAAGGTAAGATGATTTGAATCTTTCTCTATTGACCAGAGGGCAAGACTTGATGGCAGGTTTAGATCAGAGGAGAATTCTTAGATGGTTACAGTTAGGTAGGATGAATCCCACGTCGTTTCTGGATAAATAAGGAAGGAGCTTAATCAGGAAGGTCATGAAGAAGCCCACACAAGAGAGACCTGTTGGTGTCTGACAATTTTGAAGACAGGGCTTAGGCAATTTGCAAACATTTTTTAAGGTCTCTCCAACATATCTAAAAGGCTTAGAAAAAGGGAGAAATAAAACACTAATTATACTCAAGAAATTATGATACAGATGCTGAAAAGCAGACAGTGAAAGTCCTGGCAGAAATGGAGATTCCTATGTCAAAGAGAACATCTGGAAAGCTTTCTCTTCAGCATGGTTTCCTTCTGGTTGTATAAAAAAAACAGGCACCCCCTTGGAGAAAGCGAACACTAAAGACAGTTAAACATATCTTGTGATATGAATTGGATCTTAAATTACTTGTCTACTAATCTTTTTTAAGAAACCTTTTAGACAGTAAATAAATGAAAACAAAATCACATGATTTAGCCAGTAATAAGACTGTAAGAATAGTAAGTTCTACTGGACACCGATGACTATAAATTGTCTATTTTTTTGTTTATCTGGGGTTTTTTTGTTTTATTTTCCATTAGATCCTGACTTGTAACCACTACCTTGCATTCTCAGTGCTACCATTTGTTTTCTCTCCTTTATTTTCTTGAGCTGTTCTTCATCTTTCCAATTTCTGCTGCTGATGAACCAAGTGATCAATTAATTGCTTCTATACTTACAACTATAGTTTATAGTTTTCCTAATTTTGCTGTAAGTATCAGTGTTTCTTCATAGATTACCGAGATCACATCAGTACTGCTTGAAACATTATAAGAATATTTATTCCAGCTTTGGTTTCCTCTGAATGCTATGTTTGGAGATCAGCATCACCATATTAGCACAGGAAAAAATAAGAATACACCTCAGCATCCTCATTGTTTGGTCTTTGACAGGTCTGAACCAAATTCCCCTGGAGTTAGCCTGCAGGGTTCCGCACAAACAGAGTTTCATACAGACTGTTAAAAGAAGGGAACAACTTTATGGAGGCTGGCAACTTTCTGCCTGTCTGCTTAAAGAAATCAGAACAATTCCTTCCTGATGATTTCATAATTCTACATGAGGCATTTTAGTTGCCTTAATAAAAATGTTAAATTCTTCCCTGTTGCCCCTTTGGTTAAAGATTAAACTCCGTTGTGTGGGAAATTAGGCAAAGCAGATGAGTTCTGCTCTTCACGGCTCTGACACACTCTCCTGGAATAACCACAAATGCTTCCTTTGTCTCTATACACCTCATTTTACCCTCTTCAATAAGATATTTGTCTATCTCATGAAATTCTGAATTCTTTCATTGTTTTGAAATATTTTGAAAACTTTGGACAAAATACTTTCTTGGAGTAGTTTTATCTATTTTGAATCCCTGTCCTCTTTCCCGACCATTTTAAATTTTTTTGTTTGGAAGGAAGAATGAGTCTGCCCAGTAGGATATAGTGACACTTTCCAACTGGTGCACAGACAGACCCTCATACTGAGGACAAGGAAAATAACAGCAGGTCAGAACATCTCTAGCATCTTTCTGTCACTGTTCTGTTACTCCTGGAGAGGACCCGTATTTCAGCTGGAGCTGTGGCTTCCATTTGTGTTAAGACCTTGAAAATTGGTAGTTTCTCTCAAACTGGTGCAAATTTCTCCCTTCTCTTTAGGAACACAGGGAGGGGGCCAAGAGCTATCAGTAGAGCTTGGTGCTGCTTCTCTGGTGGCTTCTTCTTGGAATAAGCCTTGGTGAAGTTCATAAACAATTTAAAACATGTAAAATCTCAGAAAACTGTTTCAATGTCTTAAATTACTCTCTGGATATCAAAAGTAGAAAAATTCTGGAAAATAAGTATCCTGGGGTCCTGTGTTGTCAATGGCTTCAAGTTCATGTAACTCAAGAAAGAAAAGCAAAATGTAAAGCGGTGGCTGGAAGTCAGTCAAACAAATAAAAGCATAGATCTAAAATAGTGTCACTTGCTCGTCACTGCAACAAACTTTTGTGAAAAGAAAGAATTAATTCTTCACTTTCTTGGACACCTCAGGTTAAAACCACGAGCTTTTCCTGGGAAAAGTGTTTTGATTGCACACAGGCTAGCAGATTTAAGACCAGAAATTCTAAATAAACTTTTTATTTATACAGTTCCAGCAAATATATCCCAAAGGTAATTTGTCCTGCTCACTATAACTCCTCCTCTTAAGAACTGATAATTATTTTTGAAAGTGACTGCCTTTCTCCACTGACTACAAATGGAGCCCAGAAAAATAGATTTGCTTGGATACCTCAGCATACATGGCTAATGTCAATATAAAACTTACCATGTTGATTCTTTTTCTGTTTCTTTTTGCTTGAAATAATAGCAATGGTAAAATAACCCTGAAACACAGAAGTGTGAAGTGATTTATTAAAAGTCACAGGAGAAGTAAATGGCAAAAACAGAACCCAGATCAACTTAATCGATTTTGAAAATAGCTAGAGCTACAGTGCAGATAAGCCTCAAGGTAGAATAAGCCATCTTACTGGGGAGTTTCTAACTATGTTGCAGCTCTTCCTGCTTGTCAATGTCCCCATTAAAAAAAAAAAAAAAAAAAAAAAAAAAGTAGAGCAGTAGAAATGTTAAAAAATCCAATTTGTGGATATTTTCATTAGGAAAAATGAAAAGTTTTATGATTAATTTTAAAAAATTATTCAGTGTGTCTTTTTCCTTATTCTTTTTTACCACTTCATCTGTAGCAGAGCCTAGAATACACCATCATGAGGTATCAAGAAAAAAAACCCTGAATATACTAGAAACTGCAGGAACACTGAACAAAGCCGGTTTGTGAGTGTTCAGATGGACACAGAGTGAGCATTTGTGTGATCTTTCACGAATCCTGATGTTCTCAAAAATGTTAGTACGACAGAATATTCTTCCAAACATTTGTAAGAGACTTCATTATTCACCATCTACTTTAAAAAAAAATAAATCTTCGTAGGAAGAATCAGAAAGAATTATGCATGACTTGCACTGCTAATCATACAACTTGAATAACAAACATCAAATAGTTGCAGCAAACAGCTCATGAGCAACCAAATATTGGAAAATTATTCATCAAAATAATTCCACTAACACTTAATAATCACGCTGAAAAAAAAAATTACAAACAACAAATAAAAATGGAATGAGTCTGTGAGCATTTAAAAAAAAATATTATTGAAATATAGGCACACTAGGACATTTGACTTCAGCGACAGAGGATGGTTCTGACACTGCTTCATTCCTAGGACTAACACAGCCCTACTAAAGCCAAGGGACCATTTTGAATACAAAGTTCAGTCCAAGGCTTTGATTTTATGATTCTTGGACAATCTCTCTTTTTAAGACCCAGCCAGGATTTTGCCC
Organism: Pterocles orientalis; assembly: GCA_011057875.1. Lineage (NCBI taxonomy): Eukaryota > Metazoa > Chordata > Aves > Pterocliformes > Pteroclidae > Pterocles > Pterocles orientalis. The sequence continues at coordinate 1,470,569 of WKFP01014391.1, forward strand.
CCACCTTCCACCTGCTGCATTTTCATGGGGTCATTTAGATGAAAAAAAAAAGCAAAAATGATGGTGTTTTAACTTGCTGCTTTCAGAAAGGGATGGTCCCAATACTGACACTCTCTTTTCTTTTCTTCTGGCTTCATGGTCCTCTTCCTTCCACGGGTCTCAGTCCTCACTCAAAGGATTTGTGTCTTAAGCCAGAAAAAAATATAACCCAAGAAGAAGCATAAGTAGCTCTTGCTCTTTGGAGTGTGGGACCGCGAACGTTAGTGACAAAATGTCCAAAGAGAAGGCAGACTGTAGTGAAGAGATGGAAATGGGTGGCCATTTGGAGAGGGAAAATCATTAGAGCTTCACGGCTGCCCATGTTTTCCTACCATGAAGCTACAGTGTAACACGGGTATAGATGAGTACAGATAACAGTGGCTATTTATTCCATAGTGAGATATTTAAAAAAAAAAAAAAAGAAGAAAAAAAAAAGAAAAATAAATAAAAGTTTAAAAAATTAGAAATATGTGAATTAATTCTGCCTTCACTCATGGTGCTCAACAGCTAGAATTATGTTGCTAAGACATTCTGAAATAAAAATCACAAAAAATTAATGCCTAAAATGTGAATTATGCAAGAGCATATTTTCTGAGTAATTGGAACTTTCCATTTGATATTATCAATATTAAAGCAAAATGTATATATGTATGCATGTATATGCAATGCTGAAATGCAGACATCAAAATGTACCTGTTCATCTTTTAGGATGCAAAGAAGACAACATTAGAAAGTGTGTATATATATATATTTGTACACATATGTTCACACTGAACTTATGTAAACAGAGAATTTTAGTCCATAATTTCCACCTAATCAAAATGAGACAGTAGAAATTCTTTTAAAATATTGTTTTCTACTGAAAGGTATTGAAAAATTAATTTGATATAGTTTCATACTCTGTTTTCATTTGTTGAGGCCATTAGTTATGGAGGGAAAAGTGATTCAGCTGAAAATGTTGCAAAACTTTTGTTATTTGTATCTGTTCTGGGGTTACTCGAACTTCTGATGTCTTATTTCCACAATTGCCTGATGAATGTTTTCCTTACTGCTTATTTGCATCACAGCATCAACCTCTCTCTTTGCTCCATGGCTGGTGTGTTAGATGGCAGCTGGTCAGCTTGACTGGCCACCTGAGAAGCAGCATCTCTCTCATCAGGTCAGGGATGGAAGGCAGAGGCCACCGCCATGTGTCACGATCTGAGAGGAGCTGGAACCTGGTGGGACCTTGTCCTCCAGGTATCTCCTTTCACGCACACCTCCCTATTTGCAACTTCTCTCTGTGCCTTCTCCCCAGCCCGATGATCTCCTGCTTTCCTCTCCCTGCACTTTACCTGGTTCAGGTGCCCCAAGCCCTGAGAGAGAAGGAATTTCAGAGGTTTGCCTGAGGGTGTAAGGCAGGAAGCCACGTCAGACGGAGCGTGCTGCCTGACCCAGCTCTAATGTTGTGGATTGCTGCCTGCAGGATGCCTGTAGCGTGTCTACAGGTGCCCACATGGTTCTGCTAGCTCTCTGAGCCTGAAATACAGTTTACACCTAGTTAGTGGGAGCAGCACAAGAAGGGGACTTTGATTCAGAGAACTACTCTAGGGAGGGAACACATCGCTTTGAAACTCTCTCTGAAGAGGCTTTGCTTGGCTCCCTACTTGTGCCTCTGTCCTCGTGACATTGATAATTACCAAAGCTGTTTCCCAAAATACATTTCATACTTAAAAAGAAGAAGAAGAAGAAAAAAATCATCTTCGGTTTTGAAAAAATTTTTGCTGATAACTCTGTTCTCCTCAAAGAAAGAGCTTGTTTTCTAAGCAAAAATTCAGCCTAAATTTTGAAATTGTCATCTAAACTTATTCCAGAAAACGCTGTATTGGCTTTTTCCCAACACTATGGATTGCTGTTCCTTTTAAGGGACCATACATAGTTAAATTACGAGGGGACTGGATTCAGCCTAGTATAGATTGGTACATCAGATATTTCTACCTAACATCATCTAGCAGATGAAGGAACTGGGAAAATAGATGACGCTTATATGTCACTTAAATGCAGCTTAAAATCCACTTTAGATTGTGTTACTTCTAAAGTTACTGCTTCCTAGTATTTAAGGACTTATGGATGGCTCACAGCCAGGCAGCACTAAAAGTGACAGAAGTGGCTAGAACTTGTTCATTGAAACAAGTCTTCAAGCACTTTCAAATAACTCTGTTAGGAAAACAGTAGGAAGGGTAATGTACTGTTCCTCTACCCAAATACTATTCCTCTGCCCCTCAAAATAGACCATGGATTCCTTCCCTGCTTCCTCTTTTCTTATGGAAAGAAACTAGCCCATGACGACTAGATAAATCTGTCACATTCCCTTCAGCAGAGATGTAGGGCATCTTGCTGCTAAAAGAAATTTTCAGTCTTTTCCTCCTAATCCAAATACATTCCTACCTTACGACTTGAGTGAAACAGGTTGTGTCTATGGATCTTCCTTTCTGTTTGTTGCAACAGCTGATATGTTTGAGACATTTTTGTTTCTTTAAATTGTGTTCTGTTGAAAAGGTTAAGTCAGAAAGATGCGTGCTTATTTTTTTTTCCTTTAAAGTGATGATTAAATACACTCCTGTGATACACTTATGTATTTTGCATCAATTTTTTTCTGCCACTATGTTATTCACATTTTCAAATCTCTCTTCCTGCTTACACATGGCAATGGCTGTGATCCTAGAGGAGGAAAACTAAATCCTCATAAACCACACAGGGTCTCATGGTCAGATCCTAGACTTGTACTCACTTTCTGTATAATTAGTGTAATTTTAAGCATTTTCATGTCTAGGTTGCTCAGTCAGTCATCCTAGCTGGAGGTTAATTCTGTGTGAATACTCCTTACCTGCTTCAGTGCAACGTAAGTTGTCCTCCATGTAAATAATGACAAAAATACTTCTTAGCTCATCTGGCTGACTTTGCTGTGACACTAGGATATATTGACATACTGCCTAATGGAAGCAGGTCTGTGGGGGGATTGATCTCCAGCTGATGGCAATAAACAGCTAAAGACACTAATGTCTTCGACAGGTGTAGGTTAGATTGCTACACCAGCAAGTGGAGGTGGTGAGGTAGTAGTAAGAGGTGGTGAGAGATCATTCCAGTCATCCAGACTCCACAATTTTATTGCTTTATTAAATAAAATAGAATGGTAAAATGCTGCTTAGTTTCAATAGATTAATAGCTTTTTGCTCTCAATTTTTCTGTCCAAGGTGTGAGCCAGAAGACAAAGGGGATTCCTCTGTCTTCCTCAAACCTTCTTGAATCTTTATTGTTCCACCTTCTTTGCAGAGATCAGCCCCTCTTTTTGTTGAATTTTTCTTCTATGTTATAATATCGTTACACCAAACTGACTGCTTGTAATTGTCCTTGTCATGGAAATGAAATTGGTTTCTGTCTACTTTTTTATGTGGTGTTTTGTCTCTCTTGTCACATTAAAACTCTTCTCTTTGTTTTACTTTTTTTCGTGACTATTTGCTCACAGTATCCCAAAAACAATGATTAAGGGTCCGATTGCCTTTACACCATTGTAGTGATGTGAGAAGGGTCAAAAAAAAAAAAAAAAAGACAAAGTGTGGTAGGTTATCTGCTTAAGTCAAGTTGAATCTATATGTTTGTGAAACTGAGTTTTTCCATCTACATTCAAGCTCAAATAAATATGTGTTCCCTTGTGAGAACTTCAGGAAATTCCATCTGTTCATGTCCTTAGCATGTAGGTGACGTTTTGGTTGTACTGCCTATAAAACACTGACCTTCCCCCTCCCCACCCCTCACCACTCCTGCTCGGACACCCTGAACCTGTTTGGGTGCAGAGTTAGACCACAAAACCGCCATTTGTTTCACTCAAATTATTTCTGTAGTAAAACAGTGTCTCAGTAAGAAACTTAAGGGCTGACTCCAGCTTATCAAGTCAAAGGGAATTTTACTGATGTCCCAAGAGAAACTGGGCCAAATTCTGAATTTGCTGTTACATCAGCGTCAGATACATAGGTTACGACTTTGTAAGTAACTAAACATTGCTGGCATTTGGGAATGAGCACTGAAACTTGACCGTTTGTACCTGATCTGTTAGCGCAGACCTGGGCACACTTTTGGTCCAGACCCGGTGACACTGACCTGGAAAATTCCCAAGATTGCTGGGGATTATAATGGGTGAAGAACTGTTCCCAGTAAGCAGTTTACAGCCAGCTACTTTTTTATTTCATTAACAAGGACATGGCAAGACCATATCTGCCACTCTTAGGACCAGAGGTTACTTTTATCAGAATAGATGTAAATACAAATGTAGCTACATTGACCAAAATTAACTGTGGCAATTATTGAGAGTACAATGAATTCCCAGAAAATGGAAACAAACTTTCTAACGCACGAGTTAGGGTGCACAACTGAGATGGTTTTGGATGTTAATCTTTTTTCTCCTTTTTTCTTTCCTTTCTCTCACTCCCTTTTTCATAAATAATTAGTTAACCTATGGCAAGGGGAATAACCTAAAGTTCATTTTCTATGCTTAAATAAAACATTAGCTGGTTTGGCATTTTCAGATTTCAAAAGCTTCTTTCAAGAGGTAAAAGAGAGTTCTTAGATATTAAAGACTAAAGCCAGTGATAATTGCCACTGGGTTAATTGGGAATGAGAGGGAGCAAGCTTGGAACCCACTCAAATTAGTTATAGATTAATGAAGCCAAGGAAAATAATAAGTTAGCGTTGTAATTGATAAAGCTATATCAAAGGCTGTATGTTTTGCTCCGTTTTTTCACCAGTTATGTGTACCCAGAATTCTCTGCTCCTGCTTTCTCAGCTCACCACCAAGTAACTAATAGTTGAAATTGTCATGCTCTGCAAATCCAGAATAACTTCACCTCTCTTTGACAAGGGCAGGATTTCATCCAGCAGACAGTCATTGCTGCTGCATGGGGAGAAAGAGTGTATAGCACATCCTTAATCCTCTCAGAGAAATCTGTATTTCTCTGCTAGGTTAGAGGCGGTGCAATGCATCTTATTTAGCTCTCAGGAGCCATAATATGATTCTCTCAGACAACAGATAATTTATAGGGTTTCTTGTGAGGAAAGGGCAAAGAAATAGAGATTACCACTTGCCCAGGATAAACATTTAATTAGGAGTAAAACTCTAAATATTAATATTATAACACACATACACATTAGTTAATAACAGACATTTGCTATCTAAAAGATACGTTTCTTGTCAGAGAAGAGGGATGAGTATTGCCAGAAAAGGATTTGTCTCACCCTGATGTAGGTGAGATGAACTAGTCAGGTTATTAAATGTTTAGGTTAAATGCCTAATTTCTCAATGGGAAATAATCCACACTGTCCCCCACACACACAAATAGGTATTGGAAAGTTAAGAGTCACTGGATCTTGATAAATGGCTAGGAACTCAGCTAGTCAGGTTGTTTCTGTATAAAACTCCTTTAAGAGTCTAACAAACTGCTGGAACCAGAGATTCTAGACGACTTCGAAAGACAAAGTTTTCAAACTTTTATATGATATCTGGGCAAGGTTTACATTTGCAAAAGAGTTCTGTGAAGCCTCCAAGGAAGAATTTAGAATTTGCTGTTATAAGTAGGAAGAACACTGCCAGGAGGAAGGTCTGTAAGGATATCACAGGGGAGACTCACCTCTCTCAAGTACATCTACAGTACAGACAGCTACATCTGAGTACATCATCTTGGCATCCCTTGATAGACAGATAGACAGACAGAAAGCAAACAAGCAAGATAAAGTAAGAGAAATCTTTTAGGAATTGTTTATTCTGCGTTCTTTTTTTCTCTTCTGCTTACAATCAGAACTTGGAGTCATTAGATCAGATATAAATATATAAGTTGTAGACATTTAATTGGGTCAGACAAATGTTACCATGTGCTTGGTAAGGGTACATCCTTAGAGATGTCTTCTCTTCATACATGTTAATTTTATTTAGACAAAATTTCAGAACCAAGGACATTTGTTAGAGGCTTCCCTCCCTCTCCCTGTATTGAGCCCAGGTGAAATGGGTCTCTTGCTTTAATGATTCACTGGATTTCCTGTCCATCTATTCCACAGAAGTCATTACATGTTCAAGACATTTTCTTTCCTTTTCAATATAGTGGACTGTCTTAGTAAACTACAATACAAGCAATCATTTTCCTGGAAAACCCAGAGAAAAATATGACAGTTTTATTTCAGACACAGTGGCCAGGACACACATATTTCCCAGCAGCACAAACAAAATTAAAATAGTTTCCTTCTTGGAAGCCTAGCTAATCCTCTGAGTAAGTGTGGGAGCCCAGTCATCAGGAACTGCATGGTGACTGCAGAAACGCTGGATAAAAGGAGGAAATAAAACTGAGAACACCCCTCAAGGATGGGGTCTGGATGAAGGGCAGAGTCCCTGATGAAATAGGAAATGTTAAATAGAGATTACATTTCTTCTAAAGCCTTCCTTGTGCTTCCTGCTACTGAACAAAGTTCCTGAAAAGGGGTGCTATGTATGAGCCCATCTTACAGTCACACAGTTAAGGTAAGGTTCATCTATGTCCCCTGCTCACAGAAAGGATGGATATTGACATTTCACTGGTGTGAAGACCATGAAGTATCACGTATTCACCAATCTTCCTTTAAAAAGTTCTAATATCCTGTCCTCTGTAGTATATTGCACTGAAGATAATGTATTGATGGAATTTTTTGTGAGGTACTACAGGTCCTCATTGTTATTTCTTAAATTGCATACTTACACTGACTGAAAAATTCACCAAAATTGTCTGTACTTCTCCAGTGCTTGTAGCAAGATTGGGTTCTAGCACCTGGGCTTACCCTGAGTAAGTTTTTTTATCTGTAAGGAGTTTATTTGCAGAGCAGTCACTGGCCACCAACATCAGTCTGGATGGCAGAACCTGACCTTGAAACACCACAATGCAGTTGAACAGTTGACAGCATTTAAAGACTATTGAAATCCTGTTAATGGGGCTTCTGTTTAATTTGCACTTTCAAAGAAGACTGTAGTCTTGGAAAAATTATTATCCATCAAAGACAACGTTATTGAGACATCACAATGAATATTAGTCTGGGGTAATATGTAAATCCGGACGTCATTTGCATGACAATACAGTCTAAACCACCCCATGCCTCCAACTGACAGCCCAGTAGCAACACGTAAACTGTAAACAATAAAACAGGACAGAATGCCTCAGCAGGGGTCCTGCAACATGCAAAGTGGAGAGGAACAAAACATCTCCTGCAGACACAAAGCCGTATCCGTTAGTTTAATAGGAGTGAAACCAATTCAGGAGCTTTCTGGTCAAAGATCTGACACAATTTCCAAGCTAGTCCTCAATATTGCTGTCATGATCTACTGTAACTTCTGTTTTGGTAAGACCCAAAGAAGTTTAATGAAGCAAAGTTGCTGTAAAAGAAATCTTTACCGGATCACTAAGAGTCCCACTCTAAAGAGTGTCCTTTTTGCTGGGAACTAACATTGCATGCTTCAAAAAGTACTCTTTTCAAAACAGTTTTGATGGAGGGATTAAGAACAGGACAGTAGAAACACATAAGCCTTTAATCAATAGGTCACCCGTTAAAATTTGGCTTACAATGGCAGCGTTTGCAAGCGACTGACATCTGTCAGCAGCTTGTGTAAACTGTCAAAGCTTCATTGGTGTCAGAGAAACTAAGATAATTTACCCCAGTTTAGTATCAGACTCCTGAAGTCTGTCCCCTAATCACTGTGGCGGCAGGGAGAATTCTCTGTATGATTCGTAATTCATAAGTGGATGCATCCAAAAACTGTAATTGTGTTTTGGCTCTGCTGAATACTGATCTCACATGCCCTTCAAATCTAAAGAATGAAAGGGCTGATATGCTCTCTTGTCCATTCTCTCATCTTCCAAACCCTTTCTCTAGCCTCACTTCTTCAAAGAGGCTTTAAACTCCTACAATGCAATGTAAATGAGAAGAACTCCACTGAATTTTCCCGTACCACAGAATACAAGCAGCATGGCTGGAGAAATAGCTCCACTGCCCTAAAGGTACCCACCACGAAAAGTGATGCACTCTGAACTAGCATCCAGGTTAAATTTCTTTTGAGTCAATGCAACCAATCTGATGGATTTCTTGTATCCCTATAGGCAACGTGAGCAGAAGAGTCAGCAGATGAAGGCACCTGGAGAATGGGTAGGTCCGGTATAGCACGGACAGCTTCCTTCTTGGTACTGAGTGCGCAACACACTCCATAACCCTGTCCTATATGTTGAAATTCCCGATATTTGTGCACCTCAGGCATGAAAACCTAAACATAAGTGTTATTTCTTGGTGAGGATCTGGCTGGTTGTGCAGGGGTATCTCTGAGATCTTGCTGGTCTCCAGAGCTTGGCAACTGGTGAGAGCTGGAGTCAAGCATGTGCTTTTACAGTCTACAGTCTCCTCCTGTGAGTTTCCTTTTTTTCAGTGTTTGGAAACACAGTGGTTTGTTTGCTTTTAACATGCATAGAGATGCTTTCACCCACCTTTTACATCATAACCTGTTGGATGTAATGTTCCTTTCAAAGTAGGAAACCTGAGTTTTCTTCCCTTCCTGGCTTGAGGTCAGTCATGCAGGTTACTAGTCTCCAATGAGAGCTCACTAAGAGATCTTGCTCTGTCTGTCTTTACACCAAACATCATTGAGAAAGCCACCATCTGAAATAAAAAATAAGCTAGACAGCAGCAGCTTGAACCCACCAGATGCTATGGCTTCTCTTCTGACTGAAGAGCAAATGAACTTACGTCCTTGAGAAGGAAGATGTCCCTCTTTCCCACATGCGTCTGTGCTCTAACCATTGGATTATAATATGAAAGACGGACATTGTCACTCTTCTCAATAGAAAGTGTCTGTATCTCTACTTAATGAAGTGTGTGTCTGAACTGGTAAACTGGTAATCTGAAAACATCTGCCAGTGCAACCGCCTCAGGGGATGTTGTTGTGAGGGTAGTATCAAAGCAATCAGACAGGAACATCTCTGGGCACGCACAAAAGTGGAATTCAAGGAGCTTCAGAAATGTTTAAACAATCTGAGAAATGCCATAACAGCATATCCTCTTCCAAAACCTGGCAGCTATTCACCTGAAGAGATAAATATAGGGTTTGGATCTAAAATACTAATCTATGTATTAAATACTATTGTATGTCTAGATGTGAAGAACTTTGTCAAGTTTTAGAAGGATTTCTCTAGATTAACACTGAGAAAAATGCAGCTGACCTTCACAGCCACACTACCTCTGCAGAATTTCCATCTGATATATAGACTTCCATCACTTTCTGGACAAAATTTAGTTTTTTTTTGTTGTGTAAGACATTCTGAGACCCAGATTTGCTGGGTTTTAAAACAAAATATATTTTAAAATATTTTGTTTAGAGAACTTCTGAGCTTTTCATGCTTATCTTGTTTTGGCATTTATATTGCATTTTTTCTATGTCTGCTTGATGACCTAATCTTTAATACACGACAAAGTGGAAGTGAAGGACCCTGACTTTTTTTTATATATATTAAACCAAACATTTGAATACTTTCCCCTGAAAATTTTGACAAAATTGTCATATTCTTCAAGAAAGTTTCATTTTGTCCAGTCAGCATTCTCCCACGTTCTTTTGGAACACTTTTTTACCAGTTCTAACTAAAATTCACATGAGAAAGGTAAAGGCAGCAATATGGCAAACGATGTCTATGATATTTCAGAGAACAACTGCTTGACATTTATATTAGATTTCTGGCCGACTATTACAATATCTTTGATGAGCGAGATCTTGATTTAACTCCACATGGAGGTACGAATGCACCTCCCAGAGCCTGCGAAGACGCAGTGCCAAGGAGAAAGAGCAGATGGTGTTTGCCTTGTCCCTGCCCCCTGTGTATTACCCAAAGGGATGACAGCTTTACACTGCACCTTGACTCCACAGAAACCTCATGAGGGACGATCCCATGCGGTTGAACTGAATGAACCCATCTCCTACTGCTCCTTTCATAAAGGTGTAGAAAACAAGTCTGGGAGAGATCTCAGGAGGCCATGGAATCCATTCCCTGCCCCCAGCTGGCATCAGCAGGTTGATGTTTGATGCAACATAGTTTTGGGGGCTCTGTCAGCTGAGTGTGGTTTCATGGGCAGTGAGCTGGAGATTATGGATTAAGAATCTTTGCAAGAAGGTGGGATGTTTATAGCTTTCTCCGCTAAATTAAAAACTAAACATTCTGGTAGACAGAATTTAGGAGCTATTGAACTTTAGAAAAAATCACATTAATAAACATTAATTAGGTCACCCCTCAGTCTCCTCTTTTCCAAGCTAAAGAGACCCAGCTCCCTCAGCCTTTCCTCCTAAGGGAAATGCTCCATTCCCTTCATCATCTTCGTGGCTCTGCGCTGGACTCTTTCCAGCAGTTCCCTGTCCTTCTTGAACTGAGGGGCCCAGAACTGGACACAATATTCCAGATGAGATCTCACCAGGGCAGAGTAGAACCTCTCTTGACCTACTGACCACCCCCCTTCTGATTTACCCCAGGATGCCATTGGCCTTCTTGGCCATGAGGGCACAGTGCTGGCTCATGGTCATCCTGCTGGCCACCAGGACCCCCAGGTCCCTCTCCCCTACACTACTCTCCAACAAGTCAGTACCCAACTTATACTGGAACCTGGTGTTGTTCTTGCCCAGAAAAGGCAAGAAACTGCTGAGAAGTAGCGCCATGAGTGTAGGAGAGGAGCTCCTCATGGCTGTCAATCCAGGGAAGAGGTAGGACCCATTGCTTCATGAAGATGCTTCAGCTCCTGATTTAGAAGTGCGTCAAGATGCACGACTTTCACATAGCTTCTGCCTACTGTTTGGTGTACAGGAAAGCATTTATTCCCATGGGATAGGGAAGCCATATATGCTGTAGCTCCCCAAATCAGTCCTGTAGCTGCAAGTGAGGCTGCTCCTCTGTGATTTGTCAGCTACAGACAGTCTTCCAAATACATTAATATCTTCTAGAGAGCGCTAGACTGTAGCACTACCCTCTCACATGAAGTCACTTGCTTGGGGAAAAGAATTTAAAGCCTTGCTGAAGAGGCATCTTACCTGAGATATTTATTCTCCTGTTTATCCCAACAGATGAGAGTGTGAGGTTAAGATTAAATCAGCCCACTGCAAGTACATCCTTCCTTTACCAGTGAGTTTGATACAGACACCTTTGTTGGCTTATGGGGTGATGGGTGCCTGATGGTGCTTGCGGTATCTATTCCCCTGTATTTCTCAAAAAGAAAAAAAATACAGACACTATCATGTCTAATATGTATGCACATGTATAAGTGTACTAATTTTCTGGAAGTGGCAATAAGCTTAAAATTGTTATAATAATCAGTATGGGCTATATTGTGCCTTAAGGCACAGCCCTAAGCAAGGGCTTGTGCATAAACTAAAAAGAACAGGTTGGATTTTATTTCCTTCTCTTCATTTTCTCCTCTTCTCCTCCTCCCCCTAAGGAAAAACAGGAAAAAGAAAAGGCTAATTGCAAAATTCTCCTCCAGCCTTTTCCGAGTGTCATCATATCTCTGAACAGAAGTAATGAGACATTTTGGCAACACTGGGCTCTCTTTCTCCCTAAGCACTCATCCTTTCTAGTCCCCAAGGGCTCCCAGCCTCCCCAGCTCTTTCCAGCTCCCTCAGGTCACTTTCTTCTGCTGTGACTTCAGATTGCTGCAGACATCTGGGTTCTCTTTCTGGTCAAGTGCAACCTGACAAGTCCCTGGCATATTTGCCTATGTATGTCACATCTTCATTACCTCAACCCTGTTGTATCTCTGTTTGGGCCTCTCCACCTCTTCTTTTTTTTTTTTTTCCCCCTACCTTGTTTGAGTAGGTATTTATATTTTTTTTTATGCCACCAGGAAATGGGGAACAGGTTGCAGAGCGAACTCTACCGGCTCAGTTCACCCAGTTTGTGCATGGGGCATCTGTGAGCTGAGGTTGTGGACTAAAGCCCCCCCATTTAAGGCCAGGCTGGATGAGGCTTTGAGCAACCTGGGCTAGTGGGAGGTGTCCCTGCCCATGGCAGTTGGAACTGGATGATCTCCAAGGTCCCTTCCAACCCAAACCATTCTATGATTCTATGATTCTCTGATCTGTTGCCCACTGGTTCCTGCAAATGAAGAGCTAACAATTACTTTTGGCTGCCCATGTATCACACAGGGAAGTCACTTCACTTACATTCCTTTGCTGGGATAGTTGGTATTTGTAGTCACTCAACTGAGGGATCTGCACCACAAGCCTAAGCTCCCCAAAGAGTCACTGGGGAAGGAAAGATGGGCACACTGGAGCAAAATGTGTACCTTGGTGTGATGACTTGCCCTCTGGTGTTGCCCATATCTCCCTAGAGACAGATGCTGGGAGAATGGACTCTTTTTTGCCTCCAGTTACGTGTTGTGGATGTGGGTATTCCTTTCAGACAGCAAACTGACAGGCATGTTGCATTGATTTGTTTACTCTTTTTAAATGATAAAAATTATCATGTACCATGAATCATTTTGCTGTTCTCACTCTCTGGCCTTTTTCATTTGATCATTGTTGATTCTCCCATTTACAAGAAGGAATCAAGAAGTCATGCTAAGGTCAAATAGAGTTTATTTTAAAATTTAAGATCCCATACTACAGAAAGCAGAAAGTTCAACTATTCATCTGTCTCTGAGTGCACTCCGTGGGTCACACTATTTCTACATCAAACTAAGATTTAAAAAAAAAAAAAAAAAAGGGAAAAAAAGATTAAGCCTGGAGACTTAGTTATTGCTGTTTCCCTCTTCACATAAGTCAGCAACATGGGATTTAAGGTGTCAGAATGACAAAGAACAGTTCAATTTGTTCTAACATTGCGCCTATACTCATGTACATATTAGACAGCTATAAAATCTCAAAGAGGCACCATTTGAAATGATCGGTGTTAAAAGGGGACAATTAGTGGCCAAGATGAAATGAAGGTACAGTTGTAATTATTTCATATCTTGGAACAAAAAGGCATGGCTGAGATGGAATTTCACTGTTAAGGAAATGCAAGGCTTCTAGGAAAATAAATGAAACTTTTTAGAACTAATTGCTTGGCTCTAATTAGAGAATGTAACCTTTGGAGGAATAGTGGCTGTTGAAGCTCCAATTTTATTTGCATATATTAATATGTACATGACAATTACACCCCCAGAGAAAGTACAGCCTGTGCCCCAAAAGCCTAGTTTCAAATTTAGAAGCAAGAAAGAAATTCTAAACAACTTAAGAACATTTCAGTGCTCCTGTAGACTTAGGATCCATTTTATGAAAACTTTGGTGTGCTGAAATGGCAAATCTAGTTGTCCTTTTAGATGATGTGGAGATGCACATGTTTATGTTCAAATTTTTGTACACTGTCCATACCATCTATATCTTTATATGTGTAAATGTGAAAAAAAATTGTATACATATATCTAAAGATACAGATATACATGAAAGTTCTCAGAATTTAGTCTGTATCACACCCATCACTAGTACAGGGATGTAGAAAACCCACCATTACTACTACCAAAGAGTTGATAAATGTAGATAAACGTGAGAGAATTTAGGGAACGTGGTGCTGAGGCTGAGGCACCCCAGACATCAAAATGTCACTACAGCTTTGTTGAAATGTCTACTAAGGGTCTAGAACGTAACCTGGTAACTCTAAACTATTACCATTGAAGCCTTGGTAGGCTCATAGGTACTGAGCATAAGAGATTAAATTGGTTATAGAGGGAAAGTCAGATGGGTTGCAAGTAATCATATATATCACACTGAAGACAGTTTTTCTGCTGTTTCTCATCCAGATCTGCCCTATAAAAGGTTACAGAAAAGACTGTTCGGAGTCAAAGATTCCAAACTCTAAGGTCTGTGATACCTGAGCAAATATACTCTTGATCCTTAAGAAAACTCTACTTTTGAAAATTAAGGTGGTTTTTTCAAAGCACAAAAGTAAAACCACATTTTGGGTAATTGTGTTTGAGAATCCTGTTAAGTGTTTTTAATTAATAAGGGCAAAATTGTGCAACTTGAATTTACACAAGACTTCAGAAGTATAATCAAGACACACATGCTACCTCTATCATAGTATACTAAATAATCCAGGGATTAGTCCCATTTTGGATGCTGTGACCTTCCTTTGAGATGCAAAATTCACTAAAAATTTGAGTATGGATAGATGATAACTGTTCATCTCAGGGCCAGAGAACAGACTTGTGCTCTTTAGCCAGAGTCTTAGACCATCTTCACACTGGGAATTTCATCCTGGATGAATGCAAAGGGATTTAAATTCCTTTCTTAATGACAGGCGTTTGTTTCGCAGTCTAGATATCAAGCTTACCACTGAACTAATTTATCTGGGTGTTGGTTTAAAGTAGAAAGGGAAATTCAAGCAAGAAGAGGTGGACCAAAGTGTAGATTTTTAAGATGAAGGATAACGTCCACAGTTTATGTTCAAAGAAATATCTGATTTTGGTGAAAGCAAAGGCAGTTCAGCACATTTAAGGACATGTTTAGGACCACATCTATTCTCAGTTATTCTTAAGTTTAGGTTCTATACAGGCCAAATTCTGACCATTGTTAATTTTATTTGCACTGAACAACCCTGAAAATCACAGTGAGTGATTGGCAATGCTCGATCTTTTGTTGGAATCTTGAGGCTTTCTACTGGCTAACATCTTTTCCTAAGGGGAAAAATGAAAATATGAATAAAATAACAAGTGAAATTTATGACAGTGCTGTTTCTGAGACACGAGTAATATGTCTTCATATGGAAGCGAATGCTTATTCATTTAGTGGTGTAAATGATAGCGTGATGTCGGAGTCAGTGTATGGCACGGGAATCATTCACATCTTGTTACAACCAGTGATTACAGAGGAGTCATTTTGTAGTTCAACAGCATTATTGAGGCTTATTCTCTGTAACAAATGATATCTTTTATTTTATTTTGTGATTATCCAACAGATCACTGAACCATAAAGTGCTGCTGCTCTCAGCTAACAGAAAGAAATACCAGGGCCATATGTCTCTCATGGAACTGTTACTGTTCTGTATATAATTATCATTTTTCTATCCACCACTCACAGTGTGCAGGTCAGACTCCAGTTACCTCTGATATTCTTGAGACTCTGACAGAAGCAGTGGGAGATTGAATTTTGTAATAATAGATGTAATGACTAATCATTATTCTTTTCCCCAAGTCACTGTGAAAGATTGCTTTAAAATTCAATTAAAAATTTCAGCCTGACATCTGCATGATTAGAGCCATTTAGTATAACATCTGACTTGCATAAATATGAATAATATCATCTTCATAATGGCAATTTCTCTTTTTTATTCGCTTACTAAAATGAGTAAGATCAATGATCTTTATACTCAGTGACCATCTCAGGCAAGATGTCATGTGGATTTTGAACCATAAAACCATTTTCATATATATATAAAGATATATAAAATTATTTTTTGCAATGCAATGATGCATTTGATTACATTCTTATTTCTTTTGATTTACAAAATTTACACTCTATAATCTGAAATGAATCCTGTAGTTTCAGAACTATTCTCTACACACTCTCCTAAGATATACGCTTGAAGGAAATATTCATTCGTGTATGTTTCCACGATAACACATAAAAAAATAACCAATAGAGCCAAGCTGAAAGCACACATACTAGTCATCCTTTCCCTTCTAACATTTACAAAGACAGAACAGTCTTTGTAAATTCTGGAGTTATTTTGTCAACTGTAGCATTTTGAGTCATACCCACTGCAGAAACATCTGAATCACACAAACCGTATAGATTATGTTCTGTTTAGCCAGAAATACTTTAAGAAAACTTCTGAAAAACGTTTTCCAAGAACAACCCAAAAAACAAAATGAAATTTCTAAATCAAGGAGTAAGAAGTCATCTGAAAAAAGGAGCCAGATTCAGCGAAAAGGATCTTCTCAGCCCTGTACTAAAGAAGACTGCTTAAAAGGCTGCAGTGTAGACTATTCTGAATAGGAACAAAAGGTATGGTTTTTTTTAGCATATACAGTCTGTTGAAGGATAGGAAAGGAAATTATATCTTTAGGTTTTGAGGACCATACACTCAAAATGTTACAAAAGATCTGCTCACAGCTCTCAGCTATAGGAGCTTAGCAAGAGAAAGAAGATACATCTGAAATATTTGTGGTATTTTAATTTGTAAGGAAGAGGCACAGGACCCCTTATGAAATCACCTGGGGTAACTGATGGGGCATGTCTTTCCAGGAGACCATGCTCAAAGCTTCCACAGATCTGGGAGCAAGATCAACCCAGCAGCAACTGCAGTCAAGAAGCATGTTTTAGCCTGGGAGAAAAATAAAACACAAACCTGTTTGGTTTTGCTACTCTTGGATATGTCTTGGGGGCAATTTGCTTCAATTTGTCCAAAAGAGTAAAATCACAAGGCAATGAGCCAGCTGGAGGGACAGCTTGAATGAAAACCGAGACATGACACACTGGAGGTGAGTTGGAAGAAGAAGGTAGCTTTACAATCTGAAACATTTAGAGGAAACTACATATAAAGATAAAATTAAATGTCTGCAAATTGGGGTACAGGAAAATTCTCTGCTGCTAATTCTTGCTGCTTTGGTTGTTCGACAGCTTCTTTCCGTTTCATGTCTGCAGCCATCACAATAAGAAATGTCCATTGGCTTAACTATTTTTTTCTCCCTGATGTGTTTGCAGACAAAAGTCATCCCTGTGTTATCTTCACGGCAAACAAGTCAAGCTTTTCTGGCGAACTATTCCCCGTACCTAATATTAACTGGTGAGCAGTACAGGGTCTAGCAATCCAGGGAGAATTGATTTACCAGTATAGATTTAGCCAACACAATCAATGAAAAAAAAAACAAACCTGATTTCTCTGAACGATCATTCCAGTAAATATGAACTAGATGCTTTGACTGTGCTCTGAAGGATCCTACTTTTTCTCACTGGTTAATGACAAGAGTGGCATAAAGATAAGTTGTGTACATTTTCAAATTAGATGCCTAAAGTCAGTGTGAGAATGGAAATCCTGCAGAGGCAGGATCTTGTTCAAGCCCTAGCTGAGTGGTGCTGTTGATACATCTGAAGGACAGGATGCCATCCAGAAGGACTTGGACAAGCTCAAGGAGTGGGTCCGTGTCAACCTTATGAAGTTCAACCAGGCCAAGTGCAAGGTCCTGCACCTGAGTCAGGGAAAACCCTGGTATCAGTACAGGCTGGGGGATAAAGGGGTTGAGAGCAGCCATGAGGGGAAGGACTTGTGGGTACTGGTGGATGAAAAGCTCAAAATGAGCTGTCAATGTGCGCTCTCAGCCCAGAAAGCCAACCGTGTCCTGGGATGCACCAAAAGAACTGTGGCCAACAGGTTGAGGGAGGGGATTCTCCCCCTCTACTCCACTTTGGTGAGACCCCCCCCTTCAGTGCTGCATCCAGCTCTGGAGTCCTCAGCATAGGAAGGACATGGACATGTTGGAGTCCAGAGGAGGCAACAAAGATGGTCAGAGGGCTGGAGCACCTCCTGTACGAAGACAGGCTGAGAGATTTAAGATTGTTCAGCCTGGAGAAGAGAAGGCTCCGGGGAAACCTTAAGGCAGCTTCCAGTGCTTATGAGAAAGATGAAGACAGACTTTTTAGTAGGACCTGTTGTGATAGAACAAAATTTAATAGTTTTAAACTAAAAGAGGGTAGATTCAGTAGATATTAGGAAGAAATTATTTATTGTGAGGGTGATGAAACATTGGAACAGGTTGCTCAGAGAGGTGGTAGATCGCTAGTCTCTGGAAACATTCAAGGTCAGGTTGGATGGGACTCTGAGCAACCTGATGTAGTGGAAGATGTCCTTCTTCATTGCAGGGGGGTTGGACTAGCTGACCTTTAAAGGTCCCATCCAACCCAAAACGTTCTATGATTCTGCAATTCTATGACACCACTGTCTTCAGGAGACTAAGAGGAGTGGAACTTCCTTATCTCTTGAAGATAAAGATACGAAGTATTTATTTCAATGAAGCTACAAAAAGGCAATTTTCTGAACTGCCTTGATAATCAATAAGGGGAAAAAAATGTCTTTAGAGGACAAATAATTTTGCTTAATCATAGAATCATAGAATGATCTATTGTTCAAAATACCTATATTTCATTACATTTTATCCTATAGTTTTAATTTGGTGCTGAAAATTGAAAAGATAAAAGACCAGTTTCTTGTGTTGATTTATATCCCATGACGCTGCAGGGTTTGCAAATCAGAAAAAAAATATGGTCTAAATCCTTCAGGGTCAAATCAGCAGCCTTTTCTTTAATGCGCAATTTGATACTCAAAAGAACAGTGTCTTTCAGCTCTGCTATAGCAGGCACTATATAGGTTTTTTTTTCCATTTAGCAGTGGAAATGTGTTTAAATTAATCTCTGGTGTGTCTCCGTTCATTCCTGTGGAGCTATATCAGGCATACAATTGACTCAAGAGATGATATTCTCAGCTTCTGTGGAATGTCTTCTCTGTCTTTAGTGAATCTACACAGATTTACACGTTTTTTAGTCACTGCAGACCTGCTGAGTATTTCCAGAATAGTTTAAGTGAACAGACCTCTTCCAAAGTCTTCCACAGTTAGTTGTTTCTATTCCTGTTAAACATCTACTTCATAGTTGAAATAGGGACCAATGTCAAATTTGACATCATGACAGATGAGGTAGGGAAAGGATTATGCAGTCTACTACAGAAAGAGAACCTGAAAAATGAGAATTGACTGAGAATTCACGTTATTAGTACTGAAAATGACACAGTAGGGTTTGAAATTTAAAGTGCTGAAAAGAAATTGCAGGGGAAAAAAAAAGATTTGTTCATCTGCAGTTCTGTTATTTGCCTTTATAATCTGATTTGAAGTGTCCTGCTCATGGATAGAGAGTTGGTTGCCTGAAAGAGCTAATGCAGTAGGCATGGATTGTCAAAATGAGTAACAATAGTCCTTCCCTAATATGTAGAAAATAGCTACCACAGAGTATGGCTGCACCCTGTGTTGCATTAAATGCAATTTGTGAGACTTTCAGAAGTGCTGCAAGGTGATCTAGCTCAACTGCTGCTAAAATCAATGCACCATTGGTAGTCGCACTGGAACCAGAATTAAAATGTCTGAAAAGTCTGAAATGCCAAAATTGTAACTGTAAAAATCATTAATGGATTTCAGTCCTGAGAACACAGTCAATGACGTGTGCCTGAGTCAAATAGTTCCTCTCTTCAACTTTATTTGCATGGAGAAAAAACTACCTGACTTGTTTTTTTAACCTCAGTTTTGAATGCTTACTTGCAAAGTAGTTTTCTTTGAAACTAATGCAACTATTTTTATCCGTAGCTGAGCATCCATGAAAGAGATTCTTTGTCTGATTCTATGGTTTCTATACTTGCTTGATCACGAAATGCTGGAGCTTTTGCCCCAAGTGCTCCTCAACATGATGAAGACTGAAGTCTTTGTCCCCAAAATCATCATCATAGTCTCATCAAGTCGACAACTCAACTTTGATATAACTAGCAGCCTGCCTAGGAAAACGTCCAGAACTCGTCTAGAAGATGATCTGAACCACAGCTGGCCCTTGGACTGCTGCTATCTTCTTTCCAATTTTCTGTCCCTGGTGTGAAATTAAACTCAAGCCAGGGTATGTCAGGACTTTGCTGCTGTTGCTGCTCACCAGGCAAACACAGACACAACCCAAGGCATCCATACATAATTATGGTTATTCTTTTAATTTTATAATCACACAGAGTCAAATAGTGCTTGTATACTCTCTTTCTGAGCATGCGGTTCTCCCACTGGATATGAAGAAGGAATATTATTAGCTATTTTTTTTGTGAAATAATTTAGATATATACATTGCAGCAATACATGGACCAAACTACACCATTTACTAAAAAAATAAAAGCTGATCCCACTATTATAACCACATTTAGCTTTCCCCTAATACTTTGAGCACTGTCATTAAAAAGGAAGCTACAGCAATATTTTAGCCGTCTCTATACCTAGAAGATTTCTCTATTACTTTGCCCATGAACGTTTTCCTTGGATGATTGGTTGACAATATCTAAAAGATAATTTTAGGTCTTGAAGAATTAAACACAGGTCTATTTTTATGAGGTGGGACAGATTGGAAACAGTTTTTTCTTCTTGTTTCAATGAAATTGGAAATGAAAAGAATGTGTGTCATATGAGGGACAAGTGTCACAAAGCCCATCTGAATTATACTTCATACCCCACTTTATAGCCTAATGTTCAACTATATCCATTTTTTTCTGGCAGTATTTCGCCCATCAAAAACAAGTTATTGACACTTATGTCTAGGATATAAATCAGATCCGGCAGTAAAAGTAAAGAAGGTGGTTTCAGAGAGAGTCGATGGTGGGGTAGAATAATGTATTTGTTTTTTTCCTCTAGGATATCGCTTTAATATTACCCAGAAATAATGGCAGAAAATCATTCCAATTAAATGGTCTTAAAAATAAGATATAAAGCAAATTCAGGTGATCTCATTCTGTCGTGTGTGTCAGAGTAGACTCCACAAAACTGAGCAGAAATGGTTTAAATTTAGCTGTTTTAGCAGATGTGTACAAGGAGAATGAGCATGTGGAAATTGGATTTGCTTCGCTGGAGTCAATTAAGAAGGACTCTCAACAAGGTAGGGTTGAAGTGCATTGACAGGGCACTGGGAATACTTCTGCTATTGATTGGCACTGGCTTGGGTACAAATAAAGCAAAGCATTCTGGTTTCTGACATTCATTTTCTATAACAGAGAAATTACACTAATGGATAAAATGATAATGAAAAAGGCAATGCAGAGAATAGGAGTTCTCCATGGAGATACATTCCTTTCAGATGTCAAGCTATAGCTATGCCCTCATTATAAAAGATTTTACTGCCTAATATACAGCTCTTACATTTTTTCCTCCTTTTACACTGACCTGTGCTTTTTGCTCTGCCTCCTTAACCTCTCAGATGTTCCTTGCTTATGAAGGCAGAGCTTAATGAGGTCCAGCAGCCACTCTACGGAAGAGCAGCACCTCAAAGCCCTACCTTCTTCTGGTAGTCAATGTCTTTGATGCTATTCAACAAGGGGAAATGTTCATTCATGTTTATTTTCCAGTTGGAGAGGATGAAACAGTTGTGCTTCATACTAGATCACCCTTTTTTCTCTGAAGTGTGTGTGGAGGTAGGAAGGACTAACAGCTACTCCTTCCCCATCCTCAAGAGAATTAGGTTTGGAAACCATACAGATGCCTTCTTTTTTTCTGAGCTCTTTGACATTTATGAGAAGTCGTCTGATGATACCAGTATGATCAGTGTGCATGTTATATTTCAGTTTTGACCAACATAATGCACAATTACTTCCATCAGGATTTTCCTTAATGGTGAAACCAATGAACCCAAGTATTCATCTGCCTGTTTCTGAGTACAGCCAAATGAAGCTGTATGAAGTCTGTGCTACAAACGTGGTTGTTGAGAGAAGCAAGATCAGAGTAATTTTCCCAAAAATATTTTGTCTCTTAATATCATTAAATGTAGTGATCTTATGCTCTGTAGCACGTCCTTTGCTTTATGTCCTTCCCAGACTTTCATTTCTAAGTAAAATCTTTACTGTCATAATTGCACGTTCTTTATTTATTTATCTATTCTATTTATGTATGTAAGTATTCAATCTATTAAAAAATATTTTGCATAATACCCTCTGATCCAAAGTTCCAGAGACAAACAATGCATTTTTCCCTTTAACAGGTTAATCTTTTTGTATTGGGAGATTTCATGACTTTGTACCCTATCTTATACATCCATTATTTCTTGCTATGAAAATTCTTCCACCACGCCAATCATTCTTTCACCGATTGCATAAAACTCTTCTTGCATTGAGAACCACAGAATTTTCTAACTCCTATCAACTTTAGCACAGAAATGCTATTTGCTTCAGTGCCCTGGCTCCGTACTGTCACCCCTGGAAACAGAAAGGCTTAGAATGACTTTTGTGACTGTATCTTTTCATGAATGGTAATAAGATATAATGCCCCTAATAGAATACAAACTACAGTTTTCCAGAAGTACTGGAGGGAAGGAGCAGGAGCAGTACTAAATCCATTATAAGGTTAAGCTTGGTGACCTTATGACACTCAAAGTTGCAAGTGACCTGGTGACGTCCAAAGTTAGAAGGTGGGTCTATTAATATTATTTATTTATTTACTTGTGCTATTTATATTAGGCTTTTGAAATATTCGAAACGCAGACAAGATATCAAGGATCTTATATGTAACACCACCGTATTTGTTCTGAGTTCAGTAGATTTGTCTCCTCACTTTGGTCTAGAGGTTCCAGAGATTGTGGGGCTCAAGAAATTGCACTAGAATCAAAAATCGTCATGGATTAGGCTTTGGCATTGGCTTTTGGATAAAGCAGGAGGGGCAGCTAGAGGATACATTTAAGGTCCTACTGTGTCCCCCATGGGCTTTTCCCACTTGTACAACAGGATGTGTACATCAGAGAAGGAAAATGACTATTCACATCACAGTTTTGGCCCAAGAACAATCAGGTGTAGAATGCCTGTGTCTGTATTTACCATCAAAAATTAAAGCAGACTAATAAAACATTAGAGGAGGAAGATTTTGGAATAGCTCTGCAATACACATACCAGGAGCAAAGAAACACCTCCAAAGACTAGTTATTTTTCAGATGGAACTTGGTACATGTGTTATAGGGATCATACCATGTTTCTACAATAACTGCAAAAGAAGTTTGGAAATCCATGATGTGTCTTCCAATTCAGTGTTCATATTTATCTGTCTTTGGAGAGAAAGGTAACATCTCCGTGGTTTCCAAGGGAGGTAGCATGACTTCCATTAGGAGCAGGATTGGCCCAACTGTGAGAATGTAATTTGCAATATTTTTTCCTCTCCTGTTTCCCCCATGGATACATCTACATTTTCAGACCCCAGAGAAAAAAAAAGAAAAAAAAAAGAAAAAAAAAAAGAAAAAAAACTTCATCTCTACTCAATGGGGGACCGCCTCCTTCTCTCTTCTGATGTTTGGTTGCTAATTTGTGCCTTTCCTACACCCAGAAGCAAGTGCTTTTTTGACAAAAAATAAAACAAGATGCTTCAAGTCTTGTTTGGTTCTTTAGGAAGGAACTAATTTTTGAAAATAGAATCTACTCACCAAGCAACTCACTGACATTCTCCATGGTGTGTCTGACAGAGGCAAAATGTAGCACGATGCCGAACAATGAGGTATTTTATATGTGTAGCAGAAATTCTTAAAAGTATTTTTTTATTTTCTTTTTTTTCTAGGAAATTATCATAGCTCTAATTTTTTATTTTGTGAGAAAAAAAAAAACATGCAAATACTGAGAAATTATTATTTGTAAAGATGGGGGAAGGAGGGGCTGAATATTAAATAGCTTTTTCTCTTGTATTTCTTGAAATAAATAAAAATAGCTTTTCCTTTTGAAGTAATTTGGTTTTTTACTCTTCATCCTTTCTTCCCAGTTACAGAATTATTATTCATTTGACAGACAGTAGCCATGAGATAATTTTGGGGTTTGTTTTGGCATTTTTTTTTAACAGCAGTTTGGAATCTTTGTTTTCAGAGAAGAGGCCCACTAGGCACAATTTGGGACTTGTTATTAAAGACAAACTAACATCCCCCAAAGATTTTCAAACACTCATGCCAGAATGTGGTATTTTAAAGCATTTCCCATTTCACATAATTGGATGCACGTGGCTTAGCAAGAGAAAGACAGTTTCAACAAATACAGGAATTAATGCAATTTATTCGAGAGGGTCTCACAGGAGAGATATAGATTTTATGCATAATTCTGAGGAAGATAAAAAATGTTGAAATCAGTTAGGACTTCTGCATGCTACTTCAAGACCGCTGACCTGAGCTAAGGTGGTTATTGTAGACAAGGATGGAATTTAGAAAAATTGTCAAATTAGTATTCATCTCGGATCCCCAAATGAGCACAATTATCATCACTGGGAATGTGAGTTCCATCCTTATACTTTCTTGGGATGCTTGGTCAAATAATTAGCAAAACTATTTCTAATGTTTGCATAATAATAAAAAATACCCATATTACAAAGGAACAAAAAAAACCGCAACTGAAAAGTCAAAATTCAGTTCTTTAAAATGATTATAAATTACATCCATTTAATGTATTTTATTGTGACATTTGTTAAACTGATTTTATATTTGAAATCTGCCTCTCATGAATTTGGGACCCTGAGGTTAAACCATGATTTGACACAATCTTTGAGGCCTCTGGAACAAGAAAAAGAAGTTGCTTCGATGTGTTATAATCATTCTCTGTATTTGTATATCCCTATCACTGTGTTAATGAGCATCTCCTGCATATTTTCCGCTTTTTCTCTTGAAAAATTCTGTAGGACAAAGAGGTAGTATTAACGTCATTTTTAAAGAGGGGGCAAAGAGAAGTGTGGGTTATATAGATATGGAATCCGGTTAATAAGAGTTTTACTATTTATTTCAGGAAAAACAGAACTTTTTCCTTTTTTTCTGTCAATTATAGAACTCTGAAACATTTTGACATTCTGAGTAAAAAGCAAATATTTTAGCTACACAAACATTTTTCTCTTGATGCTGTGAGATATGTGTAGCCTACATTACACGACTGCTATGCCAACCAAAAGAAAAAAGGTTTAATTGCCTGTGAGGTTTGAGGAAAAACTACGCCTTCTGTTGAGTTGGGTAAAAAACTACGCTCTGAGGCACTGACATTGACAGACTGTGGTGATTTTAAAAATGATGTTTTAATTCACTTTCAACTGCAAGTTAAATAACAGAAGATTTCATGATTTCTTTTATATCTCCCATCATTTTTCTTGAGTCCTTTTGCAAACAAGATTGTGAAAACAAGGGATTTTTCACTAGCCCAAAGATACTGTTTTAAATGCTTTCTCCTGGGAGCTTTTTCCATTCCTTGTGCTTGCACGCCTTGATTTCATCTTGCTCGCCTGGATTTCAATCCCAGCTACATCATTATCGATCTACAGGTCTTAAGGAGAGGACCTCAGTCAGGTGAAACAGAAGAGACACTGGTTTTGTGGGGGTCTCCTAAGGATGTGCAGAACTGTGACCCAGAAGCACTGGAGAAATATTTTCAATGTCTCCCCAACACATCTAAAGAGATGTACACTTGTTGCTTTGTATTTAGGGGGCAAGACGTTTGGAGCATTTAGGTGTTATCAAGTTATATCCATACCAATGTGAGCAAAAAGTTTTTTCAGTGGAAAAGATTTCAAGAAAATAGCACGCTTCCAGCAGACAGATCTAACAAATTGCTCCACTAACATA
>WKFP01014391.1:1496044-1529166 GCA_011057875.1 Pterocles orientalis
CTTGATTTCATCTTGCTCGCCTGGATTTCAATCCCAGCTACATCATTATCGATCTACAGGTCTTAAGGAGAGGACCTCAGTCAGGTGAAACAGAAGAGACACTGGTTTTGTGGGGGTCTCCTAAGGATGTGCAGAACTGTGACCCAGAAGCACTGGAGAAATATTTTCAATGTCTCCCCAACACATCTAAAGAGATGTACACTTGTTGCTTTGTATTTAGGGGGCAAGACGTTTGGAGCATTTAGGTGTTATCAAGTTATATCCATACCAATGTGAGCAAAAAGTTTTTTCAGTGGAAAAGATTTCAAGAAAATAGCACGCTTCCAGCAGACAGATCTAACAAATTGCTCCACTAACATAGGAGCAAGAAAACTCGTATTTGTACATGTTTTCAATCTATATCCCAGCACACTCTAAAGTTCACTTCTTTATAAACCACATAAAACCCCAAAATATTATGACAATCATAATATTAGACAAAAAAAAATTGGAAAGCTGGGATACTGCTAAACAAAATTGTTTTACGGTCCTACAAAGAAGAGATATTTGGATGTTTCAACCCTACACAGCCCATTTAGATAAAAATGAATGTCTTCGATTCCCCCATTAGTACAGCTTTCATGACTGAATGGGCAAATTTCGCCTGATGCAAACATTTACATGAATAAAAATATCTAGATTCACCATAAAATTGAAAAAGAACGCAACACATAATAGTTGGTGTTTTCATGGAGTTTTTTTATGCTGTCAAGATACTCAGATTTTGAAGCATTCACTCAGCAGGCACATTTTTTATATATACTTATTGCATATACATACAGAAGCATACACTTTCTTAATGTTTGTTTTTCTCCAACACAGACACAAACAGGTATAAAAATGTGTGTGTATATATATATATATATATATATATATAATCACACATGATTCTTGTGTAGAAACTTGCATAGACATGAATCCTTAGTAATTTCATAGCGTTCCTGACACTTAACTCCTTACTTGGATTATGAGACTCTTCAGAAGGCAGAAATAAATAACTCCTTTAAGAACAAAGGCTGAAGTGAATATATTTAAAAGCTGCACTGTGTTTTGATGTTATTATAGCTATCAAAGTCAGAAAATCACAGTAACCGAGTAATAAAGAATTACTTCAAAGCCCAAACTGTCTAATGACGATATGACAACTGCAGCAGTTCATCTGTATTTATGCCATTTATATTAGATACATGTGTGTATTTACATTGTACACAAAAGAGTATAGTTTATGGCTATGTGGTTAAAAAGCAGAAAAAGCCACGAGGACAAAGCACTGCAATTTGCTACTGAAGGTCCTAGAAGTCCAACTGGAATTTCATTCAAACATTGGCAAGATGTTTGAGACTGACGCTGGGCTGGGAAACCAGAATTTCTGGGACTTTCAGCAAGTTCATTGCCAGTTTCCCCTTCTTTGTGACTGAGGGGCTAAGCTTTCTCAGGAGGCCAGCTCTTCAGGATAAGTGAATCACTTCACATTTGTTTATCTGCAGCCATAAAACCTGACTTGCTTCATCCAATGTTAATATTACTGTTATCAAAAGATTTCCCTTGTATGATTAATTTTTTGTCTTTATTGTTCAAGCCTGTGAACATTTATGAGTGTTATATAAATTTATGACTATGAAAGGAAAATTTCCAAAAATGGAAAGCAAATCATTTAAAGTCACCGTCATTAAAAGTGCTTCCTGATTATCAGCATTGTCTGATTTCTGAGTTATACCATTTCCTGCAGCCAGTTTCATTCCTGGGTACCGAGCATTGAATTAGTTGGAAGACTTGCAGGTTACAGTGACCCCAAAGGCAGTAGCTGGATAAGATGTTGGCTTCAGCAGCAAAGCCAGATGTTGGATCTCCTGTTCTCAACTATCCATCTGACAAAACTGAGATATCAGCTTGAACTGATTTAAAGATTAAGGTAGATGAAGTGGAGGAATTAATTTCTGGACACGTTTGTAAAAACTCTTGAGTATCAAAGGGCCAAAATAATGTTTCTCAATACATATGGGTTCTTCAGACTGAGATTTGGGCAATAGGACAAACTGTCTTTCTATCAGATATTCCATATAGAAAAGTGAAGTGATAAAAGAAGTGTGTGAGGTAGTTCTCTTCGGAAACTGTGCAAAAATGGGGATGCCAGAGTTGTGTTTTTTCCTAAGACGACATGTGAGAGTGCAAGACTTAGACACAGAAAAATGCAGACTCAACATTATGCCTGTATCAAAACCTGTTTTGATTGCTCAAGTGTCACTCCAGATGTATTACTAATCTATTTTCCTATTAATTGGGGGCAAAGCACTGACAGCTTTTTACTGTTAGTTCAATCATTGTTTTATTAAATTAATAATGATTAAGTACTTTTCAGCTTCCTGATGACTGTTAGACCCAGCTATCTATGACAGGTCATTAGTTGTAGAGAAGAATGATCAGGCACTAATATTAAGCAATGAGATTACTTATTCATACACTGCAGAGGTTAGAATTAATAATCGGGCTAAATTGAGTCTTATGAATCATTAATGGCAAAAAATCCAAAACAATTTGCTATTGTTACCAGAAGGGTTGCATTTTTAAGAAACAAGGACCAAATTCCCTTTTGCTTCACCTGGGTGTTATAGCGAGGAAAAAAGCTATTTGCTAGCGTGCAGGGGCAGAGGATTGGGAAAAAGTGAATGCTGAAAGAAAATTTGGAATGAGACTCAGAGCAAAGTTGTTACATGTTTGCCATGTCCTATAGCAGAAAATAAATAAATAACATACCAATGTGATTTGGGGAGGCATTAAATCAAAGAACCGGAGATTAGTATGCTGCTATTAAGTGAGAACATACGAGACACCTGTTTGAGGCCCACACTCCTTGGAAAAAAAATAGAAATGCCAAGAGAAATGGGAGTAGAAGGGATTACCAGGCACTGGAGAAGCAGTTATTTGGAGGTCATGTAATTATAGAATAATTCAGGAGGCAGCGACATTTTTAAAGAGAAATGTATGATTTTCTTGAATAAAATTATTTCTTGGTGGATGTGCTTATGGCTCTGGGAAGTCAGAGCCTCCTGAGTTTATCAGTACTGTTTGCAATTATGTGCACGTGCATTGTACTTCTACAGCACCCTGGGAGCCATGAACTAAATTCATCAACTGGATCTGTGACCTACATCAGTGGAGGCCAACCTGTTGCTCAAGTATGATCTGACTGCACCTCTGGCACCAGATCGTTGCTGGACTCATGCTGGCACAATGGTCACCAAATCCTATATTCTTCCCCCATGGAAGAAACTGACCCAACAAGAAGTGTTGAAAGCTCAGCCTCGCTGGGTTGCAGGATGCTCAGCCCTGCCCTGTTCTGCAGTGGAGCTATGGGATTCTTGGGGAATCATCATCATCTCCTGCTTGTGAGCTGTCTCTTCCCATTTTATTGTGATTTTTTGGCTCTGAGCTGTGCAACCATGTTTGTGGAAGGCTCATAAGCACAACATATTGATGAATGGCTGAGTTAGGTGGAAACATTAATAAAATAGCTATTTGTGATATTTGAGGGCCATCAGTGGAAACAATATTTAGGAGGGTGAGAAAAAGTAGACAGGAAATTATAAGCAAACATGCAACACAGGTGAATCATTTGATCAAAAGTGCTTGGCCTAATAAAAAAATTAATGCTTTTTGAATTAGAGGAAAAAACTTTAGAAAACATACTGTCAGGGACTCCTGGTATTTTCAGTGGTACTAAGAACTAAAATCTCACTCTGACTTTGAGAGCTGTACTCTTGCACTGATGTCTAAATGAAGGACCTGATGCTAAGCAGGTGACCTGGGCATTCCCTTGCCCTTCGTGGGCAAGCAAACTGACGCATGCTGTTCCGTATTTTAGAGACGGGCAGTACCAGTCTATACTCCTTTTTCTCCAGTGAAACCAACTACGACACTTCCCCATTCAGAAACAAATTGGCACAGCACCTGGGTGGGTTGTGAAAGCATTTTCTAAACACTGCTGTCACCATGTCTTCACTATTCATTTGTGTATTAAGCTCCTAATTTTGAGTGCTAGTGAGAGGTTTCTCAAAGTTCACGGAGTGTAATTGTTACCTGAGGCTGGGAGATTCTTCTCTGCTTTCTAGGTTATTCAGCTGCAGATAATTTATGAGATTGCTGAGGAGGTTGAAAAATTGTTTCACCTCTCAGTTCTTCATGCTTGCACTGGTTTTACAACTGATGGGAGAGCATTTTCAAGTCGTGAGTGTTTGATTCATATTGGCTGGCTGCCTCCCATCGCTTGATGAAGACAAAAACCAGAAGGCTGGAGAGGAGGCTTTTAGTGTTGGAGCTGGTTTGACAGACATATATATCAGTAAAGTGTAAAAGTAATTCTCTAATTCAGTGCTTTGTCTGCTTTTCTTATTTATATGACGTAGCATTAATGAAGCTTGAAGAGTGTTCTTGGAATTAACTGTGTAAGATGAACCAACATTGGTTCCTAGATTTGCCAGTGACTTCTTATCTAATTTTGAATATTTTTGTTAGCACCTATCATTTTAATGATCTAGAAATGCCAAGCAGATGGCCTACCAATAAGACTGCCCAGAAGTACACACACTGTTATGACAGGATTTCTGGGAATAAGGACATCATAGTCAGCTGGATCTGGGTTTTAGATCCTTCTCTGTCTGGTGAATAATTTCTGACACTGGTTAACACTCAGGACTAGATGTGTTTTTGGTCTACATTTTTGTGTCTGTGTCTCAAACAGAATCTCATTGTCATTAAGCAGCTGAACATTATATCTAATGACTAATCCTGCTAAAAGGGAAGATCTACCCTCAGCCCTTGGTTCCATCAGCCACATAGTTTCATTTCTGGCACTTTGATCCTTCATTCGGTGTGAATACAATACCTACTGTTGGGTTTTGGAGTTTCAGGAGAGGTTCTTTTGTTTTTGTTAGGATTAATTTTCTAAGCTTTAGCTTCTAGATATGATTTGTGGAGGGAAGGGAGGGGATCGGGAGAGTGGCACACACAATGCAAGGGAAACATTTAGCCAGAGGCAGGAAATAATGGAAGCAGAAGATGCAATTGACACTAGTGATATAACTGTCTTAGCTACAACATGAAAATTCTAAATTACCTGATTTCGGAGCTTAGTGAGCAAAATTCCCTTTCTTTTTGTGGTGAGACATTAGCACCGTCAGAAGAGGTGATTCAGACCTCAGATGGGCAAGATCTTGTTTTCCTCACTGACTCCAAGGCAGCCTAACTGTTTAGCAAGGATGAGTAGCTTCTGGGAAAATCAAAGTGAGTTTGTCCTGGTTTCAGCCGAGATATGAGGCTGTGTTTTGGATTTGTGCTGAGAAGAAGGCTGATCACGTATTGATAGTTAAAGTTGCTGTCAGGACAGCCAAGGACTATTCAGCTTCTCTGCTGTGCCCGTGTCTGCAGGGGCAGGAGAAGCTGGAAGGGAGCACAGCCCAAATTACCAGCCTAGAATTCAACCTTAGGTTTAAGATTGAGACCCAAATCGGTCAATGGTCTATTCCATATCATGCACATGATGCCAAAAATATAGATGAGGCTCTGTCTGGAAATCCTATCTCTTGCTCCAGGTTTTCTCCCTCCAGGCAACCCCTCTCTCTGGGTTGTCTCAGTCTCTCGGACACTCAAGCTTTGAGTCAAATCCTAAACCAAGAACTTCAGTTGAAAACCTGAAGTTAGGTGGGATCTAAGCCCTTGTCACCAACAGAAGGTCACAGGGACAGAGGAGGCTGCTAGGCAAAAGGCATTATTTGTCTGCTTCCAAGATTTTTTGTGAAAGCAGTTGCCTGTATCCTAAGTGACTGTACGTATCCTAAGTGACTGTAGGCGAAACTGCTGATAAGATGAAAATTACACTTCATCTTTCAGGAAGGGGAAAAAAAAAAAGCTTAATTGCCTCTAAGGAGCCTTTCAGGTAAGCTAGTCAAGGGAACACACTGGGAAGGCATTGGGTTTAGACATAATTAGGATTTCTAATCGCTTGGTGGCATCAGACCCTAGGGAATGCTGTGTCAACACACATATTTGAGGGACTTCAGGCATCTCTAGAGCAAGGACAAAATTTAACAGAGCTCACATAAATGCCAATAACATCAGAACACTGAATTCAAGAGATTACAGAGGCATTTGGGTGCTCCGATCCCTCTTTGAAATGAACCTTTAGCCTTTCTGTGCCAGAGCTAACCATCTGTAAAACGGAGTTAACAGTGTCTTCCCCTGTTGAAGGACTGCTGAATACCACAGTGACAGGAAAATCCAGATCCTTCTAACAGCTGTGTTTCCACAAGTGGCCAGAATTTGCAATTTCCTTTATGATATGTGAGAATCTGTTCTCCGCTGGGATCTTGCAAAATCTTAATGTCTCCATATCCTATTTCCCCATTTGTAAAACAGAGATTGTGAAACTTATTTTGTCTGGCTAAGCTGATCAGACAGAAAGCACTTCAGAGTAGGGACCATCTTTTACTATAGAAGAGTATCATATAGGAAAGGTATTAAAAAAGTATCCATCCAAATTGTTTTTAATAGAAAATGGTGTTTTCAACAGAGGATATGGGCGTACAAATCCATTAACATATATTGTAGAAAAGGTAATGTAAAATTTGCCCAATGTCCCCTTGAGGCTCAGTTCTATGGTTAGTTCATGTGAGATAGGGTAAGTTGTGTATTGTCATTTTTGCTGCTAGGTTTCTGTGTTGCATTTAATGAGTATGTAAAAACCCTCCTTTTGGTATCGTTGTGAGGTTTCATTCACGCTTGTGAAACACCTTGAGCTCCTCCAATGGTGGTTGAAGAACTTCATTATTCTGGCGTGCAAACAATAAAAAAGTTGGAGAGTAGGAATCTCCATCTCTCTTAAACACATTTGACTTACAAGCTCTATAACTTTCAAACAAGATTAGCATTATCAATAAATCACTGAGTTCACAGATGAGAAACACGACAGAATGCTGTGTTGGTGAGGCATGTATAATGACAATAGGTGCCTTAGCAACAGTTAGAACTGTGCTGCAACAGATTGTGCCCTAAAGCAGAAAATATCCTGCACACAAGAGGTTATTCAGGTATAGAGAAAAAATTTAGAAGTTTAGTTATCATTGTTAATGTTTCCAGTGTAGAGAGACAAAGAGAGGAGGAGCAGAAAGGGTGGGACTAGGCAAAGGGGAGAAATTGCAAAGCTCCCAAGTTTTAAGGCAGCTCAACCAGCTGCCAGGTAGCCAGGCAGAACAAAGTAGAGCATGTTTTGGGAGAAAAGCATCTCTATTTGTAACCATGAGGGTACCCACAGGTTCAGTGCTCTCGCACACTGCAGAATCCGGATAACATGTACCTTGTCCTGCGAGTCCCACAATCAGTTTTCTGACAGCTCAGTCTCCTCACACATCCTCACTGTGTCCCAGGGCATACCTGTTTCTCTGGTTTGTTCCATCCAAAATCAATGAGAAGCTCATCGTCTGTGTGCCAGGCGTGCTCTGAAAGGCTGATTTGCCACCAGTTTTACTGGTGCTGCTACAGGGAGAGATACAGGAGGAAAAGAGAGGAAAAGAGAAGAAAATGAAAACCTCAGAAACATATTATTCATATAGAAAGCTACAAGCTCACAAAGAGCCTATTGAAAGATTTCAGAAGGCAGGCAGACTCTTGAGAAACATTTAAACAAGGGTTATTGACTTTTGTTAACAAAAGATGATGGTGTTTCAGTTCTAATTAGGAGCCGGTATCCATAAATGACCAGGGCTGCAGAAGGCTCTGAAGTGTGAAGGTGGGCAAGGCAGCGTGGACTGTAGGATGTCATAAAATCATAAAATAGAATCATTTAGGTTGGAAAAGACCTTCAAGATCATTGAGTCCAACCATTAACCTAACACTGCCAAGTCCAGCACTAAACCCTGTCCCTAAGTGTCACATCTACACGTCTTTTAAATACCTCCAGGGATGGTGACTCCACCACTTCTCAGTTGTCTCTTCTACTCCAGCTGCCCAGTTTGCTTTAATGTAAAGATGATTGTGATGCAGTGGGATAATAATTAACACCTGTACGTTCAAAGCAGCACTTCTGTCCCAGTCCCATAAGTCTGTGCTGGGTCCAGAGCTGGATCATGAGTGACTCCTGTGCTAAGGACCATCTTCTTTCTATGTTTTAACAAAACCCAGACAACATACTTTTCTACCCTTGTTAAAGAAGAATTAACAGCAGTTGCAGAAGAACAAATCACACTTTTTTCAGGGTTTTAGCACCAAAATGGGCAGGAGGAGATTGCTGCTACTTCATTTTAGTCTTGGAAAGAGGGAAGATGATTCGAGCTACCTCGTCTTCTAAAAAGTGTCCAGGGTAGTGCAATGGTACATGTATCTGTAGGTCCTTCTTGTGGTTGCCCTTGTCTGTGATGAGCCAAGCCCCAGCTTGCTGCCGCAGCCAGACAGCGTCACTACTCAGGGATGAATTTCTGTTGTGAGATGTGATGATACAGATCTGGGTATCACTGGCATAATAATAATAGCCTCCACCAGGCTGCTGTATTAATTCTTCAGGTGGCATCACATAAAAAAAAAAAAGAGCAAAGCTAACAGAGACAACTCCTCTGGGACACTGGACCCTCAGGGCAGATGAGAAATTACCCTCGTCTCTGCTTTGGCATCCTACAATGCCTGCTCTCTGTGGCTCTGTGCCGTTACAAGCTGTTTTCTCATCATGTCATGGAAGGAAGAACAGCTGGAGATGGTGGAAATGACTGAATGTTCTAAGGGAGAATCAACCCTGATATGAGGTTTGTAGATTTGTTTTGGATTACAGCTTTTCTTGATTAATGTCTGGAACAGAAAGAGAACCCCAAAATGATCTTGGCACAAATGGCACCTGCTCCTCAAGCCATATCAGCCTCCAAAACCAGAATTCCTGCACGGGCCGTGTAGTGAATCAATCTGATATTTTTCAAATCCAGAGCACATTCTGGGCAGCTTCCCTTAGGACTGCTGTTACGAGTATTTTCGTTTGGAAACAGGTTTTGGATAAAATACTTTAAACTTGGAAAAAATCTTTCTCTTCATCTCCTCCAGCTAGTCTGAGTAGGGACCACAGCTAACACCTTTGCCTCACTCTGTTCCCCTGACTTAACCCTCTGAGGTTTGTTAAAGACCTACTGCAGAGCCCAGTGAAGACAGGAGACCTGCTGCAGACACTGATGGCTTTTAAATCAGACTGAAGACCCTGAACCACTCTTTAAACAAAGTGAAGGTGAAAAAATAAATTATTAGGTCAGTATTAATGGTCAAAGCTGGAATATTTAATTGAGTATCTCTACAGTGGAGATGGCTGGGAGCTAAAAGGGTGAAGCTCATCTGGAAATCATCCCCACTGAAAAGACTTTTGGTTTTAAAATGAAAGCTGGCAGACTGAGTTATCAGCTTTAAAATAAGAAGAGAGGGTCAGACTATGAACTTGCCTCACTTTCCTCTAGTTATTTGCATAGAAAGTCCCATTTGCTTCAGCCTATTAATTTCATTACCTTTCCACCAAGCTGAAATGGGGGCTCATAGACCCCTAAGTATATGCAAGTGTATCGTAAGATTTTATTTTATCTTCTTTTTTCTGTTATTCAGTTCTTCCAACTGTAAATCATTAACAAGTTGAGTCAGCCCCTATTGTATCTAGTGCTTTAAAAATAGATTATTTTTAAAATAGCAACTTTTAATTCTTTCATTCTGGGAAGAACTATTTTTTTTCTACTATTTGTTTGTAGGAAACTGAGATTCTTGAGCGACCGTTTGATTTCAAGAGCTGAGTCTTTAAGGAAAATATCAACATTATAAAATATCTAGAGATACATTACATGGACTCAAAACACCAATCCAAGTCAAAAGCTAAGGACAGGTGCATACAGAAAAATATGGATTGCAGACTCTGCTTATTTTTCACACCCCTGGCCTTTGGAGCAGCCCTATGGTCTGCTCTAAAAGCTAAACGCTAACGACTGAAAAGATTACTTTATATGAACATGCAAGAACAGCACTGGGTAAACTCCTTCACAGGAAAGAGATGCTTGTAAAATTCAAACCTGGCCCTTCTTTTTTTTCAGGCAAACTTGTACTCCAGTTAATTTTTTATTTTTTTTTCTGGCGTTAGTGGTCCTTCAACTACCAAGTTGACTGCTTTGAAGGATGTATTTTTTTTTCTCAGAAAACTTTTAACTTAATCAAATCGAAACACATTTTCTTTCTGTCCTTTAGAAAGGTTTCTTCAATGTATTTTCCATGCCGAATTCAGCCTCTAGCCACTTCTCTCTAGAACTGCTTAATTAAGTATTTCAGGGTTGGAGGTTTTGGGTGTTTTTTTAATTACATTAAAAAGTTTTCTATTTTTTTTTCCTGATGCTAGTATACACCAAGCTGGTAGAATAATTTTACAGTAAACTCTCCAGAAATCAAGCAGAAAGCAAGCAAAGCCAACTTCAGTTTACATCAACAGAGATTTTTTCTCTCCACCAGGGAAATAGTGTTTGGTTATGAGGTTCTGCAAAATAAACCACTAAACAGTGATCCAGGTTATCCATTTGTGTAGTCTGACAGTACTCTATTAGCAGTATGAAGGTGTGTCAATTTATATTAATTAGCGAATGAGACAGTATGGCATTGTGTTGAGAAATGTTACATGTTTCTTGGTAAGGTGCAGTAAAAACATGTCCCACAGAATGAATATTTACTGTTTGATATTTTCACCAGCTTCTAGTGCTCTGAATTTCAAACTAGACCTGGAAAGACTAACTTGGGTTGTTGTTTGTTATGTATTCATTTTCACTTCCCTAAGTTTAGACTTAAATATTAATGAAGGAAAGATTAAAAAAATAAAAGCAAATCCCATAAAAGCCCTCCAGCCATGCTGTGGGAATCCATCATTTTCTAGCTAGTGGCAATACAAATAATGTAATGTCTTTTTCTTCCTTATTTTTAAGGATAGTTAGAGATACCTGAACTACCTGGAAAAGAAGTAAATAAAAACAATGGAATATTCAGCTGTTTGTGTATTCTTGGCACACAGATAGAGCACATTTCTTCCCGACTAGAACAGCAAGAGTTGCCTGTCGTCTCTGCCAAGCTCCAGCTCCAATGCTCAGCACTGAAAACATTCCCTTTTGATGCTGCTTTGGCCATAACTCAATCTTTCTAGTAGCAACAAGAGTTGGATAAAAGAATGTTTTTCAGTTTGCTGCTGAAATAACAAGCCTGAGGAAAAACATTAGGCTGTGCTGAAGTGAAAAAGAAAATTCACGTCGGATTTAAAATTATTATTTAACCCAATTATATTTTGGTTATCTGTTTTGGGGTTTGGAGGGTTTTCTTTCTGTTTTGTTGGGGTTTTTTTACTTTATGTTCTTTTGCAAGTGGATGTTTTCAACAAAATGTTGCCTCAATTTTATTTTTAAATTACTGAAACATCTTTCTGCTTTTCCAAAATGAAGCATATCATCAAAAAGTCCAGGGAATGCTCTTCTTATATTTAACATTTATGTCAGTTTAGGGGGGTGGAGGTAGTCCTTATTTATCTGTATGTCTGGTTTTGTCCAAAAATACACACTCAATTGAAGCTGAATTTGAAAACCTGATTTAGACTCCATGAACTAAGTCATAACTTTTTTTGAATATGCTCATTCACAGTCTTGACGGATAAATGTAGGGCTCAGGACGGCAATTCAGCAGGTTTGAAAAGCAGCCATCAGAAAGCGTCAGAGGGCCTGGTTTCAGCTGCAATAAATTAATATTGGTGGGATGCTAATTTAGATGAGCTGATAACAGAGGTTGCTGAATGAAGCCCAGCATATGTTTTACAGGAAAATAAGAGAGAGAAGCACTTCCAAGGAAGACTTTTTCCACCCTAAACAGCTGTCTTTGAATACTATTTTGTTTTTCTTCAAATTTGACATATTTTCACCAGACAAAGGGATTTTAGAACCTACAACAGGCTGGGGGAAAAAAAAAAAACGGTGAGTGTCTGAAGCCCAGTGATTTCATGTTACAAACTCCAACTAAACCAGGTTATGGCCAAATTTAATATGCAAAGGAAATAATCTGTCTAAAGACTCAGGCGCCCTGGAGATTCATGAATTTGCTTCATATCCCATTTTAGAAATGCTGAGGGTTTTTATTTTTTTAAAAGAGCAAATAGACTCGTGTTCTGATTTCCTTGAAAATTGTGCCATATTTCCTATTTCGTATCATTAAAAAGAAACACACTGACAGTACTGTGGTTTAGTGTAAACACAATCTGTGATAAAAATTGTTGAAGAATGTGAAAAGGTTTTACTGGATTACAGAAAATGTCTTTAACATGGACAATTTTCTAAGAAAAGTTTCATTTATAAGAAAAGTTGTTTTTCGATGCAGAAAAACATTCATCAGCCAGGTGTATCCATAAATAAACTTCATGAATAATTTATTTCTGAGTTTAGTGTTCAAATCTTTAAAAAAAAAAAAAAGATTGCTTCTGGAAAAACCGCAGTTGACAAAATTTAAGGTTTTCTGATGAAACTTTCAACCGTATATAACCTTTAGTTATTATTCTGTAATAAATTAACTTTAAATGAGAAAAAAAACCACTGTTTTAATTTTTTTTGACATTTTTGTTCTTTTTGAAATATCTTTCCCATGTTGAAATCATACAGTAAATTCACCCTCAGCTGCAAAGGTGTTATGTTAGCATCACCGTTCACATCAGAGCCATCCTCTGGCTTCTTAAGTTAATAGTTTAAGAGTGAGATTCATTGCACAGGACAAGCTGACCACATCCTTAATGTAGCTCAAACACGGACTTCAGATGGGTGATGTAAACCAGCTGTCTAAGATCCCTTAATGAACGAAACAAGAAGTTCCTGAGATAATTTATTCCTTCCTAAGGTAGGTCTATGATACAGAGAAATCTTTTGGAGATGCTTCTTTTTTTCCAATAATGTGAAGGAGAATGATCACAGCTAGCTTCATTAAGGACCATCTTCAGACACGTTGGTTGAAGTGATATGAATTCCACTTTTAACATGACCCACACACAGAAAATAAAAAGTTGTCTTAGAGTAATGCTTTGTTTGGATTTTCTCCTAATGACATCAGGCTTTTTGTGTAGAATCACAGATTTATTTAGGTTGGAAAAGACCCTTAAGATCATTGAGTCTCACTGTTAACCTAACACTGCCAAGTCCACCACTAAACCGTGTCCCTAAGCACCACACCTACACATCTTTTAAATTCCTTCAGGGATGGTGACTCTACCACTTCCCTGGGCAGCCTATTCCAACAGCTGGCAACCCTTTCGGTGAAGAAATTTTTCCTTATATCCAATCTAAACCTCCCCTGGCGCAACTTGAAGCTGTTTCCTCTTGTCCTAAATAATGCTTTCACCCTTCTTTTATTTGTTTTCTTTTCTCACTCCACTTTAATGATTTTATATAGTTCCTTCATACAAACTGAATAATAGATCTTTATTAGGTAACAGAGTTTTGTCACAAATTCGCTGAAAAGTTTTCAAATAGTAAGGAAGACAGAGGGAAAGGAAAAGATTAGTGCAGTAGAGAAGGTCTATTCAAGGCAGAAGCGAAAATAATTAGTTGCTATAATTCATTTAATCTATACAGGGTTAAAATGGATAAACCCTGTGTGTAAGAGTGCACCAGCAAGATTAAACACTTAATTGTGGTGATTCTGACTTACGTTACCAGGGTTAAATTCAGGGCTAGAAATTTTCTGCCCCAACACACTAGTAAGGGAAATTTTCACCTTTTTTGGAAATAAAGTCCAAAGATCAGGCATTAACATCAAGGCAATCCTGTCCCTCTTCTAGAACTGTGTACTATTGGCTTCCTGTGTCACACTATAAGGCACTGCAAACTTTTATCAGTGGGTTTAAGAATGGTTATTTTCAAAGCAGCATGTGAGAATGTACCCAGAATTGCGCCTATTGGGTTATTTTTCCTGTAAGTAGTTAGCACCTTTTACTTCAGTGTCTCCATTTATAAAACCACGGGTTATTATTGTCACTGAAGGCAGCTGTTGGAGGCGTGTTTGATTTTAAAAAGACTTATGCTATTTTGACAACTTTTTCTCTACCTCTGACAATAAAGGCAGTGGTGGGAAAGAACCACCTGTGAACGGAAAGCCAAGCACCAAGGAGAATCAGTTGATGTCCTTTCCCAAGCCCATCAGCCCCATTGGATTCAATCTACTTACAAGAGTATTTATTCTTGTTTGTCTTTCCCTTTATGTATGTTTACCTTCCTTTTTATCTATTTTCAGTCTTCTTGAAGAATGCCAGCTTGCAGCTCCTGTGTCTCAGCTACTTCTGTGCAAAATGCTTAGTGGTCGTTGGTTTAAATATTCTGCTCACATAGACTATACTCTGAGTTTTATGTTAAAATAGATGCATGTTTTAGGTATATATATATTTATAGAGAATTCCTAGGTAGCTTAATTCCTGTAGGAAAATATAAATGGATAGCAACTTTCTTAGTCTCTTTTGTCCACATACACAGTGATGGATAGAAAGAGGCAATAGACTGTGACTCAATAGCATTATTGCCGATTTCCTCCAGTTCTTAAAACCACTGACCATGTGCAATTGATGTTCTTCCAGTGAAAAGATGTGTCTCTATGGACTACACGTGCTCCACTGCTCGTACAAGCAGAATTCAGCCAGGCCATTCCAAATGGCACTTTGCCTCTTGAAAGATATGACAGTTTGTGGGGGAAGGATAGAAGAATTTCATTCCAAATCATAGTGTGAGATTATAATTCCATCTTTGACAGGAAATAAAAGAGTTTGTAACTCACTGCTGGATCTGTGAAGATCATAATTTGGTAGGTGTGTTTGGTTTCTGAGGCTGACAGTACAATTATTTTGAAGCTCATGTGTACTCCTCTGTGGGTAAGGGTAGACCTCCTGTCTACAAGAAGTCCCTGACAGTCCCCCATGCTGTGATGACAAAGGACCTGCCCTGGCTCTCCAGGACACTGTCCATCTGCCGAGTGGCAGCAGAACCACTGTAGGCTACCACTCAGCCTCATGTTCTGAGATGACAACTGGTATCTTACTGGCTTCAAGCAAAGAAAATTTAGACAGATGAGATTTAGGTTCAGTGTTGAGTATGAGCACCATCCCATGGCCATGTCTTCTGGCAAGGTGTGGTAAGAAGAAAAAGGGAGCAAGGAAGTGGGTAGGAATTGAGATTACAGAGCTGTCAGAGCAGTAAAATCTCCCTCTTCCAGGTCACTACAACTTGCCTCCCACCCTGTGGCTAAAGAGATTCAGGGAAAGGATCATAACTCTTCCTGTCACAGTGCCTTCCTTGGGCTGCTCCCAGAGAATCATAATGACATGCCAACCCTTACTCAGGACTCAGCCTAAGGGCGCAATATAGCCCACAGACACCAGCGGTGGAAAAGACCTATTAGGTCCATTTAGCCAATTCCCCGGACATTGCAGGGGGTCTTCTCTTCCTGCTACGTCCGGCCTTGCTAGCCTTGGGCATGAAGCTGTCATATAGCTGATGGGTTTGCCACTTCACAGGATCACGTGTCGCTGGGACTTCTGACACTGGATTTCAGCAGTTTTTCAGATGTGAAATAGATGATGTTTATGTCACTGCAAGTCCCCATGACCCTCAATGTGTCAGAGTGGGTAACGGCACAGTCTTTAATGTTGGGTTGGGTTGACAATACAGCACCTCTAGCAGGCGAGAATCAAAACAGGGTATGTGAGAAGCAAAGCTGACCTGGTTCAATCTAGCCCATCCACAGGAGTAGTTTTACTGTGTAAAGTGGGAAAAAAAGGCCACAGTCTGTGATTGTGTGTAGTTATAGTGCATAGCAATAGCTGAAGGAGGCGTTTAGCCTTTGCAATGCTCCTCTGAGGGTGTCTTCCCCAT
The DNA here is from genome assembly GCA_011057875.1 of Pterocles orientalis. NCBI lineage: Eukaryota > Metazoa > Chordata > Aves > Pterocliformes > Pteroclidae > Pterocles > Pterocles orientalis. The sequence goes on from WKFP01014391.1 coordinate 1,512,007, forward strand.
GAAACGACACAAGGAAAATAGAAGCTAGTTTTGTGTTGACTCAGGCCTTCAAAGTCCGTGTGTCACTTTGTCACAGGAGGCTCTTTGCCCTCAAAACAGCATGGGGGGCATATTTGGTTCTGGAACAGCTGCCATGGTCTTTTTGCTTATTTTTCTGGAGCTACAACAGTATCTACTACTTCATAGTCCTTGCATATCTCGGTAATGCTTCCCTTGGTTTTCCCAATTTATCATTCTACTCCTCTGTCCAGAAATTAAGGGAAGTAGGGAGCTAAGTTTCTATCCATCTCCCATTCCTCTTGTTCCCTTGCCTCTTGTTGCTTTGCTAGAGGCTCAGCACAAACAAACAAATCACTTTACTTCTCTTACCTGACTGGATTCAAAGTGCAAGTACCCCCCTCAGGAGCATCAGAACATTGTATTCCCCTGTATGGTAGTTGAAATGACACTCTATTGCTTGTAAAACAAAAAGTTAATACAAATAAAGGTAAAGAATCTGTGTGTGTGTGTGTGTGTGTGTGTATGTGTCTGTGTCTGTGTGTTAAAGAAAAATAAACTAAATTAAACAGGAGGAAATTTAAACAAACAAAAAAAAGAGGGAGCAAAAGATAACTCCAGAGGGAACAGCAAACAATTGTGTACTTTCCTAGGATTTTAAAGAATAGAACCAAGATATTTCCAAGTGCTGAGAAAAATTACTTTTTAAAAATCATTCTCCTCTTTAGGATTTAAGACTCTACATTTTTGCTGTAATAAATTTCAGAAGTCACACTGCTTACCTCTTTTCAGGATTCAGGCAGACAGCAGTGCAGTATTAAGATTTATATCTAAATTCAACGGGATTAATCAAGCATTCTCTCAGTGGAGGATAAAGATGGAACCTAGACAGTTAGCATAGTGAGAACCACAACTGTTAGATGGGTAAATCTAGGTGGGGAGGATCCCATTCCTCAGTCCTGCCTCTCTCCCTCTGTAGAGTGCATGGATGTGAGAATGAACTACTTCCCGCCTCACTTCCACAGCATTAAAACAAAAGCAGTATCTTCCCTTACCTTGTAGGGTTATATATATACTTTAATTTCAAAAGGTTATGGCTGCATAAGCAGAGCACCAGGGCTAAATAAGTACCTTTCAAAACAGGTATATAGATGTATCCCAGCTTTTTGAAGGCTATATTAGGTGACATGTATGCTGCTCCTAAATATTAGTAGGAGCTGGGCACACTCATTCTGGGACACACTCATTCTGCTGTTTGTAATATAAATCCAGTTGCTCAATCTGAGACAAAAACAGAATTAGGTCTCCTGAATGTCCCCTGACCCACCTTCAAGACATGTTGACTACTGTATTAAAAAGTAACAGAGATATTCCCCATTGCTGGAACTCATCTTTTTCTACCACTGTTTTATTAGAAAAGCCCCTCACATGATTTTGGGTCCACAACAATAAGGTTTCTCCCAAACAGTCCCAAGCATGGTTTAGGAAATAGCACAGGGACAATTCTCAACAGTTGACTTAGATACAGGTATTTTACTTTAAGGTGAAGAAAGTACAGTTGTGTAGGTGCAGGCTATTCCATGTTACTTAACCTCAACGCGTTCCAGCCACACTTAATTTACTTGCACAGACACAGTCAATGTATCTCCCTTAGAACTAACCTTTTCCTTTTATTTTTTTTTTTCTAAAATATCATCTCCAAGGACAAGGGTCATCTCATGTCCCCTTTTTATAGTGGTAAAATCAAAATGCCTCTTAGGCCATGTGTGGTACTGGAAAGGGTTATCACGAGATAGCAATCCAAGGTCTTCAGAAGAGGTTTTATCATATTCTCCTTGCAGCAGACATTGCTTAATCACATTACTCAGTGCTTTCATTTGCTCTAATTCTTCCTCAGTTGGAAGCTTTTCTTTGCTCTGAGTAGAACATTTCCAATCTGCCTTTTTACTGTGCATGCAAAAAGTAACATGTTTTTAACTTCTGAAAACTCATTCAAGGAGACAGCATCATTTTTGTACATGGTGTTCTCTGAGAGTGCTGCGCATCCTGCATGCTTGGTTGGTAGCAGCTTAATGCTGTCATGGTCCTCCAGGGGCTTGTCCCATGTGGTTATAATTAACTTTTAATGTCTGCCTTCAGGGCAAAACACTTAAGGGGTTAACCAGTTTTCTCCAAAAGAATGAATAGTTAAATGCTAACATACGTTTATCAATTCCACAATGTGGAGGAAAATATCTAGATTTTTTTTCTGCTGCTTGTGTCGTATTTGTCTAATTCAGAATCACTTGCCAACTTAGGAGTGGAGATTATCCTTTCAAGTCTTTCAATATAAATGTGCTTCCTATATGCTTAACACAAGCTTGCATAGTAGCTGAGTCAGTGTGAAGCTTTGTTGGACCAGATCTCGTTGGCATTTAACCATTCCAAGCACCTGCAGTCTTTCTTTCTCCCATAAGTACACTTTGCATCATGCTGAGACCTAAGAGAGTGTCTTAGTACAAGGGCATGTGTGACTTTGCGACTAAACCAGACAGACTTTTCTTATGTTGTCAGAGAGATGGGGAAAGTTATTACAGAAGAGCATAATTGCCTCATTAGCTGGCTGTGCATTGTCAGAGTGGGATTCAGTTCCTAAACATGGCAGGGTGGTGTCACCCAAGACACCCTAGAGTATCCAAGGCACCTAATCAGTGATCAAAATGATGCTAGACTTCTATATTTGGGGAACTCAATCCCATCTCAAATTTCAATGTTCACGAAAGACACAATGAGTAGGATTCAGCTGCTCAAACATAAATGTCTAGTGCCATTTTAGACATTATGGGCTGTCCTGCCAGTCCAGAAGGGTTCAGGGCTCCTGTAAATCCTTTGATACCCAAGAGCATCTCCAATAGAGATTGTAGTTTCCCGACTTCTCGTTCTGTAGTCAGCACATCTGCAGGGAGCTCTCGGCACCGCACGGTGTGGATATCCCTCAAAGGGCTGTTCTGAGGCTGGAGTAAGCTGGCAGAAGAAAGGCCAGTGCTCTCAAAGTAAGCTGACTGAGCTCACAAAGAGAGAGTGACCTTGTCAAGAAGCTGAAAGGTTGACCAAAAAAATACATACTTGCCCTGCTTTGCTCCTGTATGTTTGGTTGTGGTTTTTTTCATTGATGTACAGTCCAGAAATCTTTAAGGGGGCATAATATGGCATAAGACTGTTTCTTCTTACACGTAACAGAAGATTAAGTCTGTATCCCGAAAATCTCCAAATTCATTGTGTTCTTAAAGAACTTACAACAGATTCGATTATTTTAATGACAGACACTACAGCTGGGGCAATGCTTGGATAAAGCTTTTTTATTCTGTGGGAATTTATCTCCAGGTTCTCTAAAGTATACTAAAATCAAATTATGGTGATTTGGGGACGTTCCATCCTCAACCACCCCAGCCCCTTGTGTGTCACTGTCTGTGGACCATCACATGTTTCAGGACTTGAATTCATCATCTCCCAGCAAACTGCTGGTCCACTGTCACGCTCTTCACTAGGACCTGCAGCAGTGAAAGTCCAGCCTTTCAGCTGTGATATCAGCCTGACTGCTCACCAGTGGACGAAGCTAATACCAGTCTTTGTGATCTGCTGAGGGTGAAGAGCGGGCACATTTTACCTTCTAAGGGAGCAAAAATCTTCAGCAGTGAAACAAAGAGGATCACTAAGTGGACAACAACTCAAGCAACCACAGCTAAAATACCCAAGAGCTGAATAATAGCTATAAATAGAAATAAATTAATTACTTGTCTTAGCCACTTCCCATCCATGTATCTTAAATAACAAACTCCAAGATGACAATTATCCCACTTGTAGAGATTATCCCACTTTTAGAGATCCTTAGGCCAAGGCACAAAAAAAAATTAGACCCTTTGCCCTTACATTGCTTGGGAAATTAGGAACACGTGTAAGGCAAGAGTCAAGATCTTGTGAGTGACAGTCTTTCAGCTGACCACAATTTCAAGACTGCACAATGTTGTAAAGCAAGGCTCTCTGGCTTCAGGCTGTTAGTTCTCAGCATTGTCAGCCCATTCTGTTGAGACACGACTGAGCAACATTAGCATTTATACAGTCATTTCCCTGTTGTTGACTTGATCTGATCTCAGTGGAGAGCTGCTGTCGCTATTCCCCAAAGAAAGTGGGCTACGTTAAACACCTTCAACTGGTGCTCGAGCAAAGGCTCACAGTCTTCAGTCAAACATAAGAGTTTTTTCAAAAGGGAGAAAGTGAAAACAGCCTGATACTTAGCTTATCAGGAGTTTCAGAAAACACTTAATACACTTCTCTGTGTGTTGTCTATAACTCCAGAATAAGCCTTTGACTCGGTTTACAAAGTCTGATTTATTATCCAATCCTTCTGCATGCCAACAAGCACAACTATGAGGTAAGACCTCATAAACCACATCACAGTGTTGTTGTCATCAGTGATTTTAAGCTTCATATACATATTTATGAGCAAAGCATCAACCTTAAACAGCAGACTTAATTGATGTTAAGAGACATGTGGGGTAGCTCTCTGGTAATCACTGCAGTGAGATGTGGCATACACAGTTACACAGTGTAGGTCTTGGTAATTTCCAGTTAAATCATCCACTTTTAAAGAACATCACAATGTTATGAAATCAAAAGAAAGTAAAATACATCTTTTCCACATTCTGCTCCCCTCACTGTTCCAAGAAACCAAACCCAGCTTTGTCAGCCCAGACTGTATGTTCCTCTAAATCAGTCTCCTTTTCTAAAAGTGTTGGAGTAGGTGGACAGTGTAAAAGTGAGGTCCCAGTCCACATCCAGAAATAATACAATCATCTCTTTTTTGACTCAGTTATGCTCTTACATAAGTCTACAGCTATTAAACATTTTTTTGTGCAGTCATGTAATTCTTCAAACTCTTCCATAACAAAGAAAAAGTTAGTTTTGTGAAAACCATGATATGATAACAAATTAGTTTTCTATATTGCTGTTAATAAATTACATTAAGTGTAAGTAGCACAATTTTTTAAAAGTAGGCTTGGCTGAAGCTATGTACGTATAACTGAAATTGATTCAAAACCTTTTTTTTCCTGAAGGATCTGCTTGGAGCTGAAGAAAAGTAACGGGACTTCTTGTTCATTTGATACCGTCCAAATTACCACGCCACTGAAAACTTCAGTTTTGCACCCAGTTACTTAGTACTCTTCCAAATAATTTGCAAACGGAGTATAAAGCAGAAACAATTCTAAAACAGAATTTTTGTTTAGAAACTCTTATTTAAGTTGGGCGTGGGGAGAGACGTAGCTAAGTTTCACAGCATGGATACGATGAGACCTTGCCATGAGGATGCAGGGCATGAGAATTAACTTGGTACTGGTGTAAAGGAAGAATATATCCACAGGTGGATTTAAGCAACCAAATATGGCTAACACAGACATCTGTGGCTACATCCTGGACATCTCTATCTGAGCTCATCATCCACACTGCCTTTTGTAGGCAGTGGAGAAAAATTAATATGCTAAAAAAGAATAGCTGAAGATGCCTTTAACATTTCTGTTTGCACATTTCCTAAATAAAGCCTTTGATAAATAGTTCAGAAATAGACTTCCACATCGCAAAGTCAGGGGAGATTTGTTCTATCCTGAAATGCCCTTGAATTCAGAGGATTGCCTCAGTCTTTCCTACCCCTTAACTTATGTTTTCCTTTGATTCCAATTTAGAGAAAACTCTTAAATCCCTGCAACTGTAAGATGCAATTGAAATCTGATTCTTCTTCAGTATTCGGCCAGCATTCATCTTACCCAATATCAGCTGTACAGAAGATAGGCATTTAGTCTGGGCTAATCATGTACGTGTTGATTTTCCCTGGAGCAAGAAGTGTTTCCACAGGATTGTGGAAAGCCGTTGCAAGACCAGTATGATGAATGGTCTCCTTATGATTCTTCTCTGTCTCTTTCTTGCACAGAGAAAAACCACAGACAACTGGTTCGATTACACTGCTACCTTCAGGTGGTTATACTGAAGTGAGATGAATTTTTCCTCGCAGCGATATCCACAAAGCACTTGGCCACCTCGGAAGATTTCAGGGTCAGGTGAGGGTCAGATTTCAGAGTCAGATTACTGGGTTGGAATATCCAGTGTTTTATAATAAATTTCGATAAAGAGCTGACGAAAGCTTCACTAGCTCCCCACTGAAACACAAGAAAGAAAAAATCTTCTGCTAATAGCATAGGCTCACTACTTACTGCCTCTCTTTAGCTGTATTAACCACTTGCCTGAATACAGGCTGATCTGAGGTAAAAAAATCTTTTTTTCTTTTTTACATTTTCATGGACTTTGAGTGGGTCTGTAAGAGGAATGCTCCAAAATCTATTTTAAATCGGTCTATAATTTAGGCATAGCTTGAGCTACCCTAAATTATCATTCTTCTCCAGAAATCAATAGAATTCTGTATGTCAACTAATTGAAGATCTAATGTTTTATTTTTCCATATTAAAGAACTTTGGAACTTTTTTTTAATTTTAACATTATTTTGTTGTTTTCAGTTAAATCTTTTCACTGGTGTGAACATCTGAGCTTAGAAAAATATCCACATGAGGAACAGTCTCATCGGTGAATGCTATCGTGTTAAACTATAATGGTATCAAGAAATATTTTATTTTGAGTTTCAAAATTGTTTATCTTCTTTTCTTCCCTTTGGAAATGTGGTCTTAACTAACAGTTATTGTGCACACTTTTCAACTTTTTTGGATCTTTTCTGTGGGGAATACCCAGGGAAAAAAAAAAGAATTGTGGAGTTTAAAAGATGTTTCAATTTTTAGTAATTAAGCTCTGGTGAGCATTGCAAGAATATTTAATGCTCTGCTATTCTATCTGAAGAGGATCTGGAGACTTACAAGGAATTACAAGAACATGATTTACAAAACATAAAGCTCACGTTGTCAAAGCATCTTCTGAAATGATTTCAGATGAGAAAGTTTCTAGCGTTTTATTAGAAACAGGCAGCGGAGTGAGTCTCACGGCATAAAGGCATTTTTTTGTTTTGTTTTTGCTTTTGCTTCTGTACTTAGGAGTAACTTGTTGGCTTTTTTCCACCTCGTGCTCAGTCTCACAGATGAGCATTAGAGAGAATTTGGAAATGGAAGGCCTTTCTGTCTGCAGCTAGCAGGGTCAATTCAGTGTGGCAGCTGCGCGCGGGTGACATAGACTTATATTGACACAACCCACTTTTTGCTGCAGAATCACAAAGCAAAAGCACCCGGGGCTCTTCTGCCTTTTTCAATAAGATACGAATTTTTTTTTGTCTTCCTTGTATTAAGCAGAGATCTGTCATCTTGACTTGTACACTAAATGGTCCATTCTGACTGCCTTGTTTGTGTCCAATCCCAGCCAGGATCTCGAAACATGTGTTAACATTCGGCATGTTTGGGGGCGAGCGGGAAGGGCCTGAGGCTAGACTCCCTGATGTCTGCTGGAGGGTAGTCAATAATCATTAGCCCTTCAAGTGGTAGATGCCCAACATAAACTGTATTTATTTATTTAAAAAATCTTTACTTTAAGCCACAGGGAAAGGCATTTTAGAGAACGTGGCTCCCCTGAAGTAACGAAGCGGTAATAAAGACGTAGTGCCATGGAAGTGAAATTCTGGCTTATTGCACGGTTTTTTAGCACTGTGTCATCAGCCAGAGCAATGGGAAACTATTAAAAGTAATTAGCCCATACATGTCTGTCACTTAAGTTTATCCCTGCGGTGATGACGAAGTGCGATTTGCCCCAAGTCTTTTCTGATTGCCAACATCTCAGCGTTAGCCACAGAGCTAAACCCGCACTAATGGGGGAAGTTCTAATGTTCGTTATAGTCAACACGAGATAAATGAAGCTGGGCTTTTTTAATTTTATTTTTGATGAAGTTCAAAGAAACCGAGCTTGTACTAATTTAATATTCAGAGAAACTGTGAAGCTTCTCATCTAACTGTGACTGTTTATGTGTGGATAGGTGTCAGTGGCAGGCCAAACATTGCTGTCATTTATATTTCCACCCATCTTGGTGTGAGTGGAGTGGAATTGTGTTGATGGAGAAACTTATTTAGCATGCTTATTTCTATGTTGTTCTGCAGCACATATGTACCAGAAATATTAAAGTGCTCAACTTTTCCAATAGAAGGGAGTGAACGTGGAAAATAGGACTCAGTGCACCTAACACTTGAAATCCAAAAGTGGGCAATTAGTCTTGCCCCTTACAGATAGTGCAAAGACCCAGGGACCTCCAGAGGGCAATTCAATATATCCTAAAGTAAATGGAATGCGCTGCTCCTTTGGGGCATCTGCTGATGTCCTTTGGCTATGGAGAGATCTTTGATCTCTGGAATAAAGTAAGAAAAATAGAAGGACTCCCATACTGATCAGGTCCAAATTAACCCAGTTTATCATCAGCCAAGTCAGTTTATCGTCAGTATAATTTTTTTTCGGAGAAAAAGAGCTCCAGCAACAGAAACTATGATTCTTCTGTTTATAATTTAACATTACAACGTTCTCTACCAATATTTAGAACTTTAAACTTTGAGATGTCAAAGACAGTAATCTTTCCAAGTTTCTTAGAATTGTACGCATCTCTGATGTGTATTCATGATTTTTAAGGCCCTGTTTCAGCAGTATATTTAGTTCAACAAGCCTGGCTCTAAGTGTGTCTCAGTGAAGCCACAGGGATTATGCACATGCCAGGTTATTTACTGAACTGGGGCATTAATCTTTAATATTATTGCTTTGGCTGTCCAGCTGGATGAACTGTCTGCAATTAGTTACCCTAAAATAACTGCATATGCACTGACAGATCCAATATCTTCTCTAATAAATTGGAAAGATAGGTTCTAGGTTGAGAGCTACCAATAAGCCGCTGGCTAAATGACCTAGGAAAGGAAGGCTGGCTTATTTGACAGTAGGTTTCATTATATTCTTCCTTTAATGCCATAGTTCTTCTGAACAAGCTTCATGTTTAACAAGACTTGGTGTGTAGTGCAGCAATTTTTTCACGTACAGCAGATGGGCATTGACACACGTAGACCTGTGCATGTCCAGAGCTGACATATCTCATTTAGCTTGTAGTTGTATTGGAAGGAACAACTTTTAAATTGTCCTAAATATTTTCCAGCTTTCCATCTCATGCTTTAATGTACAAGCTACACAGACAAGCTACTGTTAAATGACCCATATTAATTCTTTAAAAAATATTAAAGCCTTTGCCATGACTTAATTAAAACATACCTTCCTTCATCTGTCCTGTGGTACAAGTTTATTGTGATGGTACTTTGAGGAATGTGTTGGAAGAAATGCTTGCTGTCCTGCAGGATTTTCCACCTAAATTGCCAGTTTTTCAAACTGTGAGACAGGGCATGGGGAAATCAAGACTTTGGCTTACAGAACATAGGTCTATGCCAGCTTGTCCAGACCTGTGCTGGTGCTCACACCTGGTGCTTTAAATCTCATTCACTAACAACTTTCTCTTCAGCCCTCTGAACTGCAGTGGAGACACATCGTGGGAGCATGAATCTGCTGTTCTAACTTTAAATTACTGATATTTCAATATCCATTCCAAGTTCATCGTTAAGGTTACATCCACATTCAAGCAGAGAAGTTGCATATTTTTAGAATATGATGCAACATATCCTATAAAGGTCCTTCATATAAATAAGAGAGATCTGGAAGAAATAGTAATTATTTTCCCATGGTTTTTTGTTTGTTTTCCAAAGATTTTGGTTTGTTTTGTTTTTTATGGGTTTTTGGGGGGGGGGGGTTTTGAGAAATAGGTTAATATTAATCTGTTCTTTCCAAAACTTCATCAGTTTAATTCTTTTCCATTAAAAAAAATATTTTTATTGTTTTGACCTAGTGTTTCTCCCACCTGTTCAAAGAGAAAAAAAAATCCATTCTTTCAGATTAAGATTGCAGCTGATCATGATTCTGCAACATTCTCTCTATCCTTATTTTTTCATTGATCTGCTATTTTATCAAGTATTTACTGTTACATTTCAAATTCACCCAGTTGTTAGCTCATTTTTTATATCGTTCTGGATGCTTCCATCTCCCTCCTTCTTCGCAGAAACTGGGTTTTAGACTGTATTTTCTCTAGGTTGTTTGGGTTTTTTTGAATTGAATGAATTGTCTCTGAAACATTCTTTTTCCGTGAACTGTAGATGGGACCTGAAGAATTCTCTTACACATCTAGGTTTTAGCTGCTTTAGATGAGGTGAATTTAATCTGCATTTACTCCTTTTTTCTGTTCTGCAGAAAATATAAGACTGGAAAAGAAAGGCGTGAATGTTCTTGGGAGATGCAGCTTTGGAGCATTTCTGAAATGGTCTTCAGGGGTCTTTGGTTTTCTTTTCGTGTATTGACTTTGCTTTATGTGTCACTTGCTATTTACTCTCAATTATTTGGGTCCCCTTCTTCTGTCTGATGCAAAGAAGGAGACTGTCTACTGATTAAGCATTTTTTAAATTATTGTTCTCAATTACTTCAGAATGCTCCATCATGACCACTACTGGCAGCCATGGACAGTATCAGGTGTGGTAAATGTACTCCTTGCAAAATATAACAAAGGCCACTTATCAGAAAGTGCAGAATGCCTATCTGCAGCAAACCGGGTATTGCCAAAATGGTTTGAAGTAACTCCCCAAAGCATTAATAAGGCTCTGAAAATGTGATTGCAAGTTTTATTTAGCTTGAGTTAACTTGGATAATGCAATGCATCTTTAAAATTTGTCTTTCAAATATTCCCTTCATGGCCACCTGTATCTCAATAGAAACTATCTAAGCAGACCGACAGATAGACAGATGGACAGACTGACCAACCAGGTCTTCAGATCACCTATAAGGTTTCTAAACAGTACAATATAGGACTTTAGGCAGGAATCAGCTGTTTCACTTCCGTGGTCTGTGTAAATTATATTGTATTAGTGGATTTCAATAGTTTCACTTGGTCTAGGAAGCATGGGTTCTGACTATTCTGCCTTGACAAACAATATCAATAAATGCAGGAAAACTAATATAAAAGAACGCAATTTTTTAAAAAAATCTATTTTTATTGAGTAGTCTTTCCTTTAAGGTGCTTAGGACTTGTGTTTTGTACATTTCCAGGGTGAAAGCAAAGCCTGACAAATGCTAGTTTCCTCAGCAGAGTGCAGCTCAGTAAGAAAGAAACAAGAGCTCTGCAAATCATCAGATGTTGCTAAGGTTTGAATAAACTTATATGCTACATCCATGCAGTTTCCTACCCAGAGAATCCCTCCTTGCTTTTCTAGCTATCTCCTTCTCTGAACCCCTGGAGCAGGAAGATTCTGCCTTAAAGCTATTGGGATTAATTATAACCAACTAATACCAACTTTCTATTTAGCCACACTGTTTCACAAAGGTTTATAGCACACCTGAAACAATCCCCAAATGTGAGCACATTTATTATTTAGCAACTCTTCTTCAGATTATAATTTTAGTTCTCCTGCTGACTGTAAAAATGTCTGCAAAAGTAAGGGGTAGAGGTTTAAGTAGGCAAGAGAAACATCCCAGAAGAAAAGTTCCTGGCTCTTGGGCAGACTGAAAAAATCCTAGTAGTGGTTATTTTAAAATTTTTGGACAAAACTGTTTCTTATTTTTCTTGGTTTCATGGATTTTATATTTTTAATGAAATATCTAAAACTGCTGTACTTGTTAATTCAGCATGTTGAGTTTGAGTTTTTTCAGAGCAATGATTTAGGAGAAAAAGGGAGCTGTTCTTCATGCAAGAAATTTTTTTCCTGTAGAAAAAAAGAAAAAGGCCCATCTACCTTTGTGCTACCTTTTGCTTCTCCTTTCCTAATCAACTAATTTTCCACTCCACATTTCCTGACTCTCTCCCAGTTTCTATATCTCAGCCATACCTCCCAGGGTGTGTTACTATCTGCCTGACGCTGGAGGCATCCAGTAGGATGTAGGGTCATGATAGATGCGCAGTGGGACTCGTTTCACCAAGAGTCTTGCTATCCTGTTAAAGATAATGGAGAGAAATAAGGATTTCCAAGCAGTGATTTTCAGTCCTAAAGTCTAAAACAGATCAGATGTATTGTGCGATTAAATTTGTCTTCATTACTGATTATGAAGAGAGGTTAGAGTAGCTTGCTCCCTTTCTATAAGTCTATTTAGGTGACTAAACATAGGTGTTGGCTTGTTCCCAACTTCTCTCTATACTAAAGGATGACATGAGAGGGTGTGGGGCCTCTTACTCAGCTGCTCCTTTGAGAATATTGGGTAATCGGAAAGAGCGGTTGCACAGCACCAGTGCAGCACCTATCAAGGTCATCCATGAGCTGTACTGCGATTTCATGGTGGTGACAAACCATTCTTGCCTTCGAGATGGTCAGCGTGGCACAGCATGCCTTCTGATCTGCCAGAACTGCTCTAACACATACTGCTGGAGGACTGAGTGGTCCAGAAGCCTGTATCATGGTGTTCCAGAGGTAAACTTTCTTACTAACTCTTTGAGTAGTTATGTTTTGGGCCAGGAGGCTTTGTGATTTGTACTCAACGCTTGTTAAGACTTGCTATAGAGAAGATTATCATATATCTTTCATAAAATATTTAATACTATACTACTATACTTATGTGTGTATCAATATGACTGTGCCTTGAAAACTGACCCATTTTAACTTGACCCCTGGGTTACACTTAATTTATTCAAAAAAGAACAAGAAAACAACACACTTCTTGCTTTTATTTTTTACTAGTGTACAACAAACAACACAATTACTTGATAATACAGGACAGACAAACTATATTTCAAACATCCGAGGACATAATCCACCTCTTTTTATATCCTGAGTTTCTCTCCTGGAGCAATAGCCGAATGTGAATTCACCCAGTGTCATTTTCCAGCCAAACTGTAGTAACATGCGCAATATCACACACTTCTGATACTCACATGCCCCCAGCTTTTCTGTTCCTCTTCCTAAATGCCTTGCCCTTGTACTGAAATGACTTAATAAGCCTGTGTTTTCCGTTGATTCCAAACTGCAATATATATTCAAGCTGTCCTAGCTGCCTTCTGCTGCAAATGCATTCTTCCTCTTTATCTGTGTTATCTAGTCATTAAATATGTATCTTTCTACTGGAGTTTTTAATCACCACAGGGATCTATTCTATTTCCATGTGAATGATTTGTTCTTTTTTTGTGCAGAGAGGAAAACACACTCTTAATGTAGTGAGTACGCTACATGTTGTACGACTGATTACATCTTTCCCCTCTTTCACCCTCTTTGTACATAAATGTACTCGCGTCACACATTTCAGCTCTTGGAAGGACAAAAAGTTCAGAATGGCTTGAAGAAGACATGCTTAACAGATGCTTTTCCAGTATCTGGACGGTAGCTTCCCTCTCAACTATGAATTAAAATATTAATCATAGCAAGCTCTTTAAATCTGAGTGTCTGCATTTAAAAAGAAGTGAATTTAGCACACAAGAAAATAAGGCACTAGCTGTTGTAGCACAATTTATCTACAGCCTGGGATAGAGGAGAGCACCCATACGACCCTGCCAGTGTACGTGTGCCTTGGGTGCTCCTACCCAATTCCTTCTGAGCCAGTTTGTCCTGTGCTTAGGCACACCATCGTATTCTTAAGTGGTTGAATAGAGAGCAAGTTGGACTGCTCTGGGCTACTTAGATAAAGGTTGAGGCAAGTTTTTGCTTGAGATTAGCTGATATAAAGTTACCCACCTAGTCTAGCCTGGGTAGAAATTGGGGTGGGATAAGGCTCTCCAAAAGGGGATAGACTTTCTCCTAAGATGGAGTGAGTGATCTTCTGGAGGTGCTTTTATCTCTCAGTTGTCTAAGAGCTCAACCAGACAATTGGCTGAATTTCTGTACAGTTGCAACTAAATGGGATGAATCTGTGTTTTCCTTTACCCCAAGGCTCAGTGACCCTTACAGAGAGCAATAAGCCTTAGTAGCTAACAGTGTTTATGCTGGAGTAAATTCTTGTTAGCCTGAAGCTCTAGTCACCTCTGAGTTCTTGGTTGTCTATTTTCATGATATAAAATCAAAAAATACTGTCCTTTTCAGGATGGACAAACATGTCACAGTAGAGCATACAAGAAAATAAAAGCTCTGCCTCCTCAGAGACTTGGAGAAATTTAAAATGTTTCTTGATGTGGTTTTTTTTTGTGGGTCACAGCTTTCCTATGGGCTTGATCCAACAATTGTGCTCTGTGGCCCTAAGGCTTTCCTAAACAAACAACTTATTGATGGGAAAGGAGAGATTAAATGAAGATAAATGAGATAGGCTCTCTGTGCATTGGAGGCTTGGTGTGACATTAATTTTACTAAATTTTAGCTGTCTGAAAGTTAGATGTTTGACCCAAGCTTGGCAACTAGTTTCTGTTTGTACAGGGAAATTTCCTATGGGTTAACCATCCCACCTGAAGCTTTCTCCTAGTCTGCACTTTACAGAAACTCACCTGAAAACTGGGAATGTTTGCATTTTGGAGCAAATTCATCCCCTAAACTGGCCAACCCATCACAACTGGGTGGAGTTTTCTAAGAGTGGGAAGAGTTGAAAACCAGGGCAAATTCAGGGGGTGTAATTTATTTACTTTTTAAAATGGAATTAGATTTTTTCCCTGAAAAAAATAATTTAAAAATAAATTCAGATTCCAGGATAAATTTCATTGCCCAAGTCAACTGAAGATGGGACAGTCTTGGTAGCCACCTTTGGACACTCCATGATGTTTCTTATGAGATTAAATTTTTCCTCTTAGTTCTCTTGCATTATGAGCTGTAGAGAACACAAGAAGCTTGGCATTGTCCCCAACACACTCAAAACTTTTGTAGGTCGTTAGTGTGGTAAGAACTATGAAACTTTGTGTTTGTTCATTTAACTAGTTTGTAGTACCCTAAATTAAAAAAAAAAAAATTGACTGAAACAGTCAAGTTAACTTATTTTTCTTTAGAGACATTAATCAAAGGAATCTCTTCTAGCTCTTACTCTGTAAAAGTCACAATCTATTGGCCTTAATTAGTAATTAAGATAATATCATATAAATACCCCTGATGTTTTAGCAATGACAGATTTGTAGCTCGGTAAAAATAACAGGGAGTATGAAGCTACCCAAAGTTGCATCTAAAAAAAAAATATTAATTTAATGATTGCTTGATTTTGGTTTTAGTTAACATTTGTTTGAGGGCTTGATTTAACCTTTCCCTATCTGGCATTATTTAACCTTTCACTTTATGAGCAATTAAAGGCAGATGAAAATAAGCCCTTCCAAAAATAGAGGAATCTACTAAGGCCAAAGGGAACATCATCATTTTGCAAAGGAAAAAAAATATTTACCTTAAGGCTACTTAAACACTCAATTTACCAAATTATCCCTGTTTAGTGTAATGGAATAAATGGCATACATAGAGTATTGCTGTTGGCAGGATATCATTAGAGTTAAAAAGGTAATGGGCCCTGAATAATGCCCCGAGGAACCCTGGATCCTGCAAGCTGAAGCTGACTGACCATCTATCAGAAGTTAGAGAGGAGAACAGACACGCAGCAAAAGAAAACCAAAAGCTGAGTTTAAGATTTTGTTGCTTTGCAGTAGGGATCTTATCCATGACTTAAAGATTATAATGATTTTTTGCTATTGGAGCCAACAGCAAACTCTGAGCATGGGATTTAGTATTATGGGCTGGCAGTAAACATAGAAAAACATTTATGAATTGAATTCTTTTCTTCAACTATAAATGCTTAGATCTGACCTAGCACTCCTAGGCTGTCTTTGCAGTAATTAGGAAGAAATAAGTATATCCAAAGTGCAATTAAAGGCATGTAGACACCTAGAAGAGGTCAGATGACCAGCCACCACCAAGTGCCTATTTTGTTATCGACTTTAAAATTGGGTGAATTCATGCAACTGTTCACCTTTGCCTGCAAGACCTCTATAGAGTATGTGAAAGACATGGTCTATCCCATCCACCCACGCAGACAAAAGTCTCCCCCGGAATCCCATTGTTGCATTTCTCAATTGTTGCAGAATTTTTCTCTCTTCCTCACAAACGTAATCTTGCACTGCCAAAATCTAACCAGAAACATCCTGCAAAGACAATTTTCCCAGCTTCCCGTTGGATTACACCATGTCACCTTTCAGTGACTCTCCCTTTTACACATTGTGAGTATGGGGGTTTTTGTCTATTTATATTCTTTCATTTGGAAAGAGCAGTTTAATTACTGCTCCAACCAATTAATTGATCTGAAGTTTAGCAACAAGAAAGAGAAGAAGAAAAAGAGGTTCGGTTTAAGTGAAGATTTTAAGTAAAAATGTATGCAACTACACAAACTATTCCATCTGTTGCAAAATGCAGTTTGAGGTACTTGTGAAAAAATAAAAAAAATAATAAACAGGTTTGATTCACAACATTGCCATAGAAGTAGACCATCCTTTTTTACTCATCAAGTGGGAAGGTAGGACATTCCCTTTAGATGTGAAAAAATAATTTCAGTTCTTCTCTTTCACACACAGGGGTTTGAACCCTCATCTTTCAGTTGGTAAGGGAGTGCCTTTATCATCAGTGTGGAACATGCCCTGGGGTGGAATGCTTTCAGTCATTCCTGTTGGTGCTATTTTTATGCATAAATAATGAAACATCCACTGGAGCATGGCCTGAAACGCAGCTGTCCCACCTCCCAAGCGATCGGCCAAACACCACGACACAGAGTCCTGAATATTTCAATATTTTAAACCAAGTGCAACCATGCCAATAAGAGAGTATAAGGAGTGGTTACCCCAGAATATTATAGAATATTGTGATGAGTGCAGTTTCATATCCACACAGCCAATGATGAACTGGGACCTAACTGTTGCTGTGTTACATAAAAGACATTATGAAGCCCTGCTGCTGTTTCAAGTCTGGCATTCTTTTTAGCCAAACCTCTTCTTGACAGTTTTAGAATAAGCAAAATTCTTCCATATTTTTTAAAGTATTTGAATATATAAGTATTTCATTTTGAGAATTTAAGTATTAAGCCAAAATAATTCCGGGTATATTTCTCATCCCAGATAACAGCATTCACTTATTAATGCTTAGATTATCTATGTAGTCCTGTAAGATAGAAAGATCTACTGTTGCTGTGATTTTTTTCCTTTTTTTTTTTTTTTTT
>WKFP01014391.1:1531523-1555143 GCA_011057875.1 Pterocles orientalis
AATAAGAGAGTATAAGGAGTGGTTACCCCAGAATATTATAGAATATTGTGATGAGTGCAGTTTCATATCCACACAGCCAATGATGAACTGGGACCTAACTGTTGCTGTGTTACATAAAAGACATTACGAAGCCCTGCTGCTGTTTTGAATCTGGCATTCTTTTTAACCACAACTCTTCTTGACAGTTTTGGAATAAGCAAAATTCTTCCATATTTTTTAAAGTATTTGAATATATAAGTATTTCATTTTGAGAATTTAAGTATTAAGCCAAAATAATTCCGGGTATATTTCTCATCCCAGATAACAGCATTCACTTATTAATGCTTAGATTATCTATGTAGTCCTGTAAAATAGAAAGATCTACTGTTGCTGTGATTTTTTTCCTTTTTTTTTTTTTTTGAGTTAAACTCATCTCTAGATCTGGGGTGAAAGAGAAATTTTCCTTGGCCAACCTTCCTCTGTGCTCTGGGATATTGTCCTTATTTTGAAGTGATCTAAGACCATTGTCTAAAAAAAATCTTCACTGCTGAGAGGCATAGGACAAAACCTTGGATTTTTATTTTCCGGAACCCTGTCATTGTTCTGGATATTGTATCGAACCTCTCAAGTTTGCTATAAAAGCATCTTTTGCTATTTCTGGTGTGGTTTTTTTCCCTAAGAGGGAGGATGTTCTGTGGAGTTTTGAGATTGCTTTGGGGACCTTTTCCAAATCTCTGTTCTTATAAAACCATAACAAATGACAAAGAGCCCAGCTCCACCACTGTGTCCATCCTCAGCTGACAGCACAGGAGCTGGCCAGGAATGTGGAAGGGAGGGAGGGAGTCAGGCCAAGGCCAGAAGTGGGGCACCGTCACAACTCATTAATGTCACAGCAACTACAAGAAGAAATACGTTATTTAGACAAGCCCTGGGGCTATCCTAATTGACAGTGTTGAGCTCAAAGCCACCTCTACTCCCTGTCCAGTGGTGTTCACCATCGTTATAAAATTTATCTCTCTTGATATACCCCTGTGAGGAAGGGACTGGCTACCCCATTTTAAAAACAGGTATAGAAATAGCAAACCGTTTGACTTTTGACACACAGGACATCTATATCCAAGCCAGCTACTGAATCCAGATCATCTATTTTTTTAAACTGGCATATTTACACCCATGATCATATTCTTAATATATTAAGTATGTTTTAGAAATATTAAGCAAATTAATAATACATGGGTTAGCAACAGATTAACAGAATGATAAAAAAAAATCAAAAAGCAATCCTGGAGTCTTCACATTCACATTGAGCCCACTTAAATAAGTGTTTTGATGATCATCTGGGAACATAAAAAGAATTCAGCTTGCATCCTAAACATAGACATGCAAAATCTACCCTCCTTTCTCTTATTCTTGCTTAACATTAGTAGTTTCTACTTCTTAAATAAAAATTACTAATTTTATATTCAGACTAAGTTGTCTGCTTTCTAGAGATGTCCCAGATTTGAGACTGAGTAATCAATAAAAATGAAAAAGTTAAAAACATTAATCAAGAAGGTGAAAAAACCTCTTACCCCCTTGCAAAAGAGTCACAGCTAGCTGATGTGTAGGTTATACACCACTCATCTCCTCTTTAAGCAGGATCTAAACCACTGCCAAAGACAAAAAAAAAAAAAACAAACAAACTCATCTATTTCTTTTCCATCAGTAGCTCATAATGTGCTTATTGAATGCTGATCCAGCCAAAACGTAAAGCTTAGTAGGAGAAAATCTGTGTTTATGTATATTAAAAGTGAAAGAAAGCAAAATCATAATCTAAAAACACTCTTTCAAATTCAGCAGTCAATAAATCATGAAAAATCAAAAGAAAGCCCATTCTATAACGTAAGATGATGTAAAGACAAATCAGTTTAAGTGTTTGGATGGATTTAAAAAGCTGAGTGGTGAAGGTCGTCAATGTTAGATATCAAAGCGTGCAAAGAAAAAGAATAATTAAGATCTGTAGGTTCATTCTGGGTTTTCTTAAGGTTAAAAATGCAAAGCTAGCTTTAATGCAAATAAAAATATTTGGCAATCTCTAAAAGGATATCACAGTGATATTACCTCTGATGAAACAGGTACAGACAGCAGACGGCGTCTGATGGAAAAATGTAGGAAAAATTATAAAAGTCCCTTTTGATGTGAAGACATCATGAAGTGGCACAAAGGCTGGCCGTGCAAGTAAAGAAATAAAATGAATACTAAGCTTTTTATAAAGCAAGTGTGCTGTACAAATAAGGCCATACACGCTCTTCCTCCAAGTGTTATGAAAAAGAATTAATGTAATGAATGGAAAAAATAAACATAGATGCAAAGATTCTTATACAGACAGGTAGCAAGTGGAAATATACCATGGTCTACGTAACTATGTGGTGAAAAGGCAGATTAGACTGGTCTATATGAAATTCCATCCATTTATCTGTCAACCTGTACTACTTCATGGCTATTGTTATTACAAATAAAAGAAACATTTGTCCAGTCTCACAAGAACTTTTACGTCATTGAGCTCTTTCCAACCCAGACCGAGAGAAAGCCTGTTTTCTCACATTACAAATTCAAAGATCCAACAAAACATTAAGCAAACCACTCAGTTTTCATATTTTGAAGCTGTCATTTTGATTTTAGCTTTTTATTGTTTTTTTCTACATTACAAAGCGAAGACTTACATCTGAAAAAAAAAAAGTTAATATCTTCCTTTTATACATGTTAGAACGGACCATTTTGACATTTCAGAAAAGTTTTTTTAAAACTTAGGAACAGGAAATTAATCAAAATCAAATCTTTATTATAAAGCAGTATTAAATTGATGACCTACAGGTATTTAAAAACCTTAATTAGGAGAAAATATCTTTGCAAACCTCCCAGGTATATTATTGAGCTATGAATGATATCTACAGTCCTGATATGACCCTCAGTATCCCTTTCTTTCTCATGGCTTTTTTGAGAAGGATCTCAAGTGTGCAATCCCTCCACCTCTGAATGCATAGTGACTTTTCCTAAACAACACACAGTTTGGGGAAATATCTTTTTTAGAGTAACATTAATAGGACTGAGAGAAAAATAACTGTGAGTTATTTTGGACAGGGGGATAAAGTCTCCTTTCAGCCAGCATCTCATTGGTGAGGTCAGGCACCCGCATACTGGAAACCTGTTCAAAACCTTTCTCTGCCTAAAGATGTGGACTGAGATCAAGAGTAGGACTTTAATGAAGTTATCAGTGGGTAAGATATAAGCAGGAATTATTGACTGTGGAGCAATTAAAAACACTTTTCCCAAGGGAGAAAGAAGTGTCTTGATTTTATGATCTCTCTGTGCCAGGTTGAAAAACTTGCCATATGTCAGTCACAGGAAGAATTCAGCTCTTGTG
Source organism: Pterocles orientalis (assembly GCA_011057875.1). Taxonomy (NCBI): domain Eukaryota; kingdom Metazoa; phylum Chordata; class Aves; order Pterocliformes; family Pteroclidae; genus Pterocles; species Pterocles orientalis. The sequence goes on from WKFP01014391.1 coordinate 1,534,906, forward strand.
CTTTTTAGCTCAGTATCAAGACCATGTTTTCATGGGATATCATGGAGAACAAAGTCCCTGAACCTATACGGTAGTCGTTAAATGTCCCTCTAATGCTGCAGTTGCCTTTCTAGTAAAAAAGTAACCTTCATGTCGTAACGACTTTTTTTGGCATGGTTTCTTGTCCTGCCTTCATTCACAGATGGAAAAAGTTATTGCCTACAGATAATCAACTGTAACAAATGCTGAACATCCTTCTGTGGGTATTACTTTGGCAATGGCTCTTGGGTTATTCTTGCTCATTGTGTTAACAATACAAAGGTCCTGTTAAAAAATGGACAACAGAGAGAAAGAACAGGTTAGACTGTGCAGATCTGAACTTTGTATTCCAGCCTGGAGGAAATTAAAATTTGATCATCACCTCCAACGACTCATATTGCCATTCCCTGGAGAGTGGAAAATAAGGGCACATTGTGATCTGTGTATATCACCCACTTCTGAAATAGCTGGAGCTGTGGGCTGTGTTGACAACCACAGCTTTCCCGATGAACCTCTATCTTGAACACCTACAGATGGAATGAACGCCCCTTCAGAGAACCAGAGAAGAAGAAAAAAAACACTCTGCATTGACAGAGAGGTGGTGGTATGGAGATGCAAACCTTGGTTTAAAACAACCGGCGGTGCATCAGTGCTGGGAACATTAACTTTTGAGAAAGTTGGGTAGCCAAAATGCCTCATGTCCCCTCTGGTACAGAAGCCACCCTGTGTTCAAGAGGTGTTTGTGGTTCCAGTTTCTGCTGTTCCGTACAGCTCTCTTTGCGAGCTTCCTACCGTTTAGTAAGAGAGAACAGATTAAGCCAAGTGCAGAGATAATGAAATATAAATTAGTAGGTTTGCCAGCCTTTATCCACAGCACTGTCAGAGTGTATTATCTGGTATATCTAGTTCAGAGCAGTCAGTTAAATTTCCCCTTATCAGAAACTGAGTGTGAAGTGCGGTAATGTTGCTAAGTGCAGAACAAAAATCTCTCTTTTTTTGCATCCCATGACTGCTCCAGGCAACATTCTTGGAAACCTCTGAGTAGGAAGGAAAAGAAGACCCTGAGATATATACACTGTGACAAGCCAGGAGGCTAAGCTCCACCGGTAAACCGTCCTGTGAGCGGCAGTCGCCTGTGGCTGTGACATTACCACACTTTGCTCAGCTTCAGAAAGGGAAATTTAACTGACGACTGCTATGAACTGAAGCCACAGCCTAAACCAGATAATACACCCTGACAATACTGTCAGGCAAAAAAGGCTGTGTTCCCATTGATTTCATCGCATTGGAGACATATTACCCAGGGCTGTGTATGTTTGAGGGTATATGTGAACACTGTGGGAATATCAAAGGGAAAGACACACTGATTTGGGCAGAAGCAGGCCTTGCAGAGATAAATCCCCAAAGTGAGCTGACTGAAATATATATTATTTGGCAAAGCAGCCATGGCAAAGATATTGATTGTAATTATAACTTAATCCTCAATCTACATCTGATATGCCCTGCTGGGTTTGTTTAAAGGAGCGCATAGCAAGGAAAATAATATTTCTGGGGTCTCAGGGTTGTTGCTGAAGGATTGGAAGTCCAGTTTGTCTGCATTTCCAGCAGCATGCAAACATCAATAACAGATAAAATTCAAGAAGTTCAGAGCTTGGGTTCAGCTCAGAAAGGATCCAAGCTTCTCTTAATCTCTTTGACCTTGGGTTACAGATCCTGCACGAACAGGTTTGGTGATCATATGAAAAAAATGTAAATATCTAGTGTCACATTATATATTCTAAAATATTTAAGAAGAATTTTGAAACAGAAATGGTTCAAATAGTTTAGAATATAACCCAGCCTTTAATTATTTAGCTTCAAGGAAATTTTCTCTGACATTGAAAAGGTGGTAATCAGTTCCTATGTTTTCAATGACTTTTGTTTCCTTTACCTAGCACTTGGCCCCTTGTAAACTGGAGACCTCAATGTCTGTAGCAAAATACTACTTCTTAAATTGTATTACTTAGTAGATGTGCACATTTCCTTTAGCTTAAAAAAAACACAAGAAAATTTCTCATTATCCCTTTTCTCTTTACTCCTTGTTCTTTGGAGTATATGTGGGGAAGGAAAGTTGAAAGTGCATGGTTTAGGATCTCAAATAAACTGTTTCTTCATAAAAATATCCAGGGTTCCAGACAACCAAGACTTACTAATTCATGGAGTATTGATCTGCAGGTCTATTGGACTGCAACTGTCAAATTTTACTGGAGGACTTGGGAACTTTTGGGAATTTCTGTGTGGCAGGGTACAAAGCTTTCTCTGTTTACAGCGGTAAGCACATTAATTTCCCATCCTCCTGTGAAAATATGCATAGTAAAATCGTAATTAGTTTGTCATGAACAGCTGAGTTACTCCTAAGCCTTTCAGAAGAAGGTGGCCAAGTCTTATGGCTTTTAATTTGTGCCTAACAACATGGGATATCCTCTGAAAAAGGAACGTAGGGGGAAAGTCTTTGGTCAAACAGATTACTATTTATGACACTTTTTATAATGGGGATTTTTATAAAAAATATAAAGCAGGAAATAACAGACCCCTGACTTCATGCAAAAGATGTATTTGGAATACTGCAATTAAATCCTTCTTTATTACACTGGTGTGTTATCTAACTGCATGTACTGTCTTATTCTTATGTACTCAACATCTTCAAACCCAGTACTCTGCAAAAGCCATAATTTAGGATGCAAGATGAACTGATGTTTCATTTGAAATGCTTCATTCTGGTTTGCAGCTTTCAAATTAGCATGAAACAGTACCAGAGGAAACAGAGGGATTCTCCTGCATTGTACAAAGAGCTATGTGAACTTTTGAAATGCCTGAGATCTCATTACTGACAACATTTTGACCTCAGAGTTTTCATGTGCTGACCCAGAGGCTGCCTTTGGAAATAGAAATGCAGATTCCCCATTCAGCGTGACTGCATGGGTTTATCAAGCCAGATGATTTTTTTTTCAAATGCAAAGCAACTGTATGTGGCATCCAAAAGTCAGGACAAGTAATTAAAAATTGTAGATATGAAAGTAGGATGAATAAGCTATCAGCTAGGAAAGAGACAGACAGAATTCAATCCTTTCTGGTGTGCTTTTGGTAAGCTTTTATGTTTTGTTGCTAAGCTTGTTGAATCCCATCCAGAGATCTGGGATTAAAAGCTCTACAGAGGCTTAAAGTACCAAACAGAAAGCAGGGAAAGAGCAAGAGCTACTCGTCTTCTGAAGCTACCTCTTGTTCCTCTTGTGACCCAGTTTTATTGAGAATGCTACTCAGCAGCTGAAAGAAAAAAAAATCTGAGATAAGGTAATAAAGCAAATACTAAGGCAACATTTTCTGTTTACTTGGAAAAGAAATCAAGTAAAATATTCTAGTCCCACTGAAGCCAAAAAGAGAGTCACTGATAATGTCAACAAAGCTAGAGGTTCACCACGATACAAAATCTTTTTAAAATTTGGACTCGTTTTTAAGACACTTTAAGTCAAAGTTTGGGGAATAGTACTGGATTCTCACTTTTTGGGTCCCAGGAAAGACTCAATAGTTTGGAAATGTTTCTTAGGGCTCCAGATAACTACATTTCTTTCAAAAGAGAGTTTGGAGACAAGTTTTTATGTGTCCCACTATTTAAGGAATGGCAAGTTGCACCTAGAAACCTGGCCACCTGGTCACATTTTTCACCCAGTCTCTTTCCATTCTGTTGAAATGTCATGGAACAAATTCAGGAATTCTGCAGGGACCGAACAATTGTAGAAACTCTCACGTAAAGGGAGCAGCAAAGAACTTTTTTTGCAGAGCAAGGATGGACTCACTGTCAGCACAGCAACAGGTCAGCTTGGACTTGTAATTCCATGCAGATTTTTAGCTTCTTAACACAATGTAGAAGACTGATGAGTTCAACACATCACTGATCTCCTCGTTCCTTTGTGGCATTGTTGTACTCCATTGCAACAAAATAATGCTGCGAGCAATTTCTTCTCTCAGTGTCATTTTCATTCCAGTTTACTCCACAATGGAAATTAGCTGTGTGGTGTTGTTTAAACTGTTTTTAAAACACATAATGTAAAAACCTCACCTCCAGACTCCGCAAGACTTCCCTAACCGACTGTGACTGAATGGAAAATTCTGCTGCTCTGATTAAACTTATATGTAGAGGTGAATAAAATATAAAAGAGGTCTTGAGCATCATCTTTTATTTAGTGTCTTGTCCGATAAGTATGATCATACTTTTAAGGATCACAGTATATTTTTAGACACCTTGTAAAGCACTCAAGCTTTTGCTTAGAGTACTAAGAGTGTATGGTTTAATAAGCCAGTTGACAGAACATTAGTGACATCAAAGCCAAGGAAAAAACTCTGTTTGCTTGCTCTTCCTTTCATCTGACTTTAAAATACAGGGCAATCAGCAGGATTAGGAGAGAAAAAAACACATACACATGCAAACCAAGTGCATATGATGAATACTATGTGATGAACTGTTTGAAAATAATGCTTATTTTCAGGAAACTAAGTTATTTTTCTCCTAATTGCACATAAGATTTTATGCAAGCCCACTGTTTCAATCTGCTTCTATACTGCAGTTTATCATGGGGTTTCTTGGAGATATGAGATTGATGCCATCTGGGTATTGTGCAGACAGTAAAATTACATGATGCTTCTCCTCCTCTCTGCTCTTAACCCTCAGTTTGTCAGGGTTGCTCGAGAATATTCATGTTTCTATGTCTAATGTCAGGCTATAAGCCCACGAGAGATGGTAGGTGGTTATATCCATCAGGTCACATCTGACATAGACACCATACATGGGACACATCTGAAAATGTCTGCAGAGCTAGTATGCTGCAGTACCCAGCAAAGCCAACACAGAGCAAGGGCACTTTTAGCGACTAATCCATCTGGCCTCTCTGAGATATTTAGGTGGAATGAGCTGCACTGATTCCTAAAAGTGCTTTTTTTTTTCTCCTCCATTTTTCTCTTTCTCCTTTCTTTCCACAGGGAGTTTAGAGCATGTGGTTGTAGGTATCTGCATGGTACATGATGAAATCTGGATTATACAGATTTGGTTGCATTTCTCAATATGCTACTCTTGAAGTCTTTGGACTTTCCACATAACTGATTGTCCTCAGAACTATCTTGAGTCAGGTTGACACCATGATACCCTCTTCATTACACTTTTCTTTCATCAGAGAAGATCTCGTCATACAAAGAGACCTCCAAGCTAATTACAAGAAAATCACAACTTGTAAGCCCCAAGCCATGTCTTGGTGTAGGGAGATTGAAATACCACCAGCTTTACACATTACAAACTCCTGTCTGAAATGATTCATTAAAGAGCAAGATTTGCTCTCAGAATACGAGTAGGAATAGGAATTTAGCAAAAAGATAATTTGTTACTTAATTTTGCTGGTCACTTCAGCACTAACCAAGTTATGTAAGACTTCCCAGAGGTTGCAGTTTCGTACCTTCACACTTTGGGTCTGCAAAGGATTGGGGAGAACAGTTTTCTCTCTTCCATAGTCAAGATTCATGTGTTATGGTTTGCTAAGAAGTTATAACACAGGAATGATGCATGAACATCCCCATAAATAATTCCAGACACCTCTGCTTCCAGGTATCAACCATCTAGAGTTATTCCTCTCAACAGCAGCACTGTTACCATTATTTGACTTCACCCTGCACTGGTAGAAAATGGACTTTATAAAATACTATCTGGTCATTAACGTGTGGTGACTAGGGCTTTGCCTGCAGGTCTTGAGGTCTGTTGTAAATGGGAGAACAAGATCTTTGAAAAAGAGAACCTTTCCTGTTTATATATTGTGTACCATCTCCGCTTTTCCCATACTTTGCACAAAGTGGTAGAACAGCAGGATTTCCTCGTTCACTGGTAAGCCAAGTGCTCGTATCTATGTTGCTTTCCATATAAAACACTTAGAATACACTCAGCTGTGAATGTAAAGCCAAAGCTGAACAGTGATTTCTCCTTAAGGCCTGATTTTCCAGGCAGTTTTTTGCCTATGGAGATGTTTCAGCATTAATTTTGATCATATTCTCTTTCACACCCTCTATCTAAGGTACTAAAAAGGGAATTCACAGGAATTCATAAGGTGCCATAAGCAATGTTCTCAGAAGTGTAAAAGAAATGAATACGATAATAGCTTTCAAACCAAGTTCTCCTCAATGTGCTTAGTTCACTAGGTGTTAAAGAACATTTAGTAACAGTTTAGACAAGTCAAATGAGGATGCAATCAGAATTCATCAGGTAAGGCACTATCCAAACTGACTGTTATACCCTCTTTGTGCGTGTTGTAAAGGTTTCTCTCCCCTCTTGACCTGTTCAGATGGTTGGCTTCTTTAAAGCACATTTTTCAGGGACATGTATCAGAGTGTTGGAAAAGGTGGGACTGATTTTTTTTTTCTTTTTTCCTTTTTTTTTTAAAGCCTACTGTTTAATATCTCAGCCCACTCTGCATACTGGGAGCTGTCAGGCACTCACTCAGCGTGGAAGCTGGGTATAGATTCTGCTGGAAGTTTCTTTCTTAATAAGGGCAGCACGTTAGACACGTCCAGTGCTGGAAGCACAGTTCAAGTCAGGTAAAACCTATCCTTTCTGGCATTAAGAGGTTATTCCTGTTCAGAGGTGAATTACAGCACAGGTTGCACATCCTCCTAGTTCTAGGTGTGTAAGGTCAGGGTCTGTAGGATGTGTCAGCTGGCTGCAAAGTTAGAGCCATTATTGGATTATAACATATCATATTATAATGTATCGCCCTTTAATAATAGCTAACACAACAGATTTGCTGATCAGTCTAATTTACTTGAATTATGTTGCACAAACACATTTTATAAGCATATTTATTTGAACATGTTGCCCACAAACACAGCATGAAAGCAGAGAGAAGGATGGCCAAATGTGGAATAAGGAACTGGAATTCGTAAGTAGAATGAATGGATGATGCTGCAGCCCTCTTGTTTCTTTTTTTTTTTCCCCAACACGTCACTGCTTCAAGTCACAAGCTGGAGATTTCACCTTGCACATGTGCTTGTGCGACGGGGCACTTCTTGGCTGGAAAGCGCTTTCTGGAGCCATCTGAGTTTGCTACAGTAATGCAATCTCTGTCCTAACCTGTGGTCTCATAGCTGCCCAGTCTGATCAACAGTAGCTTTGAAATGATAGCTTTCGAGGTTGCCATTGTATATGATACTGAACAATTTCTGCTGGAGCAGGAGGTGGGACCTTTTTTGGGACTTTCTTATTCAAAGAATATATTCCAGGAATGAGACTTAATACATATGAAAATATCTCACACTGGTGGCATGCATAGAAACTCATTATCAGTACAAGAAAACTGACATGTAATAAATACAACTGTCAGATGAAATTTATTTTGATGATTTAAGGCAAGCAAGAACACTGACAACCTGCTGCTGACATGGGCAGGTGGCATTAATTCTTGACACATGTAGTCTTAAAAAAATAGTTTGAAATATTCATATGATATATTAGCTACTAAAGATAACAAATGATGAAAAGCTGAAATGTGCAAAAGTCAGGAAGCACAAAGAATGAGACAGGAAATATTATGGGAAAAAAAGGTAATTCCACCACTTAGGAACATGTTCTGAGGACTGACCAGCTCAATCATCAAGTATAGTGTTTTGCTGGTTTGGGCAACCATACTACACCACAATGCATGAGAGTACAAACAGATCAAATCTGATCTTAAAAGCTCAGCATCCAGAGCAAAAAGGATTTTTACACATTAAATTGCAAATTTCGATCAGAGCAAGAGGAAGAGCTGATGGTAGAATCCTACATGTGATCTTTCCCACTCATTTTTACTGTCAGGTACTTTTTTTTGTATAACGCTTTTCTAGGACCATGACTCTTTACGTCTATTTAAAGCAAATTGAGTAGCTGAAAGAGCCTCTCTGATTTTAAGATCACCTGGTACAGTCTGGCCCCATTCCTGTCATGAAACTCTTCTGCTTCCCCATATAGGGTGTCTTCTACATAAAGGGGACCATGAGTTTCTCTGACTGGCAAGTTATTATGAATAAATGAGCAGCATCAGCTCCTCTGGTCCTTCACGTATGTGTTCAAGATACTATGACTATACCATGAGGATCTCAGGGAGGATAAAGGTGCATGAGGTACAAAGTCAAACCAGGAGCCAGGTCTGGTATAATAGTTTGCTCAACTTCCACTTCTGTTTGTAGACTTAAAGGTTTAACCAGTCTTCTCCATCAAGCTTACAGGTATTGGTAAGGAACTTAGTCTCTACCTTGACAGGCTTAACTGCTGAGCTTAATATTTTGGCTGTGAAGTTTCCTAAGATGTACTGTGGATATCAGTCCAAGATTTAGAAAAAACCACTGAACTTCAATATTAAAATATGAAAAAAAACAGTCCATACTTTTGCTCTTCCAAGTTTCAGAGCCACCCAACTAAGCAAATTTCAACCAATTTCAGAGGCACCAATGTTAAGCTTCACTTAGGAAGGAGAGATCACAGAGACCTTAAAGACTTTCTTTGATTTGCACTGATGACAGACAGGGAACACATATGACCATGCACCAAACATTTGCATGTTGTTAGAGTCTGAAAATAACACAAACACCTTTGAACATGTGACAGTTAGTGGAGGGATACAGATGGATAAATAATAAGGCACATCTTGGTAATCTTATAGGTCTTCAGGCTTTATGCGCTCCCTTTGCAACCTATTAGTGATCTGTCTACTAATATTAAATAAGCTCCTTTAAGGAATTTTCCCTAGATTGGTTTGAATCAGGAACTCTGAGGTTTGAAATAGATATCCTTTCATTTCAGTTAAAATAAAGTAGCATTTCTACTGAAAACTGACTTTGAGAAAACCTGGACATGTGTGCCTAAACTGCAGTTAGGCTGGGCACTCTGGTGAGCAAGATGAGGTTGTTGATCAAGGACAAAACTCTCTTAATCTGGAGGAGAAAAAAAAAACAAACCAAACAAGCCATAGACTGCTATTCAAGTCATGGATGAATAGTGACAATTTTGTGTAGGATTTCAATCACAGACACTTCTTAGTGTCCTCAGGAATTTTCCTCTTGGAGGAAAAATATAGGACATTTCTGGTCTTACACTGTGGACAATTCTGTTGAACTCAAATGAGAAAGAAACTTGTTTTGGTAAATTAGAAGTGTGCTTTAAAATTTCTATTTTCATCATGATTTAAAAATGCAAGCAAAACACCTTGGTTTCAATTGTCATTTTGAATACTCTTCCCTAATTATTCTTATTTTCCAAAGAAAAACATTCTGTTTGTATTGGTTAGGCTTAGCTATTAAAACATAGAATCTAAGGCAATTTGTTCCTTGGTATTTTCTGGTAACCCAGGAGACACACTAGAATGCTATTAATTTATTTTAATAAATATTTAGCCTCACATGCATATAATCAGCTTTTCTTTCACTGTTTTGGAAAAAGGTGAATGAATTCTGTCTTGCTTACTAGGCAGCGACTGACATTTTACTCCCAATTTGTATCAAGGGTGTTTGTATGGGTATGGGGATTCAGATGGAAATACACACCAACAGTGTAGAACTGTTCACGTTGGTTAAATATCCTTTTCTCTCCCTCCTGCTTCCAGCTGTTTAAATCAACACTGAACACTATGCTTGGAACAATGCTAGATGAACTGCAGAATTAAAGTGAAAAATATTTCTTATGAGCTGAAAGAAGAGGTAATTAAGCAAAAACCTTCCCAAACCACAAAAAAAAAAATATTTACCTTTGAAAAATTAATAAGTAATTCCACACATGTCATTTTGAAGTCTGAAATTTATTTAAACCTTGACCAGACAAATATTTATGTTCTTGTTCAGCTTTAGTTAATTCTGATAGTAAAGACAAAGGTGTGTTCTTGTTTTCTCTACCAGTCACTAGTAATGTGAAAATGTTAGATAATCTATTGAGCTATATTTTCTAATGTGGACTTTAAAAAACATTGCTTTAAAAATGTTTCAACATTTCCCCATTCTGCTCCTGACTATGTAAGAAGACTGACTTGTTATCTCCAAATTATGAGAGGACAAATTTGATTTCAAGTATTAGTTTTTAATAAATTGAGATTCATTGAAATTTTTCTTAATCCCAGTATCATCTTAAACAGGAGTTAAATCAGATTTTATAAATAACACATTTAAAGTTAAGTTATCAGTCTCACTTTTAAAATTTTTAAAACACCACAGCACAAACAAGTGTTTGTTCAAAGTGTTTCAAAATTCTTTCATTGACTGGGATCCTAGAGTGCAGACATTAAAAAAACCTGCTTTGGGGTTTTGTTTTGTGGCTTTTTTATTGTTTAGCTACTTTTAGGACTGCACTTGATTTTGAGAGGCTGTAATATCCTGGTACATATCTTCTTATCTGATGCTGGCTCAGATGCCCAGCGAGGAGTGGGAGCAAGGAGCGCACTGGAGAAACTCTGGAACCTTGCTTCAACAGCTCCTGGGACTTAGGCGAGACCTGATGCACTGTGGGATCCCTTGTGGGCTATGGATGACTTTTGTTCCCTTTCCAGAAAAAATCTGTCCCTTCTCCACTATTCTTCCTCCTTCTATCTCTCTGTCTTTCTTCACTCCCCCTTCTTTTTTGCTTTTAGAAACTCCTTTCCAGAATGCAAGACTCTCTTTGCCAGTAGGATTTCTGTAACTAAGGGCTTGTAAAGAGAAAGTAACAAAGTCCAGACCACACTCTGCATGTATGGATATTGCAGACAGGTATTAGACAGTCTGACTGATGTATTTATATATGGCTATTGATTTTCTCCTTCTCTCCATGAACCAGAAGGTGGCATCTGATTACTGGCTTGTAAATTTGCATGTCTTCTGTCTTCACTGCCTCGGCCAACTTTAGTGATTTCTTTTCTTTACATATCCATCAGCATGAACACAAACAAAAAAATATCCAGCTGTCTATATTCTTCACTCAAATACATGTTATTGTTAACCAGTTCTATTTATAATAGCAATATTTAACCTCATATTGAACTGTTTTGTTTTAAGGATCTGCACTCACTGTGCATTTATTGATAGGTTCAGCAACACAGTCCAAGAGTTTGACATTACTATTCCCATTCTCCAGACTGGAAAATGAAGGCAACAGAGGTCCAAAGGCTTCCATCAGTAGCAGACAGAAGTGTTGTGGCAAAGCACGGAACACTTAGATTTCCTTGCTCTCGCTCACGGACCTTCAGCTACAAGACCAGTTGAATCGGGTATCTTTATAAGATAATGCCACTTGTAGACTCTGTTTCACTTCCTCAAGTGTGTCTGACATTAGTTTGGATGGTTCTCAGACTTCAGGGAGGCATTAGTGTGTGGACTTCAACTAACTTTGATGAAGACAAGTAAACATTCTGAGCAGCTGATGCACAAATGATGTGAGTTGTTTCTGTCAACCTGTAAATGTTTGGGTCTTTTTAACCCAACAGATCATGCTTTTAACCCCTAAAGTGTCTGGTTCAATACCCTTTGTACTGAGTAAAAGATCTCATGTATCATTGTCGTAATATCAGAGAAGGGATTTTTTTTTGATAGCAAAAATATAAAATTTTGGCTTTACTCATGAGAAAAAGCTTGATAGAGGTGTGAAGAGAGCTCTCGGTGGAGCCTGTTGGGTTGATAGTGCAATGTCTGACAAGACCTGCATCGTAAACTGTTTTGGAGGAGTTGTATCATGTTGATTGCTAGCTGTCAGGATTCAGATGCTTGGAACTTTCTGGCCTCAGCCATCAGAAGCTGTCTGGTGTCTGACAGAAAGTGTTTGCTATAGTTTCTATAGACCACAGTAAAGATTTGCTTGCACAACTTAAGAGGACGACCTGTACTCTGGACAGCTGGAAATGCCAACAAGTGAAACTCCTGTTTCTCCTTATTCTCACAAACAAAGAGCTTGAGCCATGAAAGATCACTTAGAAAATGCATGGAAAGCTGGACAAAGACTGAGAGTTTCATGGGTAAGCCAAAAAACCAACCTTCAACTCCAGGGAAGGAGCAGAAATGTGAATCTGAGTATTGCAGGGTGACAGGAACACGGTGAAACAGCAGTCAGGACTGGAAGATAGGAACTGGCAGGAGTGAACTGCTCAAAAACAAAAAGAATATAATTAAAGGCGATGGGATTCTGGTTTATTTAATGCAATAGCAAATAGACAAGAAGGTATATCTTGGGTGAAAGGGAAGCTGTCTGGGTCAAAATCGCACAGGGGAAGAGAGATGGAAGAGTTATTGGCAAAATAATTCTTGAAGTCCCTTTCAGATTTTCAAGAGGAGCTATGAGAATACAGTGTTTTATGTAAACATAATGTGCATATACTTACAGACGTAAATAAATACATGCATTTTACATTATAGTATGGGTGTATCATCTACACATTTCCAAGATTAAAATGTTATTATGAACTAAATAATTACGAGGAGGTTCTAGCTCCTAGAAGAAAGTTGAAGAACAAAAAATTTTACCAATAAGATTAATTTACTCCTTTTGGATCTGGCATATTTCTCTGACAAATTCAATGAGCAAACACATGGCAGATCTGGTTTGGACTAGGTTTTTCCAAGTTATGTTGATGCTGTAGAAAGCAGGTCGATTGAAAAGGATATTTTTGTAAGGACGACTCACTGCCCCTGGGTGGTGGTTGAGATAAATAATCTGTTCACCTTATTTCCTTTGTGTTTGCTACATCTTCACAACTTATTGCACATTTTTCCTTACTTCATATGAATCTTTTTATATTGCTTTAATTTATTTTCTATTTCTCACTTGGTTTAATTTTTGCAATTCTGATTTTATCTTCTGAGAGACATCCTTCTACATTGGTCAACTGCTTCTAAACCAATTAATATTTCTGATCTTGTCTCTGATTCTGATGAATAGTTGGGGGGGAAAAGAAATGAAAAATGTCACGAAACATAAGATCTAACTACTTTTCTAGGGAAAAATAGAAATACCGCATAAGAAATTTAGGAAAATAGATTTTAAGTCATCAAAATGGTGAAGAATAGACTTCAAATAGGATAATTAGGAGCAGAAATTACTCTCAGCTCCCAGGATGAAGTTTAATGTGTTTATCAAAATGGTTTTTCTGATATCAGCGCTTACAGTAATGAAAAAGTAGACTTGGCAATTCAGAAAGATTTTTCTGTCCTGAATTTTCCTGCTCCGGCAGGGGGATTGGACTAGATGATCTTTCGAGGTCCCTTCCAATCCCTAACATTCTGTGATTCTGTGATTCTGTGAATTTTGGAAAAAGGAGCAGAAAGAGTGAGATTAATCTTGCATCATGTTAAATGTCTACAGAATATTTGCAGATAAAACCATATCAGATTTCCTTCACAGTCAATGAAAACAAATGGCCATTTGGGGTTCTGATGTTATGTCTCTTTTAGAAATCATAGTTTTGGAAGAAATTGACTGGGGGGGGGGAAGCTCTACAACTAGCTCAGACATAGGTGTCTGTGTTTGGTTTTGGTATCCAAAGATACCACATCATAAACAAAAGAAATGGGTCTACTTATGGATTGCAAGATAGCTGTCAACACTTTCCAGTTTAAAAAAAGCAAGTTCATGCATGTGTGTGTCTGTGTCTATAAACATATTTGTGTACATACATATGTCTTTATAGCTTCCACATGCTGATCCAAAAGGGAAAAGTATGTAAGCATGTAACTACTTTGTTACAACCCTTCCACCTTCTGCTGTGGCAGTGTTATACAAAGCTTTTATTTATAAAAGGTAGTAATTCCGCTCTAACATGCAGAACACCTGGCTCCCCAGAATATCATTACGGAGAAGGAATGCGTTTATTGTTTATGATTGTTGCTATCAAAAAACAATAAGAACAGTAAATGTGTTAACGGATATCTAGTTGTCTTTCTATGGCTGGTTTGACAGAATAAAACACCAGAACCTTCTGGAAGCAATTAAATGTATTAATAAAATGGATTTGCTGTGCACATTTATTGCTGATCATGACACAGAGCACATGAGCACGCAGCATACATGAAAATTACATTATTGTGATGTATGAAGTGCCCTAATGTTTTACCTGGATTTCACTGTTCGCTGTTTTGACCTGGGAAACAAAACCAGGAAGCAAATGGACAAACTGGTTCAATCACATAGAGTTCCATTCCATAAAGAATGGAATCACTCATCTCTCTTCTTTCAATGGCTTGCAGACCTTGGGCCAAACTTAGCCATGACGTTAGTTTAGTAAGGCCAATCCCAGTGGGGAATCTGGGGTCTGTGATTTAATCTTTGGGCATGTTGTTGAGAGTTTGACCTTGTTTGTCAGATGGAGCTTATCTACAGTACCAAGAAATATGTGAAAATTGCCATTTTTTATGATAAGTACAAACACATTTCATTTTTAGTGAAGATCAACCTGTTTCCTGAATGGTCTGAAGCACTGAAATGCACTTACTGGAATAGACACATAGATTCCTGCAGTCCTTACCTAGTGTCTTGCCATCTAGCAGTACCCATCTTTGAGAGAGAAGCTTCTGACTAGAGATTTTCTCAGCACAACAGAGGAAAATGTGTGTTTGGACGTGCATATGATTGTACAAGTTGAAGAAAGAGGTAGCTTTTCTATCCAGAAAAATACATCCACCTTCATTGTGGAAGTTAAACCTACTCCTTTAAAACATTTCCATACCATGAGGCTTTTACAGCTGCAAATAGATTAAAGAGGTGTTTAAAGGTATAGCATTAAATGAGTACAAATAACGGTTTTACGTAAGTTGCCTGGGGTACATCAGTAGCCTTCTAAACGATCAAAAGGTATAGCTGGAGGCAAGGTCCAAAACCACCTGCTTATATAAAAGACTTTTCTATGAGGTAGCTGATATCATACATTTACATTGATCTCCCTTTAAACACTGTAATGAAATCAGCATCAAAATTATGTTAAAGTAATGTTATATCTACCTTAAAGAGACGGGAGCAAGGAAAAGTACGGCTCCATCCTTGGATTGCTCCACGTGCAACTGCGCTGGGATCGTGTATTACACCTGCATCTGTCTGTAGGGTCTGCAGGGTTAAACTGTGTTAAGCTTGTTTAAACTGATTTTGACATTGATTCAGCAAAGCTCTGAGGGCCATACTTCACTTCAAGAACATGAGAAGTTCCATCCAGCTCCACAGAGGACTTCAGCCTGCCCTTAGTGCTTTGCTGAACCAGTTTAGATCTAGGCTTGAGTATGGGGGATTTTCTGAATAAGATCCAGACCAGACAGAGATGTTTTGCCATTATTGCTTTGCTGGACTAGGAAAAAAATGCAAAACTAAGAGGAAAAGTTTGTTTGGAAACAACTGACTTTTTTTTCTTCTAAGTGTGGCTCTTCCAAAAAAATTCACACTTAAACTATATAAAGTATTTCACAGTTCTGCATATCTTAACAGGGCAAGAAGCTGTGTCATGGGATATGTCTATGAAAAAAATTGTAGGAAAAGGTAAATCACGCTTAGATCTGCAGCATTATTATTCTCTGTGCACTGGTCATATTCTTTTCTCAAGCTTTACCTTTCGAATCTGTTCAACCGATCTTGGTATTTGTAGCTTTCACACTCTTAAGCAAAGGTGGTCCCTGAAAAAATAGTATTTATGCAATCAGTGCTATCAAATATTTCTTAGGCAAGGTCAATATTGTGATATAGCAATAATTGTCTATCAGTCTGGCTATTTGTACCCACTCACTCTGGCTATAATAAACAAAAATAACAGACGTTAACAGTATAGCACAAATAGAAAGCATTATATGGTCTTGACTAAAGGTGAGGTAGAAAAAGGAGGAAACAAAATCTGAAGTTGGAATAATTCCTTTTCATTGACTCCTATGGGTTTTGAAGATGGCTGGCTAACATGGAAACATCCACAGTAGAAATCAAGAAAGAAGAGATTAATCTTCTGAGGCCACCATTGGTATAACTAGGACTATCTTTCTGTTGCTTGTCTGTCTCTACCAAGAGAAGCTTTAAACTAGCAACTAACTGTAAAGTGCGCATGATACGGCTTCTCTAAATAGTACTTAATAAAACTGCAGCTCTGCCTCATAGTTTGCAGGATTGGATCCAATCGGTGCATGCAAAGCAAGTCCCCAGTTATTTCTTTCTTACAACATTGTTGGGATGTTTCTTAGTTATTACAGGTGTAAAACAAAAACCTAAAATCAAATCTGGACAAGATTGATTCTCCTTGCTAAAATATGGCAATGTGACTGGTGTTTTACTTCCTCCTTAAAAAAAAAAAAAATAATCACTTTTAACAAGGGAAGGAAAAAAAAATAAAAAACCCAGGGAAAAGTCCTAAAAAGAAACCTGAAAACCTGAAAGGACATTGATCAGCTCCTTCTCCCCCATGAACACATGCACAATAGAAAGCTTTTGAAGTGCCCTTATTGTCAGGATACTGACCTTGTTTAAGAAAGAAAATGATATTTTCGTGTTCTGCATTTATTCCCTAACAAGATAACTTCCGTCCGAAAACAAAGGGAAAAAAAGAAAAAAAAAGCTTTTTTTTTTTTGAGATTTGTAATAGTCAGACCATATTGCTTATAAAAAAGACAGAAGACCCCATAATTCTGTGCACTATTTTTACAGAGAAGAGTGTTTACAAATTCTAGGGAAAAGAAAAAAAAAAACAACCCATAGCCAACCTCAGGTTTAAAAACCTTTTTCAAGATCTCATTTTTCTCTCTGAGGTGCTGAGCTGGCATCGATAAAAGACCTCTCTGCAAAAAAGTCAAAACAGCTTTCCATTTTAGAGGAAGCTTTTCAGTGTGTTTTCCACCATTTCAATGAGTTCTTCCCCTTTCTAAATAGCCATTATAGGAGCACTAACCATATTTTTAAAGCGACAAAAAGCAAAAAAAAAAAAAAAAAGTTATTTGGGTTAGGTGCAAAATTCTTGATAAAGTTAGGCTAAAGGACACTGGGATAAGGTCTATGAGGCAATGACATGGAGATACTTGGAGAGGGAGAAACCAAATGCAAGAGAGGTCCTGTAGACAGTGATGCTGGCTGAGCAGGGTGAATGTGTGAAGATATCTGGCTTGAAATTATTTTTTTAATGGTTTGGGTTGGACAGGACCTTAAAGTTCATAATTCTTTTCTTCCAGGTTCGTAGATCAGTGATGCTGAGCTCATGCAAAGTGCCATGCAACCTGCAGGGTAAAAGACCTGAACACGTCATTTTGTCAATGAAACTATGAGGGGAGCAATCCATGTCTACTGTGTTAGGTTCAAGCCTGTTTTGAAGCTCATCTCATCTCCAAGCTCTGCATTAACAAAAGAACAGGCACCAAGCACAGACACTGCCTGAACTGTGGAGCAGCCCAGTTTCTTAGGAAAGACCATGGGCACAATCAAGCAGTTGACATGCCATGTGACAACATTGTATATAGTTGAACAAGATGATCATTGTAGGTCTCTTCTAACTTTTCCCTTCCCTTCCCTTTTCTAATTCTATTCTGTCCTATCCTATCCTATCCTCTCCAGCACTGTTCTGATTGCTAAAACCTTAATTTAGGGGTTTGGGTAGAGACACATGGCATACATGATGTGGCATATAAAAGGCAAACAGAAAAAAAAAAAAAAAGTTCAGGCACTGAGATAGTGTCATGCTCTCAGATAATTAATTTAATTTAATTTAATAAAGGTACACAAATATGTATCAATCCCCAATGGCCCTTTCCTAGACACTAGCAAGCAGATTTTTTCTAACTATATTGTAGTTTTTAGGAAATGTCTGCAAGGGATACATCTGTTTCTAATTCGCCATCAGATTTCTATAAAAATGACTAAGATTAAAATAGGGTGCAACCCATTAAAACTCAGGGGTAAATTAAAAAAGCAGCTCCCTTACAACAAAATACAAAGAACCAGGGAGCACAGTGTTTATTTGAAGTATGCCTGCTGGTGGAGAGTCCGTTCTGCACAGGACAATGAATTTTCAAGACCTGAATCTGCAGTTAGTCCTTACTGAGAGGCACAAGAGCTGCAATAACAACTGTTGGAGGTGGTCACATGAAGAATATTGAGCCAGCAAATGTCATCTATCATCTTTCTACCAACAAATGCTGAATTCACCATCACCCTTTGTGATATGATATAGAGGAGACCAAAGTAAATACCTGTTGTCAACACCTGGAACTAAAAAGACCACCTGCCAGGATTGATTGGCATGACTCGCCTTCAACAAAAGCTGCCTCAAAAAGACTACAGGACAGAGACAGGCAGGCGGAGTTCAGAAGGAACTTAAATAGCACCACATGCTCCCCACGACAGCTTTATCTGAATCCTGCTCAAAGCCACCTCCCCTCGCTTTTTAATTCATGAGTTACTGATGTCTTCAGAAGTGGAAAAAGAAAGGAAGAGAAGAAAGGAAACGGTTTTTCCTCTGCTTTCTCCAAGAATAACACGCTGTCTCTTTGGCTTGGGTTATGGGTAGTGATAGCTGTAATTTCAGCATTGTGATTTGATTTAGTTCTATTGTCTGACCAAATATCTTTAGGCATTTTGCACAAACAGGGGCTTGGGCTGAAGAGCACATCATCTAGAAAAATGTGTTGTATTTAGCAGCCTGACGATCTTGCACAGGTCATGTCCTTGACTAGATTTTTTTCCCAAACTTGGAGATGTTTCTGCCAAAAGAAATGAACCAAGAGATTCTACCTTTCAACAGGAGAGTGGCTGCAAGTTCCCTTCTCCTGTATTTTGTCATCTGCAAGAGAGCAGCCTGATGTAACCTACCTCCCACTGAGGCTGTTCTGAGAGTACTGCGACTCCCAGCTCCTGACCCTGCTGCATGATGCTTGAAATCTGCTCACAACATGTCTTTGACACTCATGCCACAGCTTGCTGAACCCTGAAATATCATTGAATTCTGGTATGGCAGTAAGTGCATCAGGTACATCATATTTAATTTCCTGCTGGCTACAACGTGGAATTACCTGTATTTCTGAAAACCGCTGCCAGGTGATAACCACAGCTATTTTTACATTTTTAGCACTGATGTAAATAATGAAGAAAAAGGACAGTGTCTATATACCGGGATTGCTGGAAAAGAACAGGTGAAGTAAAGAACTGATAAAGAGGTTTTGATAAACTTTCTCATGAAGTCAAGTTGTTGGATAACTAATGTGGCAAGACTTGTCTCCAGATGACCATCAAACTGTTGACTGACTGCTTAAACCCATAATGATGTGATAATTAAGTTTTTATCCAACAGTGACAAAATAAACTGGGGAGCCCTGCTAACCAAATCCAGGAAATAACAAATAGATATTGGAGCTCTAGAACTTCCTCATGATGGTGTCACAAGAGCATACAACTCCCAGCCACCCTAAAGTGTCTGGCGCCCATCTTCTTGAGCAGAAAGGGAAACGAGACGAGCCAGAAAGACATGCAGGAAAAGGACAAGATCTCTTTCTTGCAGGAGTGTGGTGTAGTCCTGTGTTTGGTTTGTTAAGATTATAACATTTATAAATGGATCTGCGACATGCTGGGCTTGGTTTTGTTAATTTAAAATGAATCCTGAAATGACATCTCATGAATCGTGATAACCAGAAACTGGTTTTGCTGAACTGACCGTGACCACCTAGACTGACAATCCACAAAAAGACTCAGGTTCAACGTTGAGATCCATTCCACTCACCACATGAGGGACTCCCAATGCTGAGCTTGCTCAGGATCAAGCCTCTTACTAAGATTGCAATGAATTAAATTAAAAAAAAAATAAGGGTGAAAATGTTTGGCATAATAGCTCAGTGGTTAGATTGGTCATGTGGAAGGCAGAAGACCTTGTCTGCAGTCTTTCCTTGAGTTGCTGGGTGGTTATGACAACAGTTTCTACATATAATCAGAATTTTCTCATCTTTGATATTCTGTAGATAAACCTCTACATGTTTTCTACAGAAGCACTGCTCAAAACTGGCAAGATTTATTGGGTCACAAGGAGAGAAGAGGGAGATGGCACTTGGCTGGAAGTGGGAGTCTTTAGCTTCTTCCTTTTGCAATGTTTTGGGTTTGTAGAAAATAACTAATATTAAAGAAACATCATTTTTTTGATACCCTCCATCTGTCTCAGAATCCTTACATCATAAGTATGGGCACCTAGCTCTGTTTCCTTCTACCTAACTGAAGAAAAAAAAAAAAAA
>WKFP01014391.1:1582216-1597362 GCA_011057875.1 Pterocles orientalis
AATTTTCAAAAAGAACACTTGAAAAAGTAGTCAAATCGTTTGCTTTACTTCGTGTCACTTTTAACATTTCTCTTAGACGCTTACAAATTCAGTCACACATCTTTGAAATGACAGCTAGAGTGGCATATGTTTATAAAAAAAAAAGAGAAGTGTTGTCTGTATGAAAATCTATATTGCAAATTGTTAAAAGAAAACTAAAATGCAAATGCAGCAGAAGGTTATTTACTTAGTTCTAACTAAGTAACACATGGGATTGGGACACCTAGGATTAGAAGTACTCAATTCTTTTTAAAATTTAAAACTTAAAAATTGTTCTTCAAGCAACACGTGGGCTTTAGGGTATGATCAAATGGCTTTAGAATAGTTAATCAGTTTGTGGTGGGTTGTTTTTAATGAGAGTCACACTTAAGAAAGAAAAATGAAGATTGAAAAGAAGATTCCACAAGCACTCCTTAATGTCACAGAATGAAGAAGAACAACTACAGTGTTGAGGACGAGAAACAGAAGATAAACGTAGGAGCAAATTGCATTTTCTGCATGAAAAATAAAATTACAGTTTTGGTTTGCATTTCTCTGAATTTTCTGGGGGTTTGGAGGTTTGGTTTTGTTGTTTTTTTTTTAAACTAAATTTTCTGTTAGGGGAAAAGAATTACCTCCTGAAGTTGACTGCTGTTCATTCAGATGCGAAATTTCCTCAGATTTCTAGAGGCACATTTTTTAATTTAAGACTTCTCTAATTTTTATATTTTTTTTTCTAGCTACACAGTACAGTCAGGTTATGGGACACTTTAAAGTTGGTTCCTGTTCTGTCTTTTGATTAAATAAGGTGCATGAGTATGTTTACAATCAGGTTTATTCATGTGGTTACAGAAAAGTTTGCAAAGAGGAAATAGAATTGAAATTTTTTTTCTCTTCTTCATGGTGCATAATGTGAACATCAATTACATCGAGACCTTTTTAAAAATTTCCTGATATACAACCAAATGACTGAAAGGACTTTGGAAAGAAAATCGATATGAGGGATACAACTTATACCATCTTCTAGAATCACTTTTAACTGTCTTGAGTTGAATACAATTTCATTAGCTTCGGGGAAAGTTTGCTGAAGTCCTGTGTTGTAGGAGTTGAGTCTCCTTTGCTGAAAGAGCCAAATAAAAAGTTTATTT
Source organism: Pterocles orientalis (assembly GCA_011057875.1). Lineage (NCBI taxonomy): Eukaryota > Metazoa > Chordata > Aves > Pterocliformes > Pteroclidae > Pterocles > Pterocles orientalis. Next base: position 1,583,383 of record WKFP01014391.1, read on the forward strand.
TTGGCCTTAGGCCAGTCCTGCTTGTTACCTGTGAAATCCAGTATCAGCGGGAGGTTTGAACAAAACTTCCTTTCTTTGTCTAGCCTGTTGGTTCCTTTACTCCCATTGTTCTTCTTGGTGTGGTAAAGCGGCTTTGGCAGTTGGGGAGAGGAGTCAGCAACCCGTAGTCGAGGTTTTATATTATGGCAGCTGGATCCTTGCTTACAGCAGGCATTAAGAGATGTTATCACAATATATCTCAAACATTTTCAAGGCTATAATTAGTTCAGAATTAAGAATTCAAAAGGTTAAAAAAAGCTGGAAGCATTCAGGACTTGGTAGGTTTGCACATATCAGCCTTTAAAGGGTTTGCAATGGGAAGCGATCTAATAACAGAAAAGGGCAAGATAGACAGCAGATTTTGGGAAGGCTGAAGCAAAGATATTGCAACAATCTGAAGTGGAATGAAACAGGTAGACCACTTGGTGGACAAGGAATTGGCTGGATGGTCACACTCAAAGAATTGCAGCCAACAGCTCAATGTCCAAATGGAGACTGGTGACAAGTGGTGTTCTGCAGGGGTTGGTATTGAGACCAGTGTTCTTTAATATCTTTGTCGGAGACATGGACAGCGGGATCAAGTGCACCCTCAGCAAGTTTGCCGACGACACCAAGCTGTGTGGTGTGGTAGACACGCTGGAGGGAAGGGATCCATCCAGAGGGATTTCCATTCCCTCAGGCATATCCATAAGTTTGAACTGTTAAAATCAGTTGTCACTTTTTCTTTTCATTTTTCACCAAGCATCTTAGAAGCAAAATCAGAATTATACAGAGAAAAAATAATTGCACACGAAATTTACCTGTATTTATAAACCAACAATATATGTGTTTTTAAAAGAAATGAAAAAGTGAATTCCAGCTCAAGCTTTAAGCCTGAATATAGTGGAAGTTTCTAACTCTAGTTCCAGCAATTGCACACGTTTGCTGAGATCTGTCAAGAAGCCAAAATGCGATGAATGACGAGGTCGCCCATTAGGTTCCCACTGGCAGCCCATAAGGTCTTGTCTTCAGCCTGGGTATTGCAGGCAGCACTTTGGCAGCATCGCACAGGATCTCAGGGACATTGCTAGCAGAAGTCAGTAGAAATTTTCCATTAAAAGTCAATTACTTCTAATAGAAGTCATTACGCTGGATATGTAAACCACCAGCCCAGGCGAAGCAAATGCTTACCTTCCTGCAGAGTACAGGTCAGGTGAAGTAATTTGCTGGCTACTTTAGGTTTATGACCGTGTGACTTCAAAGTCAGGTGGGGACATTTGTCTGAATCTGCTTCTGCTAATGTATTAGATATATCAGTCACGCATTTTCTGGATTGCTTGTGATTCTTGCACTCAGTATACAGCTGACACAAACAATATCTTCTGTGATATTGGAAAGAAAGCTGTAAATATGCATGTTTTTTTTCATGCTCATGTTTTTACATTCTCAGCCACACTCATTCTGGTGTTTCCCACTCTTCACTGGGCCTGGTGAGAAGTCAGTTTAAGAAAGTGTTTACCTTTTTGAGCATGTTCATAGGGATGCTACAATTTCTCCTCCTTCAAAAAAGCTCAACTTGGCCCAAAACATGAGGACCCACTGGACCAACTGGGAAGAAAAAGCCTTGGTTGGAAGGGATCACACACCAAGTGGTATGTTTGCTGTGCTGGGTTTTTTCCTTTCTCCACACTTGCAAATTGTGTACATTCAACACACTGTGAAATGGAGTCTGGGATGGCCTTTGGGAAAACACACCTCCACCTGGCCCAAGGAAAGATCTTTTTGCACAAAGGTAAGTTTGTGCATCTTCCCCTAGTGACTTCCAACCAGTAGTACTGAACTATTCTTATGGTTGAGCTTGGCTCATTTATTACAAGGTTGTGGAACCAAGCTTGGAAACACTCAGCAATGGAGAAGTAATATTTCCTGGTAAAGATGGTGCAGTAAATTAAAAAATCAGCTACCATTTGGAATAATAGCAGCATGGGCATTTTCCTTTTCTGAAAGCTTTCCTTCTCTGCTAAATGCCTACAGTGTGTCTCAGTGCAGGAGTCCACCAATGCACAGGTTATCTCACTGCTCTCAGCAGAATTGTTTTTATCCAGAAGAATCATTTGCAGCAGTGACCTCTGAGTGTCACTTACAAGGAAATCCAGTCATAACTGTAAAGGTATATAAAATTAAAACTTAAATCAGTAATACCACAAAGAAAAAAAATTCTCTAGGTATGTTTGTACAATTTATTTCTATTTATATCTAAGTATAGTTCCACACATTTTTATTTACATGTCACCAAGCAGGCAATAATTAAGACACATGCAGACACCTGTAATACAAACAAATTTTGCCTGCTAGTGTTTGTGCTGTGTGCTCATGAGCTTTAGTTATGTTTTGAACAACCAACGAGTTAAAATTGCAAATACGTACAGATCTGAGTCTGCCTTGAGCAGCCTTTTTGGTTCTGATTCCTGACCTACTTTAGAGGGTTTATTTTATTTTTTTGCTGAAGGTGGCACCCAGCTTTTCAAAACAAGAAATGCTGAGCTGGAGAAATAGTTCTAAACAATAACTTAGTTTGAAAGCAGTCAGTGACTGTAAACTGTGTAAGTTCTGGGAATGAAGGATTTTATCAAACCAAGGATCACCAATTTTTTTTCTCTAGGTAGATATGTATTCAGTGATGTGAACTGGATTGTACAGGGAGAAATGAAGGCAATGGAGGAGGAAGAAAAGGGTGAGAACAGAAGAGTGGTAGCTCACCCACTGTCACTGCACATTGCCATATGTGTGTCCCAACTTGTGTGATGCCAACGCAGCCACAGGACTCAGTTTCCATAACGGCCACTGCATCTAATAAAAAAAAAAAAAAATAAAAAAAAGATGATGAGGACACTAGAAGACAAGATGTGAAATCCAAATCCACGTCCCAGGATAACATTGACTTACTTTGCAATCTTAACAAATGCTGGGTGTTTTTATTACCTCCCTGTGGTGCGTCTTTCCCGTCCTTTTAGTCAGATTATAATGTCTAAGGTTTGTAGGTATCGCACGTAGAACAAAAAAAAATTATTCTTTGAGTATAATGTAATAAAAAAATAAATTTTTATATGTGATGGAGATTCTGCTGTTGTTGTATGTCCAGAGAAGTCACCTTATGTGACATTCTGTAAAGCAGCTCCTACTCAATGACTTTCACTGAACCTTCTTCCATCGCCTAGCATCTTAAAGTCATGTGTGCAATATTTAGAAGTCAGAATCAATAGAAACAAGGGAAAATATGTGTCCCTTAGGCCCACTTGCTGCTGGGTTCAATGGCTATCCAGCACCTTAGTGCTACAGTGACGAGATTTCAGACAGTTGATTAGACAGACCTTCTGCAACAATAACGTAAAATAAAATATTTTGTAGTTAATATATAATTTTCTGGAGATCAGGGCTGTGCATACAAAACATTAATATAAATATGTGTTATTTAATATTTATCAGATTATATATGGAAAACAGACTATCTCCAGCAAAAGCAGAATGCCTGCAGTTCTATAAAGGGGAAAAAATCTAGCAGATTTCCAAATAAAAATTCAAATAGGCTTTAATTTTTACAGCTCTGCGTGCCAATAGGTAGATTAAAAGTTAGCTTGAAAAAAATGCCTGAGGGAGCAAACAGTTGCTTAATGAGGATACATGGAATGAAATTAAAATGCAGCCTTAATAAAGATAAATTCAAAATGTAATGTTAGCGAAGTCATATTATTTAAATCACATTCCCATCTATAAAATGACTACATTTGGTCTATCTGCAAAAACAGAATGAAGAAAACATACACAAACCCTCTAATGATCTCCCAAATCTCAAAGGTTGACTTCAAAATTATGGGATAGGATTTAGCCCACAGAGAATATGAACGGTTACATATAGCGCAGAAAACCTCATTTCAACTTAGTGAATCTTCAAAGCTCTCTTCCCAAAAGGGCTGGATGTGCATGGTTTGGCTAGTGAGAAACAGATTAGTTTTGCTAAATATTAATAAGCCTTTCCTATATGCTTTAATACTTGTTCTATCCTCATGCTGTTTTCTTTAGCGGTTGGAGTGTCTTATTGATCTGACACAGGTATTTCACCGAACAGTCACAGTGACACTGAACACACAGATGTTAAAAATAAGACCTGTCAGACTCCGAGCTGAGTTGACAGACATGTACTTCATCAGCAGCATGTCCTTTATCAGACACAGCTCTCATCCAGCTCAGCCCTACGACCTCATCACTTACAGTATTGCACTGAGATGGCCCAACATATTTTCCATTGTCTTCTCCAGTTAACGTGAGTGAAGACAATGCCTGTCTATCGACTCCAAAGGAGCAGTATTAGGGTGTTGCTGCACTTGTTTGAAAGCTCTGATGGAACATATGACACTTACCCTCTCCTGTCCTTTATCTGCCCAAACCCCCATCGTACCAATAGTTACCTGAGAACAGATTTCCTGCTGGGTTAATTACCTTTAATTGTGACACTTACCCTTACCAGCCTTCTCAAAGCCTGATATGAATGGGAGAGGCAATAATTCTGATGGAACTAGAGACTTATGAAATAAAACTTTATTGTAGACCTTCCTCTGCTTCCAGTAAAATCTGTAATGAAGTTCTCATTGTCTTTCCTAGAAGTGTGTAAGGAGTGATGAACCTTTCACTTTGTGAGATTCCCAGTGTTCATTAATCTTTGGTCTGCAATATTTCCATACTTTGGGGTGTGGCCAAGTTTTCTTTCTTTTTGTAATTTCCTTGGTTTTCTACTCAAAGAATTTAGCTGATTAAACATTTAATATATTTAGTTATTCTGTGGAAATGCATGACTTACACACTCCAATGTGTCACTGATTTCTTAAGAAGTAGGATGAATATCTCAGATCAGAGAAAATATCCACCTACCTGTCTTCAGCAGTGTCCAATTGGAAATATTTACCAAGAAATATAAGAAAGAACATATAAGAGTGATCTTTCCCATGATACATTCCTGCAGCCTCTAGACATTATTGGTGTAGAGGAATTTTTAATTTGGGTTTTCAACTGAAATATCGTTAATTTACCTCATTCCTCTTTCAACATGTTTACCATAGCCTATGGCAGTGAGTTCCTCAGTTTAACTGTGCTGCATGAAAACAGTATATGTTTATGTTTTATATGTGTTATATGTGTTAAACTGCCTGCCTGATAATCAACTTGTGTGTCTCTTAATTAATTTATTAATAGCAGTGAATAAACTCTCTCTGTTCACCTTCTCCATGCTATCAATATGTTTATTACATCCCTTCTCAGTTATTTTTCCACATTAGAGAAGTCTTAATCAAGGAAAACTGAAGGTTTTCTCTACCTCTGATCATCTTTGAGCACCTTTCTTTGTACCATTTCTGTGAGTGATAAGTTTTAATTGAGAGAAAATTAATTGTGTATTTTATTCAAAGCAGGGCTTTATACAGCCATATCCTGTCTTTAATTCTGATTTTCCAAACAATTCTTGCATTTTTGAAGGAACTAACCATGATTATGTGGGGATTGAAGTAGGGAAAAAGGAACCTAACTCATGGCTGTTTGGCAAGTGCTCTTACTCCTCAAATGCTCTGCCTCCTCAGGTGTTAAATATAATTCCAGAAATAATTTTGGGACAGAATAAAGTGGAAGTTCAGTGCAGGGTATCACACTCGGCCCTATAAGAATGCAGTTGGTATATATAAGCCTGACAAATATCTCGTTACATGATACAGCAAAATGCATTCAGTGTATATGGAAAGAGACGTGTTGGAGCAAGACTTCACCCCACATTTGAAGTGACATTTCTTATATAAAGAGCTGCTTGTAAGATCGAGAAAAATCGCTGAGAACAATTCACTCTACAGTAAAACACTTCTCACATAACTGAGACAGCCCTTAGCACAGCAGCTTGCAGCATGTACTGCTCCGAGGCTTATTAGAATTCTGGTGAACAAGCTTCTACAATTATGATTTGATTTTAATTAGTTTAGATATTAGCAGAATAGGCCCCAGCAGTCTTTAAATGTCACTGAGTTTCCCAGAAGGCCAAGGGTGTCTCAGCCATCTTTCTTGCTTTGTCCAAAGGGCCTTCGGGAAACCAAGAAAAAGCCAAGAAATATCAAAGACTCCAGTGTGCTGTGGTCATCCACACTAATCAGCGTTGGGTCTGTTAAGTGTCTCTTTGACTTACACTACCAAAGCTTTGAAAAGAAGCACATTTTCATAATTTCCTGAAATTACCCACTAAGGGCATATGTAACATTTAGCACGATATTCTATACGCTGCAATGGGGTTCATCAATCAACCAAAACAGAGTGCAATGTGCATGTTCTAAGCTGCTTCACAGAGGAGACCGTTGTTGTTGAGAACTTTTCAAAACACATTGGTACAAGTCTACTGGGGTGGTAATTAATTAGGAAGAAGGTGACCGGTGCCATTGTGCACTGGGAAAATATTGTGAGGTTGATTCCAACTGTGGAACAACTTTTTTTTGTTAGCTGAAGCAGTTGATTTGCTTTTGTGAAGCTCAGAGATTGAAGGGTCCTTGAGGAATCTGAAGGCTTTGGCTGTTGTTCAGGTCAGTCCTTTAGCTTTGAGAAGAAGAAGAAAGAAATGTGGCGCTAAAAAAGTTAAAGTATAACTCTGCGGAGGGAATATAGCAGACAAAACACTGTGCCAAATATCATTTTTATCATTATACTATTAAAATTGGTTGCTAGACTTAAAAATGGCCCCAGTGGATTATTAAGCTAAGGTTCAGGGAAACTAAATGAGACTCGGCTACAAACTTAGCTTTCTGAAAGTGCACTGAGACACAAAACTCTGGTTATTGTAGTAGTTTCTGGCTCATACTGGTTGTCTGAACAAAGGAAATTGTGTCTTCTGAGTTACATTAGAACACTGAAGACTTCTGCTCAGAGCTCCCAGGTGTGACACAGGAGATGCACAAAACCTGCTCCCTTCCGGAGGAGCATCTAAAGATTGGGTAAAACTCTGTACAGCATTGCAAATGACTATACATGCCTGTGCTAAAGGAATTTAATTGATATAATAATATCCAGCATCTCTTCCACCACACTCTATGTAATATAATCTTGGAGATACTCTCTGTGCTGTCTAGAACTCAAATTCCCCAAGGACTTAAGATTTTAAAATAGCCACTCACCTTTTATATTGGTTAAGAGGTTGCAAGTCAGTGGACTGAACATGAAAAGTCTGTCAAATCAAGATTACCGAAGCATGCTAAATTCTGTAGACAATTATATGCCAAGGAATAAGACATTAATATAATCTCTGGCCATCAAATGATCAAGCAGAAGTAAGAGCTGATTTGATGTGAGCTGAAGACAAAGCTCTAAGTGCCAGCTCCTTACCTGAATTATTAGGAGGATCAAAGCTGTAAAGTCACATACATAAATGCTTGTGAGGTATCTCTCATGTTGTGGTGAGAGGAACTACATAATCACCCTGATGAAAGTGGGAAAAAAAACCTCTGGGGTGGCAAACATGTTCTTGTCCAGAGTGCCTCTTTTCCTTGGCCCTGAAGGTTGGCAACATTCACACTGACTTGAGCTTGCCCTTGGATCTCTGTAGGACTATGGTTCCAAGATATTCAGTTATCTTCATAGAATCATAAGAATCATAGAATCACACAATGGTTTGGGTTGGAAGGGATCTTCATATTCTGTAGCTGAGTTGTTCTGAGTTAACTAGGAACAGAATTTTTTCCTTCTGGCTCTGTTTCCTCTTGTAATTTAGATGAAAGGTTATATTTTAAATAGAAATATTTTCGGTTTAACTGTTATACTACCCCAAAACCGACAGATTATTTTTACTATGTTTATATATCCACTCTTACTTCAGTGGTGTAGATTTCGACTTTATCTTACAGCCTTATAGCAAGGTAGTGGCTCAGATTCTGAAGTACTTCCTTTTCATTTGCAAGTAGAAAATTACACAAGAAAACAATTAACCTGCACCATGTAGGAACTGTGGTTCTTTATAGCAAATCCTCTGACCTGTTTCCTAGTATTCGCTCAGGGCTTCCTCTTTGTTTACATACATAGGCTGGATTCTGGCTTGAGGCATCGCCCAGCCGATCAAGGACTATGCAGAAGTTGTGCATCCTTTTGATTAGCTCAGGCAGGTGTTGCATGAGAGTTTTCTCTCAGTTCCAGTACTCCACTTTGTTGTCATTTGTGTGTATTCGTGAAACAACATACTTTGGACCTGCAGTTTTGGAAGAATGTCTCCATCCATCCAGTACCCACACATTTGTGTTATACAAGAGCCTGAAAACACAGAGGTAAAGAAGCTTCAGATCTTCACCAGATTTCCCCAAGTTGTTTCTCCTCTTATTCCTTGCCTCCTCTGAGCTCAGGAAAAAGACAGCCCAAGGTCTGAACAGAGAAAGCAGCAGCTGCAAAGGCTGCTTGCATCTGCCTTTTTCTGGTGTTAAGCTGAAGCCTATGTTCATTTATGTCTTCACGTGGAACCATTTAGTCAGAGAGATGCCACCAAAATTACATGATTAGCTATGTTCTGACTTCTAGTTGAGAATATTTGCTACTAAAGGTACAGGATTGGAGTGTCACAGGCAACAAGAAATCAGTCTTCAGCACAAGTCTTTTTTTCTCTTGTTTTTAATCAGTCTCAGCTTTTGTCTAAGATATTTGATCGAGAAAAAGCAACTGAGGTATGTTACATTAAAGAGCCTATCATTGACAGTGTTTTATATTTAATTACAGCTTTGATTCCTCTTTGAGAATAGCTATAAGGCATCTATTGTTTACAGTCACCTCTGTCTCATTAACAGCAGGAAAACTTTCTCTTTTTTTTTTTTTCCACTGGCATTGTTTGCTACTGTGAAATAAACAATGGATCAAGTCTGACAATCCTGAAAGTTTATCTATGGCAGATGTTCATTTTTTTAAAAGGGATCATTAGATACATCTTCAACCAGAATTTACTTTCCAAAGAAATAATTTCTTACCAAGAATAACAGGTTTACCTTTTCAGTTCTTCTGGACAGAAGCTAAAAATACTGTTACTGCTCATCCAGCCAGTTTACCAACTGGAAATCCTGCCCCCTATATGACAGATACCTTATTTATTAAACAGAGAACACATCAATTATGTATAGCAGTTTTACTTACGTCAACTGTTTTGTTTGCACAGGAAGATTTATAAAAGGGTGGGAGAATCACATGGAAGTGAAAATTAGGAAAATAAATTAATTTTCTATAAAAGATTAAAAGACAATGAAGTACTAGTACAATAATAAATTATGATACATATAGGTACAAAAAATATATAGATTAAGGGCTAACATGCTTGTGAGAGAGATATACATCTAAGAAGACAGTGATGCACAGCCACAGAAACATGATCACAGATAACAAAGCATCTGAAAATTCCCTCATGAATATTTGCTATTCAAAATGAGCCATTTATTTTCATTTTAAAAAGGGGATACAGTCAACTGTAAGCATACATAATTGTAACTGTAAACACATAATTAGAAACTGTAACAATGAGTTAAAGGTTAAGAAACCACATCTGCTCCCCAAGTTATTGTTTGCTGCTAGAATTCTCCCTTTCTGTATGTTACTAAACAAAAAAAGGCCACGACTCATTCTCTGTCCTCGAAACCAGCTGGGAGGAGACAGCTTGCATCCATATGCTTAGACACTCTTCCTCCCAAAAACAGAGTGGCTGCATCCCACCTGCTGCTTGGGAACGGCTCCTGTGTTCCCTTAACCCCTGAACCACGTTCAGACACCACCTGCGTGGGTGCAAGCTAACAAGGACCAATGGCTGGGAGCATTTAGACAAGTCTGGATGATCACAGGATGGTACCCAAGACTCTTTCCTTGTTCCTCCTGGTGAGAGGGACCAGTAGCTAAGGAGGAAGAAAGATCAGGATGAAAGGATCAGTTTGGAAAGAGCTGTTTATATGTACAGGGAACTGGAGAAGTCACAAATCTCAGCGGAGTAATATGCAGAAAAGGCGTGTTTGGGAGAGAAGATAGGGTCACCAGAGATGCCAGAGCAGGCACTAGAGCCCTGAAATACATTCAAGCCCACAGACATCTTCTTCAATACTCCATTGTCTCCAAAGTTTTAGAAACTCAATGATCTTTAAGGTCCTTTCCAACCCTAACCATTCTATGATTCTAGCTGGTACATATTTTTTCCTTGTCCCCTTTCTCAAGCCAACACGAAGAGAAATACACATCATATACACGCCAACACCACGGCAGGAGAATTAGAAATGAACCATGACATCAACCCTTTCTCCAGACAATAAAACTCCATGCAGAGAATGTGTTCTCTGAAGAGGTCTCTGCCACATCACATGGATAGTGGGTGAGAAATGTTCCCTGCAGCCTGTTCCTCTTTCCTGACCCCAAAAAAACAGTAAACTGAAAAATGACATTCTTTTGTCTCCTCACCTTCCTTTTCCTCTGTTGACATCCTTGTACTCACAGCCCCATCTTTCAGCATTCTGTACCAAGAATAAGTACATTAAGAGTAAGATAGTGTATTTAGACAAGTTATAAAGATTCTACTTCATCCCAAGGAGCAGGCATGGGAATCTCACAGTGATTTTGCTTCTTTTCTAGTGCAGAGGTAGGAGTCTGACTGACTTGCACCTTTATCAGAACTCAGTCATAATATGTCTCTGTGTTTTCTTAAGGGAGCTTTAGCTATCCCTTCTCTTTGGATGTCTATTAAGAGTGTTCTTTCTGGGTCTTTCTTTGTGGAAATTGCATCTGTGGGTTACTTTGCCCTACTTCGCAGCTACAAGAACAGCAATCCCAGTTCCCTATAAATAAAAGGAAAAACAAGAAATGTTAAACTGCTGTTCACTGCGCCTCAGCTAGACCTTTCCTTGCAAAGGGGCAATGGGAATACTTATTTTTCCAGTGTTACGCTGTCAGAAGGAACACTCAGGCAGAATGCAATGCTGTGCTGCTTATAAAAGCCTTTATTCACAGGTGAGGGCTTTTTTGGGGTTTTTTGCTTTTCTTCTTATCTTCTTTTTCCCCCTTTAAAAAAAAAATTAAGGTCTTATTATGCCCTGGTGTGGCACAGTAAAGCCCCACAAAGAATTAGAATCATAATCATCTGAAGCAGTCAAAGTATCCAGACAGTGTGTGCTAAGGAAAGAAGGACAAATCCAGCAGGGCTCCGTTAGCAAAGGGCTCGGTGAATTGGGCATGATGCTTGGTTCACAGGGGCTGGAAAGTGAACAAATAAATGGCACTTTGGAAACTCAAAAAAAAAAAAAAAAAAGAAGAAAATAAAAAATAACCTACTCTCTAAATATTCCCCTCTCCACATCACACCTTCCCCTCCACAGACTAATTGTTTTTCCTCCCTTTAAGCTTCACCCCACACAGCTGTTTACTTTTTTGCTTTTGGGGTGGAATGGGAGGAAGGTGACACAATTTAGAACTTATAAAGGCAATGAAGGGCATGGAAGACAGTCCTCCAGCTACTCAGCCATGCAGGCAACTCCACCTTGTCTTTTTTGGCCTTTCATTGCAAGGTGTTATCAATAAAAATGAGGAAAACATGACTTCCAACCTTTGTTCTGGTAGGTTTGAACTCGGAGACTAGAGAGCTTTTCAGTGGTATGTGAACAGTGCCAGCAAATACTGCAATAAAAAATATTAAACTGACAAGGGTGTGAGGAATGAAGAAGGCACTGACTGTTGGTGTTGCTCTGGGAAAAAACTTGGGAAGGAGAAGGAGCAGGGAGGTTCTATTTCTGTCTGTCACTCTGTAATTTTGAGATATTTTTGGTCTTTTGGGCTAAATGATATTACATTTCTTGGATGAGGGGTAGGAAATGCTATTATTTCAAAATATAAGTAACATTAAAAAATTTCTGATCATGCTTTTAGCATGGGGTTGGCTGGGTAGTGAAGCTGACCACACTAAAAAGAAGGGTTTCTCGCTTTGTTGATAGAAGTCCTTTCTTACTGAATATCTCCTTTCTAAAATGGCAAACCTGAAATGAGTAAGAAGAGAAAAAAGATAACAGAGTGCTCAGCTGTAGCCAAAGGGTCTGATGATGGTCCAAGGGCTTTGGCACACACTTTTTCCTCTCCTTGGTGGGACCTCTCTGTCACAAGTTTCATATTGCTCACCAGACCTGTAGAGGAAGTATCACTTTCTACAAAACTTTTAACCCATTTTGAGCATTTCAACATATTTTCCTATTTATTCCAATGAAAAAACCACCACCTTCTCCAAGTATCATTAAGTGTGTGAGAACAAATAAGTAAACCCAAAGAAGCAGGATTTCAAAAGAAAATAGCCTGCTTTTCCCTAGGAGCATACATGAAAAACAAGGATTTCTCTGTCCAGACTATTTTTTTCTACTCTTTGAGGCAGCTCACCATGGCCTTGGGAACATGCATTCCCGGAGCTTCACTCTTTCACTGATAAGGGTCTCCAAGCTCACAGATTTACTTATAGTGCTGCCCCTAAAGATCTGGAAGATTAACCCAATTCTGACATTGAAGACTGGCTATTACAAATCCCTCTCAAAGAATATAAGAGATATTTGAGACAAAATTTTTTGTTAGTGGGAAGAGCAGAGCAACTTAAACGAACAAAGCCAGACAGTAATTCCACCTTTAATTCAACTACTACTTATAAATCTCCTCTGATTAAAGATAATTCCAGCATTTTAAAGATCAAAGTCTTGCTAGCTGCTTGATTGGGTTTTAAATTCTGATTTTATATTCTACTAAACTATACACCATGAAAAAAAATAAAAGGGAAAAATCAGCATGTGCCACACTGAGGGTTACTATTTCATTTAAGAGTAGGGAGTGAGAATTGCCTGCAAATTTCTTCTGTTACAAAATCTATCTCATTATATCGATGACGGAAGGCAGTTCTCAATCAAGGACTTGCCGTGATAAAAATTTTTTGAGGGAAACATATTGTGAAGGTTATTTTGGGGTACCTTGTATGAGACACTTTAAAGATGTGTTTCCAAGATGGGGTGCTTACAACACCCTGAAAATAAGGTCCTGTTGAGATGTCACAGCTGGAAACATCTGTATCTGTAGCATCCTGTCATTCTGACAAATGCACTATCTTGAGGTTTTTGTGGGTTTTTTTAAAAAAAGAGAAACTAATTCCTGAACTTTGCTATACCGTTTTCATTACCTTGCTGTATTGTGAATATTTTCAAGCTTTTCCCTTTTTCTTTATAGCAAAAGTTTTAGGAAGTTTATATAAATTAATAAAATCCTAGGCTCTATGAAGCCAATCTTGCTTTGAACACGCTTTTATTGATCTTTCAGGTAAATCTACTGTGAATGTTATGAACCAAACCCAGATCACCAACTTCAAACAGAATTGGTGGTACCTGTAGAGAGTTTTCCCTGGCAGACAAGCTTTCACTAAAGCCAGCAGAGCAGAGGTGAGGATAAAAAACTTGCTTAATTAACATTTCAGATGTATTGCAGGTTGAGTGATTTAAGGTAGCTTAAACTATCCCTATTGTATTTTGGAGGATGTCATTTTTATAGGATATAGATCTCAGTCATACACTAATAATTGGGTATGTTAAAATTGAGATAACAATATAATTTGCTTATGTTTCTTTTGTTTTTATTTGCCTCATTAGGAGGCTACAGCTTCTTTTCCCCAGTTTCCTAAAGTGAGAATAGTTGTGAAGTTGTAGAAGGTTTTTATAATGTGCTAGGACTATTTTTCATTATCATGAGAGAGAGGGAAAGAAAGACTCCTGCTTGTTGTTTTGTGAAACAGTGTTCCCTAAAGTCCTCATCCAAAACCCACTGAAGTCAATTGAAAGTATCCTAATGCTTCTGAAGGCTTTCAGACCAAAACTTAGGACAAACTAAAAAATCCACTTCTTGAGTGGTTCTTTTTCTTTTCTTCTTTTC
>WKFP01014391.1:1602257-1620729 GCA_011057875.1 Pterocles orientalis
GTGACAGGGTACTCACGGGACTGAGTCAAGTTAAAAGGAACTGTGTTGCAACACTAAAGTTAGAGCTGACTCTTTTAATTTCATGTTATTTGCGTTACAGAGCAGAAGGGAAAAAAAAAAAAACACACAAAAAGCCTGCAGCCCATTTTAGATTGTACCACTCGTGCTGAACTGAGTATGTTCAAACAAGTGCACAAGTGAAAAGCCCTCTCCAAACCAGTTTAGTGCGAAACATGATATCCTCAAAAAAAATTCAATCATTAGTCCATGCGGCATGTCAACATCTCACGAGAAAAAGATGCAAAACCCCAAATTCACATATGCAGTAGAGAACCTTTTGAAAAGCAACCATTTGAAACTGCCAACAAACCGAAGACAAAATGAGATTTGATAGAGGTGACAGAACCTACAGCAGCAGATTAGCTCTTTATTTGTCACAGCCAGCAAAAGACGTGGTGTTCAATCTGACAGACTCACTCATGACCTTTATTCTGCCAAGCCAAATGAGAGGGAGGACATTGAATGTAATTTTGCGTCCTGGAACTGTTGCTCGGGAAGCTTGTAAACTGTGATTTGAATAGAAAATGAAAAATCTGAGCACTGCGACTTCTTATTGAGCTGTCACTTCTCTGCTTCACCGTTTGCTGTGTGTTGTGTTTAGACAGAGGTTCAACTGTCAGCTCTCAGAGGAGCATTCAGAAAACAAAAAGCCCACCACGTCCAGGCATCTCTTCACTATGACGCTGCGTCAGTGTAACATCGTGCATTGTAATCTTCATTTCATTTTCCTACTTGCTCTATGATTCTATGATTCTTTCCCTTCCACTCTCTCAAACTCCAGTGGAAAGTGTGTTATTGAAAATTATACCACTCCATCCATAGAGGGCTGTCACAGCAAGAAGTGAGAGGGAATATTGGGTAGGTGGAAAATCACAGAATCACAGAATCACAGAATGCTTTGGGTTGGAAGGGACTCTAAAGACCACCTAGTTCCAACCCCCCCTGCCACGGGCAGGGACACCTCCCACCAGCCCAGGTTGCTCAAAGCCTCATCCAGCCTGGCCTTGAACCCCTCCAGGGATGCGGCATCCACAGCTTCTCTGGGCGTCTGTGCCAGTGTGGGTCTGTAAGTATGTCCCTGTAAAATGTGGCTCGTCACCTCAAATCTCTGTTTGTCCCCTGACAAACAAAAAAACAAATTCACATTGTTTCGTAAACATCCCTCTCCTTTGTTTCTTCTCCCCAAATGATAAATCATACTAGTGGGAGAAAATGTAGCAGAAAGATTAAGGGACAAAAAACTGTGAGTAAAAGAAGAAACAATTCCAGGATTTAGAACATTTCTGCTCAGTTCACTCATTGTTTTATATCTCAAAATACTCATGATCTGCACACATTCCCTTATTCAGATTTTATCCATAGCATTTATCACTCCAGTCATTTCTTTTCCACTACTTTCTTCTTGTTTGTGTCTCAGTGAAGACAGACCAAGCCATACGCAAGTCAGACCTTGCCCTTGGAGTAGCCTCTGAAGTATGCCTCTGTTACACAGGGACATATGTCTTTCCGTTTGATTTCAAATGGTTTAAACATATCTCTAGATTCTCACATCCTCACCAAAAAATTACAGGTCCAATATGTTTCGGGTTAGATGTTTTTTTCTTTGTACTGTTATGAAAAGAAAAGTGAAGCTTTTTGATATCAATCAGATGCAAATTCTGTCAACTCACTGAAAATATTTTGAACATATTTATTTACATGTAGAAGCAACTACGTTTTTCAAATGCTTTATGGCCAGTCGGTCTTTTTTCTTATTTGAGGTAAAAAAAAACATGTTATTTTAACTTCTGCCCGTTTTCTATACCGTGGCCCTACATTAGGAAGTGGCTGACGTTTGCAGGATTTTCTTTGAAAGGTTATTGACTTCTGACCAGTTCCATTCTGTTCTGCCCAGTTCCATTCTGTTGCTCACCCTAAGGAATCTGTTACTCTGTGAATACAGTGGATCTGTTTGGGGGTTTTTTCACTGAATTATGTGTTTTACGATCGACACAAGTACGGAAAAACACAAGTTACTTTTGCCTGCACTACAGTAAACTACTCACTATAGATCTAATCGAGCAAATAATGTCTGCTAGGATGGAGAGTAATAATATCACAGTCCTGTAGATGCAGTCTGAAAAATCTACCTAGAACTAGATATTTGGACAGTTAACACTGCTTTGATGCAATGGCACTGTTAGCAACATGCAAACTACCTGGAGAGTATGAACTCGGTTTTTAATCCCATTGTGATGTACGCCTTTGGCAAACCCTGCCTTAGCTCCCTGGAGTTAATTTAGGAATGTCATAGGTCAAACCCCTGCTTCTGAACATGATGCAAGTTTGGTTGTTTTGGCCAAACGACAACCACGTAATAGTCCCCCACCTCAAAATTTGTTGCCTGTCTAGGTTCAAACCAATAACCTGGGGGCAAAAAGCTCCATCCAATGACTAACGTCTTGATTCATTATTTGACAGAGTAGAAGTTTTGAGATGCTGCCTGGCTGAATATGAACCAGAAAGGCCAATAATGTTGCTGAGACATTTCTTTTGATGTCGTCAGTCTGTTTGCATCCTCACTGCCCTAAGATCCTGCTCATGCAGGGATTAAGAGGAACTTTGTGGGGTGTTCAACGCCCTCTCATCTCCTAGAATTTGCAGCTGGGATCCACTTCACCAAAACAATGCATGTTTATTGACAGGTAGTCTGACAGCTTTTTCAAGCTCCTTGGCAGCTTGTTTTTAGCAACATATTGTCATGTTCAGTATTATCACATTTCCTTGAAATTTGTGTGATGCTAAAAGGCCAAACCTCCAAGGCGTCAATATGGAGTGCAAAGCAGGACAAGCCCTAAGACACCCAGGAAAATACACCTTAGGGGTTCATTGATTTTGTTTCTTAAAATTTATAACTAGTAACTTCTCAGCCTTGTCAAGGACAAGCATCTTAACAGTTGTTTCCCAAACAGTTGCTTTAAGTTGGATTTTTTTTTTCCTTTAAGCTTGCAGGTGTCTCAGGCAACTAAGCTGAACACTGTTCACAAAACTCTTCAAACACCTGTGAAATGTTATTCAAACCACTTTCCAGGAAACTTAAGAAAGAGTAAGGCACCTTTGTTGGAGTGTGATGTGTTAGTCAAACCATCTCCTGTTCCGGAATACAATTGATCGTAGTCAGTGGGGAGTCATTGCTGTGCTTAAGTTCAGCACCTGCAGTAGGTTATAGATGCAGCTCTTCTCTGTTGACAGTGAGGGATTCAGAGCCTGTCAGTAACCCAAATTGAGACACCGTAAGAGACAGAAAAATATTTTGTGGTGTTTAAATGGGTGAGTAGAACTACTTTTGTTTGATTCTTGCTGGTTTTACATGGAGGTCAAGCAATTTGACACATTCTTATTAATGTTTGTATTAATTCTTCTGTAAATTAAATGTGCTAGTTTTGGAGGGGGGTTTGCAGGTCTTTACAGGGAATAAAATAAAAATTCTACCATATATGTCCTCCAAAACTGAGCTCTTGGTAATGCCTGTAACAAATTCAATAAAACTGTCAAGATTTTGCAGTGAATAAATTCTCCTGTTGTCAGTAGCAGAGGGGCTATATTCTGGATGGTCTTTCAGAAGTTGTACCCTCCAATAACCTCAGCAATAAGCAACCAAGACAGCGTAACATACATTTGGTCCAGTTCAAAATGCAAAAAAAAAAACCCCAAGCTGCCTGTATTCCCAGCTTATGTGCCTGTCCTTTGGAGTTATATCAACAGCAATAACTGCTCCCACTACACGTTGTGTCCAGAAGAGGAGAAACAACTGGAAGGTCCCAGCAGCAGCTGGCAAGTAACAATGATTGAATTCCAGATGGATCTAAAAAACTAGTGACATCTCCTGGGAAACTTTGAAAAACATCTTACTTTGCAATGATCCTGCTCACATCACACTCGTTTTAAATATTTCTTCTCCTTTGTTCTTGGCACAGAAGGAACACATGACCTCCTGAGAAATAATTCCATTTTGAGAATGGAATCCCTGCTAGTAAAGGCAGAGAGAAGAAATAGGACAGGGAGAATTGCCACTCTGTTGTGATTTCAGATATCAGCTGTTCCTTCATGCTGTTTGCTTGTGCAAATTCTGTAGCTAAATATTTTTTTGAAGGATTTTGCTGGAGCCATAAGATAAGATAGGCTAGAAACAACCTTTAGAGTAACTCACCCAGTCCAGTCCCCAACTCACCCGGTCCGGTCCCCCCATCAGAGCAGGGCCAAATTGGATCTGTTAGCTCAGGTCCTTGGCCACTGAGGTTTGACTATCTCCAAGAAGGAATATTTCAGTCTCTCTGAGCCTTTGTTCCAATGTTTAACCACCTGCACGGTAGAAAAAATTCCTAACCCCTAGCTGCAGTTTCTCTTGTTGCAACTCTTGTCTGTTGCCTCTCACCCTACCAGCTCTGCATGTCCAAAAAGCCTAGATGACCTTCTCCATACCCTTTGGAGAAAATAAGATATCCCCTTAACTCTCTCTTCTTATTGTTGAGCATCCTTTGTTGTCTTTGTACATCCTGTGCTCTATCTAATCTCCTAACAATTCTTGTGGATCTCTCTTGCATTTGCTCCAGCACATCCAAATGTGTCTCATACTGAGGAGCACAAAGCGGGGGCTGTTTCTCTGTGAGTTCACGTCTGCAGTATTTTCAGTAATCTCAACCTACTCTCAAGCTGATAAAGCTGATAGTCTCACATGTGAGTCTGTGGACTCATACCCAACTAGCAAGGGCGAGCTGTTCCACTAGGGACAACCAGCCAGAAGCTAAGGGTGACCCCAGCAAAGACCATATCCCCATTGACAGGGAGTATTACCGAATGTGCCAGGTAGTACTGCGTGCTGGAAATGGAATCTGTGAACAGTCCCAGACACAGCCAGGGGATGAACCAAGTCTAAGATGAACTTCCAGGGAGCCCAGTCAGGAACCAAAAGGGACAAGGTAAGAGAGCTGAAGAGAAGGCTAAAATATAGGTCCAAAGCCCACCAAGGAGGCAGGGTCAGAGGCAGGACTGGAGACCAGCATACCCACAGTTTAGATCAAGCAGGGATGGAACCACAGGTCTCAGTTGTAATGAGGCTGCTAGGTCCATGGGCAAAAGGGTCCCAGGTGAGGCTGGTCTGGGCCATTTAGACCTATCAATGCCCTCATGACCCTGACATTGAGATTTTTCTGAAAAGAAGTCCTGAGACCAATGTATTGCCATTTCTCTTTTTTTTCTTTCCTAACTTCTGAAAAGCAAAGCTGAAAATCAACCTGGCCCATTTGGTGAAACACAGTCTTTACTCACAACGTCCTGCAAACTGCAGCTCAGCAATGACCTGGAAGGATCTTGGAGAAGGGTGAGAGGGATACTTCATACCCTGTTCATGTGTATTCTCAGGCTTCTCTTTCACAGCCAGACTCATCTCCTGCTAAACAGATAAAATGCTCCTGGCATGTTCAAAATGCTTTCATTAAGAAAGATAACAATTCTATGTCATGCTTCAGTTGCCTGAAGGGCTCAAGGAGTTGTTTTATTCCTGACTACACCATTAGCCAGATATATTTGGGGTTGGCTGGTTTCTTTTTCTCAGCTTTCCTCAGAGACATCAGTGCTGATGTTGCTCAGTACTCAAAGGTGGCACAGAGAATTCGTGTTCTTTCACAGTCAGAGCACTCACTCAATTCAGGAAAGAATTTTCTGCTTAGGTCCCATGAGCATAGATCTGGATTTTGTGGGTGTAGTAGGTCGTCTTTTACTACTAGGATGCAATTAGGGTGCAATTTGTCTTCAAATGTGAAGTGGGAAAAGCACATCCAATATATTTCCATGCTTGGCAACCTTAGGTTTTGGTCACACCTTCTCATTTTCTCTGCCAATGACACACAAATGACAAACCCCGAAATTTAAATGCTTCAACTAACTCAAATCGGGAGTATGATATTGGGTAACAGTGAGAGCCCAATGGCAGACAGAAGGTCAAAATTTAGTAGGATCCCTTGTGGGTTTATACTCTATGTAATGAAAGCCATTAACTCATTTTGCAATATTGAAAGATGATGGCCTCTGGCATATTAATCCTTCAAATAACTCTGACTTATAACCCCTATGGCTATAAAGCCTTCTACTTTTCCTCCAATACCATAGAACTGGAAAATGCACTTAGCCTGAAAGTTTTAGATTAACTGTGAAGGAGAAAAAGACCATACCTGTAGGATTGTTCATGCTGTAATATCATAGCACTGGAAATACTCCTGCCAAGCTTGAATAAAATTTGTTATCGTGTTATTTTAATTAATTTCATTTGAGAAAGCTCGTGAGATACAATTATGGAATGTCAGAGGGCTTATCAATGCAAGGCCAGTCACCTAATTAAAATGTATTTTGGGGGGACCATCTAGTTTTCAAAACAGATTTTAAAATGTACCTCTATTTTCCCCATGCTGTTTATATCTCAGAGATTAATTTACTAGGCACAGAAATGGGTAGAGAAGACAATAAACTTAATAATTAGACAGTTAAACTTGGGTGAGATGTCACAACTGTGTCACCACTCACTGAAAAACAAGCCTCTCTAGACCACAGGCAAATAGAAACTGTAAAGCAACGGTTAACTATTCTAAACGAGAACTGATAACAACTGTCTTTCTGTAAGAAATATCCTTGACAGTTTCGTGGTAGAAGCATTAGCAGCAGATTTTCTGTCAGTTACAGAAAGTTAGCTGCTGTCTAGTTTCGATAGCATGGAATATCTCTGTGCTTAAACGTACTCTCCTCTTTCAGGAAAAATAAAATAAAAATTTAAAACCTTCACGTAAATTTGCCTGAGATAGAACATCCATCAAAATCCTTGGTACAAAGGTTAAATTTTCTCACTATTAAAATACATCAGTCTTTTGCTCAGCCTGAATTTGTCCAGCTTCAATCGTATGTTGTGTTGCTTACATTAAGACTGATTTCGTGAAGATTCAGTGACACTGTTACATGACAGACAATCATGCCCAGCATATGTCAGGGCCTGTCATAGCTATGTCATGTTATACCATAATACAATAGTCTTCCTATCGTGTTGTATCATTTCTGAAGTGATTAACTGCAGCTATGACTGAACTATTCTATTTTATTTTTTTGTAAACACGTGTCTCCAGTTTGAGCTCTAAAGAAACAATCTGACACTTTGACACTTTAAATAAGAACAGAAAGCGTGCTTTCACCACATTAATTGGAGAAAAAAAAATTACCTCAGTATTCAGAGAAATGAAACTAGATATTTAAAGGAGCAGCCTCTCTATTAGCTGTTGATATAATTTGGGACTTCCAGTGAAGTAAACAGCACACAGAAGTTAGAGCACTCCTGAGACTCACAGGTTTGATGGTTGTTTTTTGGAAAGGTTTTGTGTTGTGTTTATATTTGGGGAGTCACAGAGAAAGAAGAATATTTATTTTGAGTCCGAGAAAGAGCTGCCGAGCTCTGATGAAATATGCATTACAGTATATATTTGATATTCACTTGTATTTTTTGCTATTGTTGCTGTCAGGTTTTACTGGAGCAAGGACACATCTAACAGAACCACAAAACAATAGACTCCTTCAGTAGTCAGAGTGCAGATGCCTTTGAAGAAGTCCATGGATAAGGTCTAGGTAATTTCACAGGATCATCTCTGTTTCCCTCTGTTGTACCAAGTATGAAGATTTACCAGTCACTACTGGTAGCACACCAGTGCCTCATGACCTAGTGTCTCCTGCAGGTGCAGAAAAGGAGACAATAAAGAATTGATGATTTTTGGATATTCCTCATCTGAGGGTCCAGGTAAACAAGGAAGCCATCTGTAAGTTTTTCTCCAAGATCTGTTTTGAGAAGAATAATAAGAGCTAACAAACATTTCTAACTGACATTCACTGCTTGGTTGATGAAGTCCCATCAACAGATAAGCAGCTGTGCAGGTCATACTTTCTAAACTTCTGGTGCCTGGCTGTTCCGGCAAAGAAAAAAATGTCAGTAAATCCATACCCACTCCTCGACACAAAAAAAAAAAAAAAAAAAAAAAAAAAAAATTATAAATTCTTCCATACGTATGTTGACAAAGTTTGTGAACTCATCTGAAATAAATTTGCTTTGGAACTAAAGCAAAGCAAATGTCCTTTTTCTCTGATGTAGAATTTTACTGGGGCTGCACATCCATCACAATCAGATGTACTAGCAGATTTGACCTGTGTTAATGGCTGCCAAACTAGTAATTATTCCTTTGCTAGTTTTAAACCTGCGTCATACCTTGCTTTCCAAATTGAGCTTTTTTCTTGACCTAGAGGATCAGAAGCTGAAATGAGATGCAGACAGCAACTACAGAATACCTCTGACAGCCTTTCACCTCTTGCTTGATTCAGGGAACAAACTTAAGCTAGGAAAACATTCCGCTTCTCTTTGAACCTCACTGCCTCTTTAATTTGGGGGCTGAAGTAAAGACATCATAAAGCATTAAGGAAACTTATTATCCTGTTTGGGTTCTGGGTCACAAAGCCTGATTTTTAGATTCAGTTTCAGAGATTTAAACGAGGACAAGTGTTCTTCCCACTTGCCTTTGGAACTCCCCTTGACGTGCCAATTTGTTATTCAGTGCTCTGAGTCGTGCCCTGCTTGATCTCTCACCCCATTTACTGAAGAACAACTTGAAGACCATAGTAACATCCAAATCTTCATATTATAACATTAAAAAAAAAAGTCTATTATTTACAACTCCAGAATTAGGTGTTGGATCCCACTGTGAACCAGAAAGTTTATCCCACAGTGTCAGGTAAAATTCCCATTTCTAGCCCTCCAGTGACTCTAAGGCATTTGAAAGGTGTTACGTGTCTGATGCAGAAATTCTTTCATTTGTCGAAGGACTGAATCTTGCCTTTGGAACAAACTTTACCTTTCAGGAAGAAGGAGATGAGGCTTTTGTCACTGGTTGAATTAAAAGAAAAGCAAAGGCATCAGAGGGCTGAAGCTCCAGATTGAGTCCTGTGGAAACAGATCCGTGAGCAAAAGTTTCATGAGAAGGTCACAGGTATGTGATAATTTTTTTTAATAGTTATATCACTCATCACATAAGCAACACTTCTGCATTAATATGTATCTGGGTTTCTGAAATGACTGGAAGTGCTGGATGATTAATTAGTATGTGAAGAGGAGTTCAGAAAACTGTTGGTTTTTCAAACAGCAAAGCTGGACTGCATGTGCCCTTCTTTTTCTGTGCCTTAACTGAACACCCACTATTTATCACACAACAGATAATAATATCTAATATCATACAATAGATAATAATAGCTAACCATAACACTGACGCTTCCACTCTTTCACTCTTTTATTTTCTTTTTTTTTTTTTCTCTTGTTTGGACAAGGTTTTAATGTCCTCTAATATGCCTCTAGAAAAATTTAATTCCTAGGGAAAAATTGGAGTATTTTGACCACATGTTCTCTGGTAAAACACATAAATTTTAGTTTTTTAATTTAAAAAAAAAATCATCTTCTTGCACAAGACAACATCAGGCACGGCAGGGAGTTCTCATTGGGTGCAAAGATATTAAAGGTTTTAGTGTGCTTAATTGTTTTAAAATGTTTAAACCAGATTTTTTTATATACTCTGAAAAACAAGGTTATCTATACCAACCCATGGGGATCTGTCAAACTACCTGACCTAAAACTATCTATCTCAGACATTTCTCTTGGACCATGTTTTTGAAAGGCCTCCGAGTCTGCGTAATGAGGTGCGGACAGATGGTATCAGGATGGGGCAAAGGCCTTAATTTATGACACCTTGAAGACTTTCTCCTGACTTTACAGTGGCTTCTCTGCTCTGTAGGCACCAAAATCTGAAAGGCTGCTCCTCACAGTCCTAGGGAAGGCGAGTGAGGCCCTTTCCAATTAATTGTGATCATTACTGAAACTTTTTTTAGGACCACAGAATGGGCTTGCAACTTTAAAAAAAAAAAAATAGAAAAGAAAAGAGGGGGGGGGGGAGAGCAGAAAAGGGGGAAAAGAAACCCGTGCTGCCAAATTGTGATTTAAACTGAGATTGGCATCAGCAGACATTTCCACATCAGCCTGTAGCACATCTGGTCCAGACCAAACAAATAGAAGATTTATTCTGTCAGTGAGATCATTTAGCATTCCTTTTTATGCTTCAGAAAGAGCCTGTACCTGTCAGTCACCAAAGCACTAGGCTTTTGGTGGCTGGGCTCTGTTGCTCTTTCTGACTAGCCTTGATCTGAGACTTCTAAGAAGGCTTGTGTTCACCCGCTCCACCTGGGAGACCGGTACCCATGCCAAGTTCATTTCCATAGTCTTATAAAAATCTCCTGGAGGATTTCAAACATCTGCTCATAAGTAAAGAAACATTGTCTTGAGATATAACAATAATATAAAGGGCAACTGAACCTTCCTTGCAAATAAAACTGAGCTAATAAATTATTTTGTTTCAACAGTTTTATACAATTCAAACAAAAAATGAATAGAGCTAAACAGACATGCAGACATGAAAAATCAGGTGTGAAGGGTTTTCTTTTAATACCTTCAGAAACTTTTTTTTTTTCCTTTTGGTCAAGAGGCTTCTTTGTTTTGTTTTCTGAACACTTGATGTCAATTACCGAAAGGAAGAGCTTATGAAAATAGGTAGATGACGCTATTGTTCTAACAGCAATAATTTGTCATCATTTCCTAGCACATTTCAAGCACAGTTTATAAATATTAAGTAATCGAGTCCCAGTGCAAACTCCCAGCAGAGCCCCTCCCCTTTGCTGGGTGTGTCAGCCATACAGACTAGAAACTCACCTCCTCGTTGGACAGAAAATGGAGCAACTTCAGACATGAGACGTGTCAGCTGTTAAACAGGTTTGACAATACACTGCAACAATCTGAGCAGGAACTGAAGGAGCTGAGGGACATTAAGACATGCAAAATGCAATTACCTGCACTGGAATTTGATTGTGATCCTAGAATTAAACCCCTTTGTTAATAAGAAAGGGTCCAGACAATTTTACTACATTCAGAACAGGTCAGGACCTCTATTATGCATCTTTGGCTGATTGTAGGAAGGTGAATATAAAAGATGGATGGATGGATGGATGGATGGATGGATGGATGGATGGATGGATGGATGGATGATGCTTAAAAATACCACTCCTTTGACTTTTTCATATTTGAAAATTAATGTTGTGGTCGATGCCCCAAGTCTGCAGTGTTTAAGAGGCATTTGAACAATGCTCTTAACATGCTTCAACTTTTGGTCGACCCTGGATTGGTCAGGCAGTTGGACTAGTTGACCATTGTAGGTCCCTTTCAACTGAAATATCCTCTTGTATTCTATTCTATTCTATTCTATTCTATTCTATTCTATTCTATTCTATTCTATTCTATTCTATTCTATTCTATTCCATTCCATTCCATTCATTCTATTCTATTCTATTTATAGTTTATTTTCATGCCATTAAAAAAATGGAGCTTAACACCTGAATAATGTGTTTTCTGTACTAGCAACTGGGTGCATGACGGTGTCCAAAGGTGTCTCTATCATGGTCTTCTGCTCATGCACTTGTGTTCTCCATTGCCTGGACAGACCATTCATTTGTGAGTTCCTTAAGGAATTCCAACAACCATGCTATTGAAGCTCAAATCCTTATACAAACACTTAGCTATAAGCATGTGAATGCACTGATGTTGCTTTATCTGCTTGAAGTCTATTGTAATGATTATTCACTAGGAACTACTAGTCAACCCCTCTTAACAGGTACAGGGATGTGGTTGTTTAATGAGTAATTCCAAGGGATGATGTTCACTCAGTTAATAGTTTTTCTTGTCACTATGTCACTGTATAGGCAACTTTAATATTTTAATTTGAAAATTAGGCCACACTCAAAAACACTTCAGTTCTTCCTTCAAAAACAGCTGCCTAAAAGAGAAGAAAAAAGGCTTAATTTGCAAATGAATCTCTATCGTTAGGACACTGGAGGGTGTCATTCAAACAGGCTGACTGCTTTCTAGAAGTGCTTATCTCCACAAATTCCCTTGGTAGTCAATAACAGGAAGAAAAATGTCCCCAATTCTTTTCCTTGAAGTAAGATCAACACTAGCCTAGATATCTTCTCAAAAAAAGTGTGGAATAAACTTGCTCTATTATTTTTGTACGTTTGGTTACGAAGCATTGTCAGAGAAGAGGCTAGAGTGCACAGACACAGTAGTGATGCTCTGACTCAGGACCGATGCTGTTAGGACCTGATGCAAGCTCAGCTCAAGTTATAGGACCGCAGCAGAGATCGATTTGCTCACTTCAGCAGCCTGTGTAACGCAAGAGATCAGAGGAGACAGTCACAATGCTCCCTGCAGCCCTTAACAGTCTATCTGTGAAGCCATTAAAGCAAAAATTATTGAAATGGAGTTCTGCTTTCCATTGTTTTCTGACAGGCAAGTTCCCAGCTCTCACTCCATCACTTCTCTCACGCGTTATGGAATCGAGCTACGTCATATATTTTATACTTGGAGAAAAAATCTTAGCTAGGAAGAGAAGCAGTATTAGTCTGTTCAGGTAATGAAAACTGATGTAATATAATTGATTTCTCTCCCAGA
Organism: Pterocles orientalis; assembly: GCA_011057875.1. Classification (NCBI taxonomy): domain Eukaryota; kingdom Metazoa; phylum Chordata; class Aves; order Pterocliformes; family Pteroclidae; genus Pterocles; species Pterocles orientalis. Next base: position 1,614,919 of record WKFP01014391.1, read on the forward strand.
TCAATCCTCCTAATCTTAGGATGCAGGGTCAAAGCCACAAAGGAAGGTGGGTTATTCCTGCTGTTGACTAACTCCTGCAGTGCAAAACCAGTAGCTGTGTGAGCTCACTGAAGGATGGTAGCAAAAAAAAGTAAGAAAGAAAAAAGAAATGATGAGAGGAGAGGGGAAAAAAAAGAACGGATGTTGGTAAAAAGAGAGGGGTATAAAGAAGAAAGGAAGAATGGGGAATTACAGAGAAAGAGAAATGGAAGGATTAATACATGGGATCATTGCACAAACTGATTGGAATTGTACTACAAACAAAAATTGTGGTAAAATGGCTTTGGGGGAGCTTAAAGATGATGTTAATCCTCTCCCTGGTTCCAGTAGTGTATTGTCACTACCTGAAAATCACACAAGCGTCAACAGTTGTAAAGTGTGTGCCTTGAGATTTTGAATTATATCAGTTAAATAAGCACAGAACAGACATATACATTTTCAATGCTTAGTCATCTCAGTAGCTGAGCTGTGCTTCTTATAGATCTCCTTGGACTTTGTTTTCTAAACATGACTGTGGAAGACACTAGGCTAGACCAGGCTAGAACTAAAGAGTTGGCTAAGGGCTCCTTCGTGGGAAATAGAATTTTGCCCGTCTTGCTGTTACTGAGATAAATAAAGGAAATCATTGGATGATGATAACCATTTGGAGTGGAGGATTTCTTTCTATTTTTTTTGTTTTCTACACAACCAAGAAATTGAAACCTTAAGTAAAGTCACATCATGGATTCCTTCCCAGGGTGGTAGTATAGCCCATCAGTTGTCAGCAGTGCTCTTTGTTCTTCTTTGAAGTAAGGAAAGGAGATATTCTAGGCCAGCCTTGACCTATGAATCTTGGTGTGAGAGAACGAAACAAATAATTTGAATTGTGAGCCAGTTACCTACCTGCACGTTCAGCCTCATGACTGGTCCTTATTCTACTCATATGCACCTTCTCACCTGAACCGACAACAGAGAAAGGCATCTGAACAGAACAGTGCAGGAATCAGTCATCTTTCCTGCAACTGTCTCACATCAAGCCAGTAAAACCATAATTTGCGTCTCAACATCCCTGTTGTTCCAGGCAGCCTCTTCTACAGAGAGGCCTTGGCAGTACTTTCTTTTCATTTTACACCGCTGAGTGGACGTGAAGGTTGTAACCCTGCCACACTTGTTCAAGATGCCCCTGGAATTCAAAATGCCCAGGTTATGTAACCAAGACCTAAATTAAAGCGGCATGATCTTCAAAAACACTGAACTCTGAAAAACCTTAAGAAGAGGTCAACTTCTCTGCAAACTATTTTTTTTTTATTTGAGGGTCTAATTATGGATCTAGCAGCCCAATAGTAAGCTTCTATTTGAAAATGTTCAAAACCAGATGGGGGATTTAGCTACTGAGATCACATTAATTTCAGCACCTTTAAAAATATCTGCCCCAGGTTTCAAAAAGTAGATTTATAGCATGATTTTTTCCTTTTCCCCTTTTATTACTTACTAATTATTCTTATCTCAACCCTTTTTAAAATCGATACAGCATTTTGGAAGCCTGCATTAATTCATACAGTACCTCTACACACTGTTCTTCACTGTTTCTTTCTTGTATTTTTCACTGTGACATATGATTATTATCGTTATTGCTTTAGTCTCCACTTTTCCTACCTGCCATCCTTATCTATGTAATAAATTCTGTTGCACTCCATCCCAACTGCTTTGCCATTTGTTTTGATAAAGACAACAGTCTTTGGTCCTACGCTAACAAGAATTGTGGCTTGTTACTTTGCCAGAGAAACACTTCTTCTTTTGTTCCTACCACCTATCCTTTCTTTTACTGTCAACAGCCACACTCCCCTTTGGTGTAAAGATGCTCAAAGTTTTCTGCCTCCAATTATCATTATCTGCAAAGGTTTGGTTTTTGACCTCAGTAGGCACTCAAATTTTCATGTTTCCCAACCTACACATGTGGAAGAACAGGAAAAAGCAGCAGAGACATGAAGAGGAGAAAATGCACCGCAGGTTAGCAAATAATTGACTTACCCATGGATCGTTGCTTATCATGACTCTGCTGCTGGATTCTTCATTATCCTCTAGTTTTTACTCAGACATGGGTAGCAATCAATATTCACGTGTGACATGACATGTTGAAGCTGGCTTATTCCCCTCTTGTGGCATTTAATAAACAAGATTATAACTGGCTTATGCTGCGACTCCTACAGCATAAGCTGCTGATAGTCTGCAACAATTTATCGGAGAAGGATGACATGTAAAAGAAACCAGACCAATAAAAAATTCCCCCTTCTTAAAAACTGTGCAATGCTTCATTTATTTTGTACCATCCAAGACTGAAATTTCTATAGGGTCCTGAAATTTTCTGTGCCTGGGGAGATCCTTGTTATGTAACGACAGCACAGGACTCTGCCCACACACAAGAAATGCAAGATAGGGACCCAAAGTGACTCAGGAACAACTCTATAGTTTCTAAACAAGAGGCTATTATTCCTTCCAAAAACGCTAACTAGCAAGATGATTGACTTGACCCCTGTGACAAAATTTAATATTTTATATTGCAAACAAAGTTGCTGGCAGTAGTAAAAAAAAATCCCAAAACTAAAAGAAAAAAAATGATGCATATTTTTTAGAGCTTTTCAAAGATAGTTTGAGAGGACTATATACCTCTCTGGAATTTGAAGAATCATCAGGTTTCGTTCTTCCATTTTTTCTTAATTTTCTGCTCTTGTTTCTAAAAGATTGCTTTTTAAAAATTTCTTTTTTTTTTCTTCTGTTCAAATTTGCAAAAGATACAGTGAATTAGCACATATAAATGGCAATCACTTAAGGGACTTGGCTCCTAAGTCCTCATTATCTTCAGAAATATGTTACACTGGTAGTGGAAGCCTGTTTAATTTCATATCAATTTGCTTCTAGCACATGATTTTCTGATATACACCCCAGTGATCAAACAAGGGACTAACAAAATAAATTTATGAGTTTTTACAACCACAGATACAATTTAAGCTGAATAATCTTTCAGTAGTATATTCCTCATTAGTCCTACCATTAAGACAGCTTTCCTCAGTTTTTGCTCAGATCTCAGGCGTCTGAATTTTGGCAGTTTCGATAATTTGAACACCATCAGATCCTGGATACAGGCACTGGAAATTTATTGGGTGATGTTATCGGTATAGTGCCTGAGATATGTTTTACTAGCCCAACGCTATGCAATATTTAAGCACAGTTTCTGAATCAACTCAGGCCAGGGACCATTCCCAACTGGAATTTTGAGTGTTGTTGTTTTATTTTAAAGGCTAAAATAATTTAATAGTATGGACATATCCAGTCATTTGACCTATGGGCCAGAAAACTGTAGCTGTTTAGTTTACCAATATAGACGTAGTTGTATTACCTCCTGAATTCCTATGTGAAATTCCTTACTTCTTTCTATTCTTCTGGTGTCCTAGGCAGAGATGGATCTCAGCCATAAATTCTGCACTGAATGCCTCATTGTGCTGCGGAGCTGAAAAAAAAATGCAGTTTTCTGTCGAAAAGATATCAGTACCAGTTGGTACAATTTTCAGTATACTTTGGTAAAATGAGTTGAGTAATTATGCTTCAGGACATCACCTTTTGCCTACTGCAATCATAACCCGAGCCCCTGGTATATTTTATAGAAGTGATGGCTTGTTTGTTCAGTCAAACTCCAAGGAGTAAAACTGACAGCCTCACAATCTGAGTTGCTGTAACTCAAGCCAAACTTGGGCTTACAGCTCAAAACTTGACAATATAAAAAATTCTAAGGTCTGTAAAAGACAAGAAGCAGCAGACTGCGTAACAGAAACATGCATGCACACATACTTACGTTCATATCTGCAGACAAAGTACATTTGCTTCTCTTTCAACTTTTTCAAAGCCCTCAGTTCCTATCTCCAGCTTTTGTTCCAGAACCCTCTGAAGTAACTAAACTATAAATGGACCTGTGAAAACTCAAAAAACTGGGAGAATTGCCTGAATTTTGCTTATCTACTTCAAGGGATTTCAAGAAATATATAGATAGTCCATAAAAGCACAGTGAAATTGTGTTGACGAAGGTGTCAAAATATGTACGTACAGGGAGGGACAGCTTGATACAAATTTAGACTTAAAATGGTTTATTTTCCTGAGGTTGGAATCTGCCACAACGCTCACTTATCTGTCATGTGTCTGTGATGTTGAATACATTTTACAAGAGCAAGAAAACGATTCAGCAAAGATTGCAAGAGAGACTAAAGTTAAGTGTCATCTAGGAATGACTTCTTAGCCATGGGTCATAGGAGAGCTTATCAATATAACACAAGAAAACATCAGAAATATCAGCAATTTTTAATGTGAGATAAAAGGGGCTTTGCATAAATGCAAGGCAAGGAATTCTTTGAGAAAGAAGAAAAAAATGTGTGTACAAACAATCCAGCAGGATACAAAATATATCTGTAATGAGGCTGCAGAATCATATAACGAATGCACGGCTGTTTAGGTTCATGGAGTAATGCAGGTTGGAATGGGCCTCAAGAAATCTCTGGTCAAGCCTCCTGTTCAAAGTCGGGACTGTTGTAGCTCAGGGCTTGATCAGGGCACTTGTTCGAAACCCCTGATTGCACCACCACTTTGAACAACCTCTTCCATTGTTTGCCCTCATTCTGGAAGTTTCTCCTTTTACATCTTGTCTGAACTTCTGTTTCAGCTTGTGTTGCTTGCCTTTTGTCCTCCTGTCACGCAACGCTATGAGGAGCCTGGTTCTGTCTCCTTGATATTCTCCCCATACTTACTTGGAGGGCTGTTGTTAGCTCTCCCCGTTCCATCAGCTACCCAAAGCCACCTCTTCTGCCAGCTAAACAAGCTCATTCCCCCAGTGTCTCCTCATGGAGCAAGTGCTCCCATGTTAATTGTCTTGGTGGTCCTCTATTGAAGTCACTGAACTCTACCAATGTCTTTCCTAAATTTCAGGGACCCGGACTGGACACAGTATACCAGATGCGAGCTAATAGTAATAGACAATTTGAAAAAGAACATTGCAGTCAGCAAAGAAAAAAGGGACCATTTGAAATCACTGTTAATATACATTTGAGAAAAAATACTCTCCCAAACTTACTGTAATTAGTATTGGGAAATATAAGGAGAGGAAATTTCAAGTGAGAGCTAGAAATTGCAATGCTCATTTTATTCCTGGCTCATTCAATGGCCAAGTATGGAAATGTAAGCAAGTGGCTACCCATCTGTGCCTCAAAGTAAAATGGGTTTGAACAGCAAAGTTTTCAAGCAGGAAACATGGAATAGCATATGTTTATCCAGGGCATCTTACGCCGTGTGAATGAATGGTTCCTAGTTTTACTACAGCTTTCAGTGAGACACATAATTTTTAACTCGTTGTCTACCTGTACATTTAGTGACCAAAGTCTCTGTAAAATCCAGATTTGTTCTGAAAGCTAGGCTGCAACTTCCTTGCATTATTGGCTCTCTGCATCTACGTCTTTGTACATGGATACTGCTGCAGCGGGTACCTTCATCTCTCCAGTCTCCTTTATTACGCATTTTTAGATTAGTAATACAGTCATTTCAGACACAAGGAACTCTGTGCAAATACTGTAAGAAGATGGTATAATAGGTGTTGCTTGAAAATACAATTTCTATTGTAACATTAGTATTGAACTAAACTTCTTGAAAATGCATTATATCAGCCCAGCTTCATTTCTGAAAATCACGTTTACACAAAAAAAACCCTGAGCTGTACATATAAAGTTAATTCAATAATTACTATCATAGCTTCCA
>WKFP01014391.1:1624655-1663095 GCA_011057875.1 Pterocles orientalis
TGTGTGTATATGTAACTTCACATATGCAGAATATATATAAATATTACCTTTACTTTGTAGGCTAGGTATAAAGAGTGTCGTTCTAGAATCACTATTGAAATTTTTGAACAAGAATAATCAAAAAAAACCCTGCCTTGGGAATTCAGGCTGTCAAATTCAAATGACAGTCATACCTCCCATCTCCAAATTATCTCAAGATATATAGTTCTCTCTCTTTTCTTGAAACCATTTCCCTCAGAAAACTCAAGAAGCTGATGCTATTGATACTGATGAAATTTCACATTGCTTTCCTTTTCCAGCAGGATATGGAGTTATTTGTATTCTACTTTGTGGGGCTTTGTCAGACATCATATATTGGCAGTCTGGGCCACTGAGAGGTACAACGTAGCTCCTGCCATTGCTGCTAGGAGGGCAAGAAAAAGAGTTTTGTTTTAAGCAACAATAGATACGGATGCACTTATAAATTGGGCTTCTTAAGCAACATCACTAACCTGGTGGTACTACTCTGTAGTACCACTAACAAGATTGGGCAAATGGTCACTGAAAATCTGATCCATTGTTCAGAGCTGTTTTCTGGACCTATATGTGTACTCATAAACCCAACATGCAGAAATGAGGCAGTTACACATTTTTTTCCTAAATTTCTTCTTAGAATAAGAAAAAGAAGCAAATAAAACGTGAATAAAATGTTAATAATGTCTTATATTTTTTCTAAACTAAGAGTTTTAGCTTCTTAAAGGGTGTAGAAATCTTGCCTCTTCAGTGATTATCAATGTGATTGAGGAAAAAAGTAGTAATATTTTGCTTCTTGCCTTTGGCTTTTAAGCTGGAGCTGCAGGGATTTTACCTTTAGTGGAAGGTCAAAATACACTAGATAGAGCCCTGGCATACATTTCCAGCTCAACCTCAATTTCTCACATGATCTTAGGTAGGTGTTTTAAATACACTGCAGCTCAATTCTCCATCTGTTGATCAAAGTTAATAATATTCCTTTCACCCTATCCTTTCGGTTACTTTTGTCTAGACTGGATACCATCAGTTGATAATTTCCAAGTAAAATAGTTTTCTATCAGATTGGCCAAAACCAAAAAATTTTGAACATGTCGATTCCACTGAAGTTTTTGACACAGAAACCAGATGGGCGGGATTTGCACCTTGATGCCCAGTTGCGTCTCTTTGGCAAAGAAGGTCTGCTTGGCTTTACATGTTCCAAACCTCTGGAATAAGCTGGTTTTTACAGAGTTGCAAATTTTACAGCTAATCACATCCATAAAAATCCAGAATAATGAATCCCCAGGTCCCTCCAGGGCTCTAGCTCCAGCTTTCCTGACAAGGCATGGGCAGATTTCCAGTCACTGCAGGAATATTTATTGCATGGACATGGATAAGTTGCTTATCCTCAGAGGTCTTTGACTTCCAGCTGCTTATGTGGTTCCTCTCACTGGCTGCCTATTGCACAGACAGGACAGCTAGTCAACTCCCAGACTTCCCAGGAGGTCATTTCCCACAGTGCCCTGGAGATCCTGGAAACATGTTTGCTTCAAGAAACATTCAAGCTTAGTCAGGAGCATCCTTTCTCTTCAAAAACTTCTGCTATTTTTATCATTTCTGTTGTTACAATCTGCCTAATAATGCTACATAATGCTGAATAATGATAAGTCTTCCCCATGTTAGAAATCAGAATCTGGCAAATTTTCCAGAAGTGGAACTTTGTATTACAAACTAGGTGTAAGCAAAAAAATCCAAATAGCTAGAATGATTTAGCAGCCTTTACGGTTACAAAATACTTTTGCTTTCAATGGGGTATTCTTTTCCCCAAAAGAAACAATTTTGTTGAAAAAGGGTCCACTCTCTTGTCTAGACACTTTGATTCCGTTCTCATTGTGGTTTTGAGAAATTACATAAAATAAACATATTTTAATGTAAAAAAATAAGATATTAGCAGTCAGGGAAAGAACCAGTCTGTGAAGATTAGTGAAAAATAGGTACAAGTATTACTCTCTGGCTGCTCTTTTGCTAAAATTATACATTTAGAGATCTATGCAGAAATCTTACAATGGAAGAGACTAAGAAGTCCTATGCCTTCCTTCTTCTTTTTCTTGTTAGTTTCCCTGCATCCCAGTCCTTTGCCTTCCTTCTTCTTTTTCTTGTTAGTTTCCCTGCATCCCAGTGTTTTAAAGGTGGTCCCAAGTTTGTGTACATGTGTGTCTGTATAGAATGACATACTAACAATTAGATATGTATTGTAATGGGCTCGTTAGTATGAATATACGTTGTTGGCCTCTGTTCTGCCACAGAACTGAAGTTAATCAGATAAACTTCAAAGGGTAAACTGAAGGATTATACCTTTACCTCATGGGGAAATAACCCTTCCTTTGAAGTACCTGTTGGCATCTATAAAGTTCTGTCCAGTCATCAAAATATATTTTATACTACCTTGGGGTAGTTTCCTACCTTTTTCCTCTGATGTAAAAAGCCTTCCTTCTTCTCTCATTGTAAATATTCTACTTAGCCCAGTGAGATCTAGAACCCCAGCTGATGCCCTGGGTACCATCACCACAGCTAGAATCAACCAGTCATCAAATATTTTCTTTTAATATTCTAAAGCTGTAATCTGGTTCTTCATATGTTATACAAATCTAGCTAGAAAATAATGATGATATTAGGAAGGTTTCATCTTGCAGCTTATGAGCTGCCCATACAAGTGCTAACCATGGTTATCTCTCAATACAGAATCAATATTTCGTCACATATGTGTTCACTCAGTTCAATGATTACATAAATTCTCAGAGCTCAACAATACACCTGCATTTTACTGCTACCAGTAGAGAAGTCAGACATTCTCTCCTCTCCTTATTCAACTGCAAACCACTGTTATTTGCAAAACAAAAAAGCAACACAGCAAGAACATTGAAATCCTTCCTTTTTTTTTTATTTTTTTTCAACTGCTCAGGCTAAACTACACAAAAAAAGACAGTCATTTCTTCCCTGCCAACTGATTATGCAGCCATGTTGTTTGAAAGCTTGCATAATTTACATTAGCATCCCTAAGATCTCAGGTGACTATGCCTTTGAGGCCGGCATGATAGCCCCAGTGGACCAAGATTTGATATTCTTCCCAATATCTGACCCTTTTTTCCTTGTTAATTATAGGCAGACTTCCCTGGCCTGGGCCCGGATCTGCACCTGTTTCCCATCTCTGAGCAGCTGCTAATTAGTTTGCAAATGGTGGGGTTGGGCAGAGCCGGCCACACATGCTTCAGCAGTCTATTGATCAGGTTGGCATGCCATGCACACAACAATTATTACCTTCTGAACCCACGTCCCACAATAAAAGCTACTCGCAGACACCACATTGTACTGAAATAAAAATTGTATCACTTCTTGTATCAGTGATACATAACAATGCTGTTCCAATGGAACAAGGGACAGCAGAGGATGGATCTTGGATTCAAAACTCCTTTGTGCAGGGACAACTAGTGAATTTTTTGAGTTATGTAAATTTAACATGGAGGTGTGACTCCAACAGAGCATCTAAAATGTGGCGATGTTACAGTGACATTTTAAAATGTGTTTGCCAGGACAAAGCAAGTTCTGAATATTATCTTGAAAATGGAGCTGTGAATGATCCTAAAAATCTTATGCTGAAATAATATTTTTAAAAATTATTTCCATTAGTGGTACTTTTTGTATTGAAACTCAGAAAAAAGTCACATTGAGAGCACCTCTCCTATGCAGACAGGCTGGGAGAGTTGGGGATGTTCAGCCTGGAGAAAAGGTTCCAAGGAGATCTTAGAGCAGCTTCCAGTGCTGAAAGGGGGCTACAGGAGAGATGGGGAGGAATTTTTTACAAGGGCATATAGTGATAGGACAAGGGGTAACGGCTTTAAAAGGAAAGATGGTAGATGTAGATTTGCTAGAAGGAAGATCTGGCAAACGTGATGCCAACACTATGTGGTTCTCATGTTATTCTGGAGCATGAACTGGAAAACTAGTGGGTATTTCAAATGACATTAGGTGTGTCTAATTTATACACTGAATTAAACCCTATTCACCAATTATTTACTGATTATAACAGGAGCTTATGTGCTTAGGCCACATCTAGATACCTGTATGAACATTCCTAAACTTAGTTATCTTCATCTGGAGCTGAATACCAATGCATAAGCCAGGGTCATCACTTAAATGTTGGTGTTTAATTCTGAACAAATCACTCTAGAGTATCTAAGAAATCTGCATGAAGCCAAAGGATATGTGAGAGATTAACACCTTTCCGGAAAAGCAGCTGGAGATCAAATAAAATGCTTCACAGAATCCGAAGCGCCATTAGACACTAAGAGGGTTGAATGCTGCTCTACAGCAGCTTGATTCATTTGCCTAGAGACAGGTTGCTACTCCAATTAAGGCAGCCTAAGATAGTGGGCCTGACCTTCTGCTACTCTCCAGAGTCTTCCGTGGATTCTGTGTAATACCTGCTGGCCCCGTGAGGCTGTGCTAAATATCCTAGGGCACTTGACACCTCATTTTAGGGAACTGAGTACAACCCTGTGTTGCTTTGTGGAAAAGGTCTTGAGAGTACTGTCAGGTTGCTTCATCCCAACTAAACTGGGATGGTTTGGCACTGGGACAGAAGAAGCAATATCTCAGAACAAAGGGCTCACTCTGCAGCAATATTCAGCAATTTAAACTAAAATTAAAAATTGGCAGTGGTTTTGGTCCTCAAAGGAATAAGGAAGTACATTAAAAGCCCATAAATGTTAATTTATTTACATCCCTCATAATGAACAATATATTTTTAAATCTCAGCAAACAAATAAAGATGCATTGTGTTGCAAGCTCAAACAGTGTAAGAGTATGAATGTTCTGGAGCAGCTGAAAGAGGAGGTCATCATGGAAAGAGTTAGACAACTCATCCCCTTCCAAGACACATTCAAAGTAGGTGGGATAAGTTATCCATAAAGTGTATACAAATCCTCTTGGCTTTCTCAAACTAAATGCTGAGCTTTTGGAAATGTAAAAATATTTTAATTACTCCAAAATTTTACAGATAAATAGGGAAAATGTGACACAGAGAAGTTAAATTGACTTGCTTGAGCAGGTGTGAAGGGTGTCTGCAAGTCTGAAAGTGACTCTAAATGTATCTTAGTCTCCTGGATTCTATATCCAATCCACTGCACCATTCTTCCACCTAGCTGGGGACACATATATAATTCTGTTTGGTCACGATCATAAATCTCAGTGGATCTTCCACTGTGGTCAAAGAACCTTTGTTACCAATGGACTGTAGTACAGAAGCTCCTCCATGGTTCTAGATCTTAAATTAAAGAAAGCAAAATAAAATACTAAATAACATTATTTTTAAATGGTTGTATGAGCAAGAGCAAGAGGAAATAGTCTGCAATAGTCTGAGAAACTCATGTGTTTTTACATAACCCTACATCAACTTACCATGCTTACTTACAACTTACGTCAACTTGCTGTGATGAGGTGTACCCATCACCTGCAAACTGAGGTCTGCACTCCGAACGATTCTTTGTCCAAGGAAGTATTGTGAAGCAATTTTGCATAAAATGCAGAACAAACTAAAGATTTTCATAAACTGAAAATCATGTCAATCTAACACTATAAATAATTCACTGTGAATTATTTGCTTATCATGGGATCTGTGGGCCAGATTCCTAGCTGGTGTAAATCCACATCTTTCTATCGGCTTCAGTGAAGCTATGCTGATTTACACCAGCTGAATAACTGACCTAATATGTGAATGATGAAACTTTCATCAGCATAATAAGACAGGATATGCCTTGAAAAAAAAAGAAAAACAAACCACGACATGCACTGAAAACAGTAACAAAAGAGTTCACCAGCTGTTCGTGATGTTAATATGTCTGTGGATGGTGCAAACTAGATAGAAACCCCTTTCTGCAGGCTAATTGTGTGCTAGGAAGCTGCAGCAGGTGAAAACACAATAATCATCTTCCCATTTTTCAGGAAATAATGATCTGAAACAATAGTTGGCAGCTTAACTCTTGTCAGACTGTTGTTTTACAAAATCCAGCATTTCCTCTACTTTGAATTTGTATTAGCAGAGGATGAATCATTGATGCTGCCAGATCCCCTCATTTTTCATATACAGCAGAATGAATTATTTTCATATATCATGTCATGAGCTTTCTCTATTTTTACATTTTCCCACTGCAGTTGAATCAAAGTGAATATTTCATAGGGATTCCTTTTCTGTAGGGTTTGACCATAAATCAGATTTGCTGCAATCTATCTGCAGAGGTAACCTGTTTTCTCAAAGCTAACATGACAAAAAACCCAACAAAAAAACCCTCAACCCCTAAATAAATAAATCCTATCCAAAATATTCTTTTAATTTTAGTCATATACTAATTAATATTTTAAAAATTGGCGTAACTTAGCTTTTATTAAAAGTTTAAATACATAAAAATGTTACATAGAGTTAGCTTTAATATTTTGGACAGGCTTGGGATGTAATCTGTCTCAAGCCAAGGAAAAAAGAAAGCAGGAAAAGCAGCAGATAATTTTACATCAACACATGACTGGATATGAGTGGTTATGTTATAGTTAAGTGCATTATGAAAGATTTAGAAAACTCTGGTCTTGGCTTTAGGCTTAAAGTAATTAACAATTTTTGCATATATGAATCAGTGGAGAGTCTGAATCTAACTTTAGGGGCATTAAAGTTTTTAACACAATCTCTTAACTTGTGTTCAAAGGCAATATAGTAAGGAACGTCAGGGGATCAGTAACTACCTGATCTAATAAAGCAGTACTTGTAGCCTTGCACTTCTGTGAATTGATTCTTCTAGGGCTGAATCAGATTTAAACCCCAAATGTGGAAGCTGACCAAGATCTGAACTTTTTGGGAGATTCTAATTATTAAGCCAAGGACATTCAGTAAAAACATTTAAAAGGAGGAGAAAAAAATGAGATTAAATGAGGACAAAATTACTGCTCCTTTTTCAGTGGAATCTTGGCCAAATATGAATGATAGGATGGACTGTGATAGCAAGGAGCTGGACTTGATGATGAGTGTCATGTTCTTGGGAGAGCTCATCCAATGAGCAGGAAAAACATCTATGATTTCCAGATCGTCAAAGTTTTTCTTTCTTTTGTTCCATGCTGCCTCAAAGTGTGTCATTATTATTTTGTCTTTTAGGGGGAGTCATCTATGGTTAAGTACCTGCAGTTAGCCCTAAATAGGATCACCTATGAAAACTGAATTTAGGAGTTCCTGAGTTAAAAATATCTCATGTTTACTTCTTGGTCTGGCAAACTTGGTCACAGTTATCCAAATCAATAAGATATTCAAAAACTTTCTGCACAATCCATCAGAAAGCACAAACCCATTCTCTCAACACAGATTATCCTCTGGGCTGAGAAAATATGAAAATGTTGGGTTTGAGCCTGGAGGTGTTTAACCATGACACTAAAAAGCAAAATGCTTGGATGAAGCAGAACATTCTACACACATCATCTCAGTAAGGATCTCGTGACATTGCTGGTCCATCATTACAGCACAAATAACAAGACACAAAGATTTACTGAAAATTTAAGTCTGTGAATAACCCATGAGCATGCACACACACAGACACACACAGAGATTAACGTGCTGAATACACTTTTTACTCTGATTTGCTTATCTGGTCCTTTTTTTCTCTGATTGCTTTATTATTCTATTTCACTTTCACAGAAGATAAGCACAGACAGTGACCCGGTCTGTGACTAACACACAGAAGCCTATGGTGCGATACTGACAAAATTTGTTCACCTAGATCTAAATTTGTCATTATCAGATCCTCTCTCCATTTATTAAATTTTCTCAGGTGCTTGACACTGAGGATCTAGAACTGCTCTGAAAGTTTTCCATCTCAGATCTTCTTGGACACCCAGCTCTTGCAATGGTTCCTCCAGGATCACAAAGTTCATTCATTCCTACCAAGATACTGAAGCAAATGAGGAAATCCAGCACGCTTTTGGTATACCAGGCTTTTGGTAAAACACAGCAGCAAGTATGCTCTCTTAAATTACAGCAGCCTGCAGGTGGTTTCCCTTTGTTTCCCCCCATCCAGCTGTGCAGTGGGTAAATTTCCTGTCCTTAACCACTTGGAGGGGTTCAAAATTTTTGTGGAATCATCTCAAAAACATTGGTGAAAGCATACATTTAGACTTCTCTGGGAAAAAAAAATAAAAAACACAAATTTAGTCTTTTCAAGTAATCCTGGTCACAGGTGCTCAGCAAGGAATAAACAGAGGACAAGAAATCGTGTGTAAAGAAACTGAGGTCTAGCTCCAGCAAAGAACAAGTCCCATAAATCCTGTGTTTTATCAAATGATGCTCAGCACATGAATTACTCCCTACATGACTTAAGCTGCTCTTTTAGTCAATAGCCAACTTCATTTAATGGGCAGAAAAGCTCACAAGGATCTCTTGACGAGTGCTTCACTTGCATAACCACATCAGAGTTGTCCTACTGTATCGGAAACCTCTGCGTTGGCATGGTGGGTGTAGTACAGGACCTACAGAAGAGCCATGATTTTCTGGTCTGGAATAAATGACATCACAGAGGATAATCTCAGCCATCTCAAATGGCACTAGATGACCATTTTTAGTCAACTGAACCACATTAACTAAATTCCCATTATGAATAATGGGAGTTGAGACATGCAGTACCTATGCAAACACCTATAGAGCAAACACCTGAATTTAGGTATATTAATCTTGAGACAAATCATATGCTACATAGTCAACTGGAAGCAGACACCAAGTAGTCATCTGCCTAAACATGAGCATTTAGTGTCATTTGGGATACCCTACAGTATTCCACCTGGACTCCAGCTGCAGCTCTAAGTCTCAGATGGCACTAGGAACGACAGCACATGTGGGTTATTAAACTGAGCCACTAAATTTTAGATGGCTAAAATTAGGTGAGATGAATCCTGCTTTCAGGGCCTCAGGATGCAACTTTTAAATCTTCTACACCCTATTAATCTGACACCTAAAGGCTAAGACCGGGAATAAAAATTATGCCCTTCATAAGCTTCTAAATGCAAGGGATACGTTATTACTCCTCAATAGGAACCAAGGCCTGAGGACATTTTACATCCTGAAGTCTTACAAAGGGCTTCAGTGTATGAGTTTCTGAAAGCATGAAATGTTGCATCCAGACAAACATGATTTATAATAACTTTAGGTCTCTTAGAAAGGCATAAGCTTGGTCAACAGATTGGGTGGATAGAACGGGAAGCAGACTATTTATTCATAGATGGTGCTACTTTAAATCGGTCATCTTCATTTTTGCATGGTTTTAGTGGTATACATTAAAATATGAATTTATTCAAACTCTCATCAAGGTCTGACGTTACTTTTTGAAGAACAATTTATTATCTGAAGAATTTCTAACATCTTCCACTACCTCAGATTTCTGCAAAACATCTGTTAAAATAGACTGGCTAAATTGTAATTTAGATTACTACATGTTGCTCCCAATATCCCGTCTGGTTCCCATATCCTGCTGCATTTCCACTTCTGGATTTTGTGATAAAACCAAGTGAAGAAACATTTGGACAAATAAAGAGTGAATAAATGCATAAGAGCTTCATCCATCAGATTACTGACCAGTTTTGTATAAGAACAAAAAATCCCTTCTACTTCTGTTGCGGCTGGAGTGTCACAACGGGCATTCTAGCTATGTAAAAAGTAATGATGACTGACATATTGATGCTTAAGAAGCATTTCAAATCAAAGGCAGGCCCCTTTTCTCAAAGTTCTTATTTCTGTTAATGCTCTGTGCGTTAATATTTCTGCTATTTCATTTTTCTTTTCTTTTTAAGTATCTTCGATGGTAGGTCCTTGACAATGAAACGAGTTATCTATTCCAAAGCAAGTTTTTTCTTAAACCCTTGTTGTTTATTTAAACACCTGACTTCTTATTCCTAGAAGGGAATAAAACTTCTTGACATGACATCATGCTTCCAACAGCAGCATTGCTGCCATGTTGAAGTGAGGATCCTTAAAAGACTCTCTTGACTAGACAATATTCTTTTATTTCCCAACTTAAAGAAAAGAGGCATAAGGCCATAATAACTAGAAGCAGTTGGCCTTAGCTGTAGACATCTGGGACAGGATTAAGTGTGAAATAAAGGACACAATTCAGTTCAACAGAATCACATGTCTGGGTCAGGTATCATCACCCAAAGCTCCTTTTATGCTCAAAGGAAACAAATAGGTGTTTCCAGCTGTGAATCATCTGATATACCTTGGATTTTTTTTGTTTTAGGATGAGATGAACCACCCTCTAGAGGCACAAAAATCGTTTAAGTGACTTCTTAGCAACCTCTGCTGCTAAACTCCAGCTAACAGAGAGAATGTATTTCTGAAGTTACCTAAGAGAACCTTGTCTCCAAGAAATTAAAAATTTACCCAGCACCATGTTGAAGATAAAGAAAGACATCTCTGTGTCTTCTGATTATTATATTTAGACACCAAATCCAGGGTTTCCAGTGCTTTCCAGGATGTATCACACACAAAATCCCTCCAGCTTTTCCTTTAAATCTCTATTTCATTGCTATAACCACAAACAATACTCTCTGCATTCCTGTCATTTATAGTTAAGGCACAGGACTCTGCATTTTCTTCCCAATTACTCCACCTTCTCTATTCTCTCCTTGCTTATGTAATCCATTAAGTTTCCCCTACCCTTCTCTTCAGGGGATATTAGTATTTTTATACAATCTAATATTTCAGTTTTGACTCTGCTATGGTATCACAGGAGTGCAGGAAACTAAATATATCCTCTAGGTAGCTAGGGCATTTGGAAAAACACCGGTTGAAGCTATATCTGAATCAAAAATCCAAGTCTTTAAAGTAAGAATCTTAAGAAGTATTAAAGAGTTCATTGTTAAAGAACAAAAATGTTTTTATTAATTTCGTTTCCAACCATTTCACATGAGCTATTGTGTTATATTGAAACATTAAATATTTATTACATTGCACTAAAATGGTCTGCATTACTAAAATGCAGTATTTGAATATAGTGTAAATATTTTTTTAAATACATAAGATGAGAATGATAATGGAAAAGAAAACAGATATACACCTTCCCCCTTCTTCCCTCATCCTTTTTATCTGTTTCAAAGATTTCAATATTAACAAAATACAAGCTTAGGAATGAAAAAGTGGAGTTTCATTTTTTCTTTCTTTGTAGACCTATTCCTCCTGTCAACAAGACCTGCTTATGACCCCTAATGCATGAATCAAAAGCTGCAGAAATAAAGCATAAAAAGACTGTTTTCCTCAAGCACTTCACTGAGTAGCTGAGCTTGTCTGGTTATGAATCTGTAAATACCGTGACTGAACTGGCACTTGATGGAAGTCATGGTGGCAAAAAGCTCCTTACTGTTCTTCTAGTAAAGAAGAAAATGAGAAAGGATGATTGAAAGGAAAGACACAAAAAAAGAAATCCCAGCGTAGAGGCTTACTCAAAGTTAATGTACAAGCCACTCAATCGTGTAATGTGCGCTAACAAGCAGAACTCTATACAAATGTGTCACCTTCTGATTACTTTTTGCCATTTCTCATTCATCTGATCTTAATCTGCTCAGTGGTGGATGTGGAAGTCCTGTTTCACTCTGGAGCCCTCTAATCTCCCAACATGTTAAGACAACCACTGGGACAATCACTTCCTTTCTTTTCCTTGAAGTGTGGAATGCTCACCAAGAGAAAAAACTAAACATTTGCCCATGCAGATTCTTTCACAGACATAGACTACCAGAAATTTTTCTTTCGACTGACTCCACGCAAGAACTCAAAATATAGCAAGCCTTAATGTGAACAGAAGTCACAATGGGTTCTATCAAGTGGTAAACAAGGAATAGAAAATCATTTTTAATAGTTAAGCAAACGTTGAGCCAATTTATCTAAATTATGGCAGTGCACTGTTCTATGAAATATTTAATATCCAATAAAAAACCTATTGGGACATTTCTAAGCCTTTGGTTTCCATTATGGAGAGGACCAGGTTAGATTACAGATTTGCTTTAGAATCTATATATCTAGGTGCTATGACAACACCTCCCTGTCACAGGTAGAATCATTCTACAAGAGAACGGAACCATCAGTATTGTGTGAACTATATGAGCCATCCATACGCAGCTTAAGCTGGGTATTCAGGTAAACCTGGGAAAGGAGCAAATACATTGCAATAATCTTGGTGACTGATTGCTTTATACTGAAGTAAGGCTTTGAAAGTAGCATTCCTTGATTATATAACAAAAAGAAAATAGCTTAAAACTTATAATGAAACCTCATCAACTTTATTGAGTCCACTTGTATGCCTGCAGGTTTGCCTGCGTGGAACGCCATACAAATTCACACAAATTTAATTCTGTTCTCTGTGGTTTTCTGTAACTCCCAGAATTCTCTCAGAAGCTTCCAAGGTCTGGCAGTAACTGAGGAGCAACACCTATCATGTGCAGGTTGTTCTCTCACTGTCTCCCGAGGAAGAGAATTCTTTGGACAGATGTGTGTTTCATTTCATCCAGAATTTAAATTTGGACTTTTTTTTTTTAAATCTACACACTACTTTGAAAGTGATATAGCTTCATATCAACAAAATGTTTCATGAAAGGTCTTCTGAGGTCATTCAGCAGCATATGGACTTCATTTTTCATGGTCAGTAGTTACATGTGGCCAGAGTTGCTCTAATTACAACTCTGAAGTGCCTTTTTCCTCAGTACTTGAAATCTTATGCTTCAAGTAATGCTGTCAGGCAGGTATACAGCCCAGGAAGGGGAGCCAAGGAACTCACCAACTGTTGGAACTGCCCTCTATTTTGTCCATGCAAAGAAAGAGACACTCTTCTCCAGGACAGCCCTGAAGACTCCCTTCCAATCAGCAACTCATAGAATCATAGAATTGTAGAATCATAGAATCATAGAATCACAGAATCACAGAATGGTTTGGGTGGGAGAGACTTTAAAGATCATTGAGTTCCAACGCCCCTGCCATGGGCAGGGACACCTCCCACCAGCCCAGGTTGCCCAAAGCCTCATCCAGCCTGGCCTTGAACACCTCCAGGGATGGGGCAACCACAGCTCCTCTGGACAACCTGGGCCACTGCCTCACCACCCTCACAGTACAACTCCATACGATCATATGGAGCACGTGATGTTCAGAACTTTATAGATGTTTCTGCAGTGCTAGGCTTTAAATGTGGGAGGTACAGGTTTGGCTTCAAGGAAGGAAAAACTGTTGTCAGTTACCGAAGATCTGACTGGTCTCTTGTTTACTAGCTCTTAAAAACCTCATTGTGCTTAGACTCTGTTTTCACTGGCAATAGGATTGCCTTCAACTCTGAACAAAATTCCTGGGTTTAGCCATGAAAAAGTCTATATTAGTCATCAATATTTCTTCTACAGGCAATGAAGGCATAAAGGGCTTTCAGAGTGTGATTCATCCTACTCTAATAGATCCTATTCATCTGTCTAAAATACATAGAATGGTCTCTGGAGATGCCTGACTCTTGACTGCAGAAAAAGTCAAGACTTATACAGAATAGATGTCTAATGTTCAAACGATTTTATTTAGGTAAAATGACTACCACCTAAATTTAGCTGCCCTAATTCAAAGGCTTGTTATCCGTGCAGAAAAGCAAAGTGAAGAAAGTAGCATGTCTCCATTTCATAGGCAGCGAAGCATGTGGTTAAAAGGGTACCATTTCCATGTGTGACCTAGGAAGCCAAATCTCAGAATATTGTTTAGATGCTTGCAAACATGGGTCCAGTAAAACCAAGTAACTTGCATAAAGTCACACGTGAAGTCTGTGTATAGTCAGGAACTGAAGCCAGCTCTCCAGCGTCTTGAGCCACTGCTCAACCTCAATACCACCCATCCTTCCTTCATCAGCCTCATGACCTGACTGAACATCACTGTGAAGGTCCTTTTCTCTTCTTTTTTTAAGGAAAAGCAGTGCAGGTCTCTGAAGTTAAGCAAATTTCTTCTGCTTTACACATTTAAATTAAAATCTTTTTAAGAAAAAACTACAAGACACAGTGCAATTTTAAAGTCATTTGGCAAACTGATTCTGTCAAGAAAGCTTAGTTTCATTCTGTTTGCTTGCAACAGCTTTTTTTTTTCCATAACTCTGCTGTTCTTGTTCTTTTAATACATTTGGGAGGCCTGTCAAGGCCTATCCACTCTCTAAATAGCTTTGCAGATTAAATTTTTAACTCTACTCTCTTCATGCAGATGTATATTTCTGACAAAGAATTGCACTGACATGTCATCTCCCATCTTGCTCACAAGAGAGGAAATAGCTACGTGCCAGTACTGTTCAAAACTCTGACTCTCCCCAGCAAACAATAAAATAAAATAATTATAATTATAAAACCCTGCATCGAGAAAACCTTCTTTATGTGAGCCTTCGCTACGCTAATTTCACTTGTCATAGCAGTTTCAGGCTTTTTTCTTTTCCACCTTCATCAACTTTTAACCAACTAATAAGAAACTGGGGAATATGGGGCAGAAGAAAAATGGGGTTTGTTGATTTTGTTGCAGCTAAAGGTGCACCTGAACTTCTAACCGAAGGCAGTGCAATAGATCCAGCCCAACCTTGAACTCTTGTTTTCACTTGGAAACATTTCTTCACTCACATTTCTTTTACACATAAAGACTAATAAAATCCCACTTCACTGCAGATGCCCTGCCTAGGCAAAGGGTGAAGGAGTCATAAGAATGGAGGTTTTTCTGATTTACTATATCAGGAGTTGCCAGCTAAAGAATTTTCAACAACAGTAGTTTCCTAGAAGGGAGCAACAGACAGTAAGGAGGTGACAAATTGATTTTCAGTGTGCAGGATCCATCCCTGGATTAAGTATGTAAATTAAATGGGTCTTCAATGTGTCGTGCAGTTTGTCATCTTAGGTTCAGTTTCCTTCTCCCCACAGAATCAATTGCATGTAAATAGGTCGTTGCTTATGCATAAGTCATTGCTTGTGAATTCTTATTATCAAACACTTCTTTGGGACTCAAGATGCTTTTCTGAGATATATATAGAGCAGAAATGGATGAACATGAAAGAAAAAATACTGGTAAAGATAATGGGAGATCTCTGGGGTAACTCCACTGCATCTAGTACAAATGCCCACTAAAGAGCCTGAGCATTTATGCTCGTAAATAGTTACTCAAGGTGTGGAGAAATCAATAAGAATACTTCATGAACCAAGATTATTAAAAAATAAAGGAGGTTGCACTTTCTGGGAGCTGTTATATGACAGAATTGTTACTTTGACAACAATTGAGAAATGTCAGGTTTTGTCAGCTTAGGGTATTTTCACACTTCAGTGCAGTGCTGGAGACAGGAATTAGGCAGGATACTTGCTCTTCTCATCTTATTACCATGTGCCTAGTTTGTGGCTCTCATTTGGAGGTTCAGGTTATAATTTCTTCTTATAATTGTAATACTAATACATTTTTTCCATTGTTCACATTGCAATGTTTTCATTTTTTATTTTATTTTATTCTATGTTATATTATTTGCAGACATAGGGAAGCATCTTCTTTTTTGATGAATAAGTTAACTGCTACTGTAGAGTTATTGGCTTTTGGTAATGTTCTTGCTCTCTCCTGTTCTCTTTGTCATATTATGGATGAAAATTTTGGTCATGCACAGCAATTTTATAACAAATGCTTCCTATTTGCTGTGTATGGTCAGGTATGACTGTGCATAGCTGACATTGTGGTTTCTTCTAAACAAGACCCCTATTATATGGTTGCCCATTTCTTCAGGAGATGAGGCATCTGGTCCTTTGCAGTCCAATATTCTGATCTTGTCCTTGTTTTTTCTGATACCACATACAGTTGCTCTGTGCATGGTGGTATTCATGTTTTAACTTAGAAAATGGTTTCAGAATTGGAGACTGTGACACCAGGTATGTTGTAAAAGACAGAAATGTCACCCAAACTCTGGTACAACATACGTTCCATTTATAAACATAAAACTGTATAGATACAAATTTAACTGGTCCTACCTGCTTTGCTGTGAAGTATTAGCATGGTAAGTTCTTGTAATTAATAGTAGTAAAATTTTTAAAATTGAAGATAAATCCACATGTCAGATAAAAATAAACAAAAAATAGTTTAAACGTATTTTGCTGTAATATTTTTATGTACTTCTGTGCAGGCTCTTTACTAAATGTCACCTCCACATGATTAAAACCATTCATAAAAACAAATCATTAATCAGAGAATCACAGAATGGTTTGGGTTAGGAGGGACCTTCAAGATCATTGAGTTCCACCCCCCTGCCATGGGCAGGGACACCTCCCACCAGCCCAGGTTGCTCAAAGCCTCATCCAGCCTGGCCTTGAACCCCTCCAGGGATGGGGCACCCACACAGCTTGGTGTCATTGCCAAACTTGCTGAGGGTGCACTCAATTGCAAAGCTTTAATAATTTGCCATTAATACTAAAGTGAATATTTTCAATCTGAGTGCCTAAAGTTAAACACTCTGGCAATGATCCAGATGCTTAGCTGCTAAACTAGCCACTCTGTACTGAAAATATTGGCTCTGGTCACCTTCTTCTGTAGTGTTTTTGGTGAATTGCTCCTCTCTTCTGAGGTTCTAGGTTGTTCCTAGTGATCAGAATAATTTTAACTTTTTATATGATGTGGGGAGTGTTTGTTGTGAATTTGCCACAATCAAGATTTCATCACAGAATTTGAATGAGTTAAGAATAATAACAATAATTCATTTTGAAACAATTTCCTCTTTGCTTGTAGTGTGCTATCATGCTTGTTTTTTTCCTTTTAGAAGAGATCTTACTGAGAACTCATATGCTAACACATTTTTATCATTCTGAGTGGGCCTAAGCAATTTGCTACTGAATGGAAGCGATACCTGTTCAGGCCTCACCATCAAAAAAAAAAAAAACCAAAAATGACACTTCACCTTCTTTAGGGTCATAATTAGACTTCAAAAATGATGGCTATCAAAAGCAGCAAAGCTCCATTACCCTTTTACACGGGGAAATTGAGCTAAAGAAAAGAAAAATTAAAAATCCTCAGGATTATTAACTGTCAAATATCTAAAAATCTTTTGAAGCTCTGGCTTTCAATGGCTTATATGACCCACTCAACAAATCTGTGGGAAACTGAGGAACTGAAACAGAACACTTCACAGTGCATCATTGCGGCTCAACTCAGTTTCTCATATGTTTTGAGGTGATGGAGTTCATTACTTGACTTTGTGTGGCCATCTGCTAGAAAGAAGTAAATTTTTTCATTTATCTCTGTCTGGAAACATGAGTTGGATATTTTTTTCAGACCCAAGCCCAAGCATTTATTAACATTGTACTGGAATTTGGTATGGAACATACTTCTTGCATGTGTATAATAGACGTTAATACTCATGGGAAATAAAGCAAAACTCTAAAGAAGGAGGGAAAAAATCCATTTCCAGACTCACTAAATGTGAAAACCTACATCTGTTTAGTTGTTCAAATCAATTCAAGAATGCGGGATGTTAAATAAGTGATGCTTTTGATATTGAACCATTGAGTGGTGGAGTATTGAAACTTTTGAGAAGGATTGAAATACTTTTTGATTTGATGTGTGATTGGGGACAGAGGCTGAAGTAAACAAGACTTTCTGTAGTAGAGCTTCTGAGCCAGTTGTGATGGAGAAAAGAATTAAAGGACTGAGTTAAAAGCTGTTATTAGTAATTGAAATACTCGGGTTTTTTTCCTCTGATTTATCTGTCACCATGGAGCAGGTGAAGACTTGAAACCGTAGCTCAAGAGTGAACTTGACAATTTGTTGAAAAAGTGTTACATTTGAAGAAGCACCAAAATCTGTTTTGCTTTTGCTCACATCTTCAGGAATTTCAGTGCAGAGCATAAGGTCTGTCAGAACAATATTTTAGAGGAATAGATCTATCAACAGCAAAATAGTTCCAATACGAGGAAAAAAAAAATCATTTGCAAAATGCCATTCCATTTCTCATTTTCTGCATCCATTTCAGTTCAAGGGACTTCAATTCTGCATAAAAGCTGACAACATTTAAGGCACTAAAACCAGGTTATTTCCATTGTTTCCCTCATTTCTGGAAGACCTGGAGGGCTCACTACTCGTGGAAGTTTAAGTCATCCTGCAGATGGGTTGTGTTCAGCACTATACAGACATACACATACAAATCTCTACCTGTAAATCCAATTTTTTCAATAAAAAGGCCCTGCTAAACAAAAAAGAAAAACACGGGGTGAAATCATAGATCTCTGAAAACTGGTGGTCCCACTGTGTCACAACAGAACAGTTGAATGACATAGGAGACTAAGAGTGGAAAGGTTTTCTCATCACATGAGGATTTCAGGGTACAGCCCACTGATCTATTTATTCATTAATTAATTCTAACTTTTCTGAGTGAATCTGTAATAACTACCAGAGAAAAACTGTGGGATCTAGGTAGAAATTCTGGCAGATTAAGAAAAGGTAGAGGTTTGTATCTTCACTTCTATTCCTATTCTTGGTATCTTATTTAAAATGTTATTTTGCATTTCTTCTTCAGAGAGGCTGTCAGTGCACCTTTGAGAGAGACGCGATTGCTGTTATGTCACCTCTTATGAAAGGCTGAAGCCTGATAAATGATAGCAAAGCAGATCTGCACAAACAGATGTACCCTTCGCTCTGCCTATGTTAGTTATACTCTTTATGGCACTTGTAAATTAAGGAACAGAATGATACAGAAGAATATTAAACACAAATGCTGTTGCATTTGACATGTTCCCTGCACCCATTTGGTTTTACCTTGATCTATTCCCCTTCAAAACGGCTCCATATCAGACCACCTTGTTCCATACTATTTCCCTTCTTACAAATATTGATCTCCATTAATCTGGACCATAGTAATTAAATATTTTCTCAAAGAAATTAGTATTTTTGTTTCCGCCATGACCTTTCTCATCTGCGCAAGTGTTTTAGGCAAGAAATCTTCTGCTCCCTTTTTGGTGCAAACTTGACCTCTGTTGTCTTAGATGGAAAATGCACTTGATTTCTAACAAGAGCTTTTCAAAATGTAACACTGCTGATTTGTTGGATAATGAAATCCAAATTGTTCCACAAAAAAAGGTGCAATTATACAGCGTGTAATACACAAATAAATTGACTTAATGTTACATTATAATGAAAACTGTGCAAAATCCTCTACACAAGCACAAT
Source organism: Pterocles orientalis (assembly GCA_011057875.1). Classification (NCBI taxonomy): domain Eukaryota; kingdom Metazoa; phylum Chordata; class Aves; order Pterocliformes; family Pteroclidae; genus Pterocles; species Pterocles orientalis. Next base: position 1,643,896 of record WKFP01014391.1, read on the forward strand.
AAAATAATAAAAAGTAATAGAACAGGTAATAGATGTAAAATAAATGCTAAAAAAGTAGTTCAAATCATTTTCATACCAGTCAAAAGATACTGAGAAGGGCGCATCCAATCACAATAAAACACCAGAATGAAACACTTCTAAATAGTAATATAAATTTTTGTGGACACTTCATGTCCCATGATGTGGAATTGACATATAGTTTGATTTTCTTTTTCCTAATGTAAGCCACAGTTTTACAGTCCTAGTGAAAACATTTTATTGCTGGGGATGTATTAGACATGGTTCATTTCCCTTCTCAGTATGGCTTTAATTTTCCACATCCATGGCTTGACACAGACCCAAACACCAGAAGATGGTTGTCTGCTATAAAGTGTTTGGTTTTCTTTGATTGCTTTACAATTTAATCTATAGTTCATTCCATTAACCCTTTCCATTTTAATGCCACAAAAGTCTTCCCCCTCTCCTTAATATAAAGATAAACTTCCCCTGGAACATTTATGCTCTCATGTCCAGAGGATTACAAAGAGAACAGGAAGGAGCGTGGCACCAAGGGGATGAGCAGCCTCTTTCTTACTTAACTTCCCAATGGCCATATGTAGTCGGTGAAATAATTGAATGCATCACAGCAACAGGATTTTCCCTTCTGTTTTCATAATACATTCATAATTATTCATTCATTTGGTTTGGTCATATTCATACCATTGCACAGAGCCAAGAAAGTGCCACTGTCATTCTAACTTTCTCCTCAATCCCTGCTCTTCAGGGGGGAAAAGAAAAAAAATAAAAAAACCCACATTCCCTGTCTGCAGTGTTGTCACATCCGATATCCCGTTCCTTCCGGCAGAGAAAGTGTATCTGGGAGGGTCACCAGATCAGCCTGTGCCTCGGGGCTCCTCGCCTAAAGTACAAAAGACTCGACTCAACTCACGTTAGTCATCTAGGTGGCCTATCGGTGGTGACGGACTGCCAGCTCGGTCTGTGGGCTAGCCGTGATAACTGCCTTGAAATGCTAAGTGCTTAATTAAGGACCTTTCATATCAGTTATTGAGGGCTCCATCTCCCATAGCCCAGGGCATTGTACTTTACAGAGGACTCCCCAGAGCCACAGCCAACTTTTATTGCAGTGACAAGTTAAAAAAAAAAAGGGGAGAAAAAAAAAAAGGAAAGAAAGAAAAAGAAACAAGTGGTTTTAATCCTCTTGCAAGCTCCCAAAATCTAAATACAAGCAGACAGCTGAGCCAACACCATGATCCCCTACTAAAAATACAATTTTTTTACTGTTTATGAGAATATTGCTCACTTGTGTTTTGGTTATAGGTACGGACTCATCCCTGACAAGATGATCAGACCACAGTGATATTTTGCAGTGTGCATCTTTTCCTGTCCCCGAGAATGCTTGGTACCAGCTGATGGGATATGTTTATTTAAAAGCAGAAAAAAAACAGATGTTTGTAGCTAAACCTTGTATAATTAATACTTGCTTTTCATAAACAACAGATCCACTTCTAACAAGGAAGGGGAGAAATGTTTCACAACCAAGTAGTTGAGGTTTGGGAAGAAATACCTTTTGTTTCTGTTTGTGGTAAAAGAGCGTAAGAGCCATCAGGTCTGCTTTTGATCACTCGTGAGGGCATCTCGCAGCGGCATCTCTGCTGAAGTCATTAAAGTTACATCACTGTGAAACCACCATCAGGACAATCAGAGTCAGACCCGCAGTTTGCATTCAGGAGGTTCATAGACGGGATAAACATGATGCTTAAATTTCTTATTGTATGGCAGTTTGACACCAGAATTATTCTTAATTTGCAGCAGGGTAAGAGAAGCTCAGGATCAGGACAAAGGACAAAATGTTGTTCCCAGTTGTATTAGCACCAAATCAAAGAAGCACCCATAATGTAATACTGGGTGGAAACTGGAATCAGTGGGATTAATCATTGTAATAGCTGGTTTAATTGCCATCTCACTTACCCCCACACCATAATGCAGGCGGGGAGATGGACTGAGCGCAAAACCAAAGGAATCAAAACCTTGAATAAAACCCAAAATGCTGCTCAGGAAAAGCATTCTCTGCAAGTTAAACTTCAGTTTGTGGAGCCTTTTGGGACCTCCTGAGCCTGCAATTGGGCAGGTCCAGGTGCTATAGGCTGGACAGAACCTCATGAAAACATCCAAAGGGACACACCTCTCCTGTGTCCCAGCAAGGAACACGTGTGACATTGCAATACAGACATAACCAACCCCCTTGCCATCGTCCCCATAAGCTAGGAAGCCAAGCAGGTACAAACAGCAAAGCAACCAAATCAAAACATCCAGCAGGCTTAAACTGACAATTCTTCTTTTCATGTATTTTCTCCAAAATTCCTTCTTCTATTTTTTTTTTTTTAATCAACAAACTTTGAGTTCTTTGATGTACCTGCAGCTCTGCAGCTCCTTCATTGCCAACTGATGTGGAAGCACTGGGTGTCTAAAAGCCAGTGACACTAATATGATTTATTTTTGCAATGCAAATGATGAGTATTTAAAGTAAAATGACACTTCTTAAACTTAACTACAGTGATATATCATCAGCACAACCACATAGTAATTTGAGAGTTACAAGTTCTTCCTTGGTCTGTATTTTAGTACAGACCAAAGCTTGTAATTTATATCTATATTTAAATTTAAATATAGTATCCTAAATATGCTAAATATATTTGGCATATTGCATTATATATACTATCTTTAGTATAGTAAATTTAAATACAATATACATAGTTTATAATATGTTATAAATAGCTTAGGAGTAGTAGGAATCAAAAAAATAGACCAAGTTTATCCTGGGGCTTGCACAGGTTTGTACTAAGAGTTTAGGCAGGATTTAGGTAGCAAAGATCAGTGTTATCTGAGCTATACATTACTTACTGCATCTAGAAGAGACCCTGCAGTCTTGTTGGTATGAAATATTCTCATACTCCTTCTACACTTCACAACCTCCAAATAAAGGAGAAAAGATTAAACCTATTGCTTGTTCATTGTGGTGAGATCCTTTGAAATGGAAAAAGCTGTATAAATGGAAGATGTGATTGCTTCTTTATCTGAATTTGTAATTAAAGTCACTTCTTTTTCAAGGCAGAAATCAGGGAGCCTTCTCCTTGTGTACAGTTTTTCATGCCTAATTTAGCAGATTATATTTCTCCCACATCCTGTGACAGTTAAATAAACCGGCACAGGAAATATCTTTAAAATAATTTAAGGTTCTCCAAAAAAAAAAAAAAAAAAAAGAAAATAACATGCAGAAACACACAATATACACCCAGAAAATGGGAATATTAGAGCCATTGTTTAATTTCCAAGAACGAGGTTACTGGGAAAGTTATTGATGATTCCGAGCTTGAGCATCTGTGCTCACTCAACAGTGTGATACCGACAATTATTAACTACAAAACTGTTGTTAGCGGGGTAAAAGTAAATAAGCTATCACCATGGAGCTGCACACGAGAGCATCGTGTTCCTCCGGCCCGTATTTTACCGCAGCAAGTTCCACCTGATGACAGCTACAATCAACAGTGGCTCCAGGCAGCTGCTTTGCTGCAGGCCACATTCAATTATGTCTTCCTGCATTAGTCCCTGGCGAAGCTGTCACCTTCCAGCCTGTGAAGTGATAGCATGAAGAGTCTCCTGAAGTCTCGGCAGTTCTGCCTTCAGTTTTCGGGGGAGCAAGGGGAAAGTGACGTGAAAAAAAAAGACCATTAGCACCACGACCGCATGCAGCATTCATTTTGCTCGTGGAGGGGGAATAGAAAAAAAATATAGCTGGATTCAGAAAGTTGTCTGGTGTTGAATAATTGCAGATTTTTTTTCCACAAAAAAACCTTCTTTTTACATGATTCTTTTTTCCTACGAATTTGGGTGTAGGAGCAGAAGGTGTTCACTTTCTTGGATTTTTGGAGTTACCGTTTGGAGTGTTCATTTTGTTTGTGGAGGGGAAATAAAAAAGAATATCTTAGATGAGCTGGATTCAGAAAGTTGCATGGTGTTGGATAGTTTCAGATTTTTTTTTCCGTAAAAACCTTTTTCTTTTTTTTTTTTCTTTTCCTGTGAAGTTGGGAGTAGGTTTTCGGAGTTATCCTTATGGAGAGTGGTTCAGACCGTGCTCACAGCAGCAGGGAACTGTGCTATATTCTGCCTTTTTACAATATTTTCCCAAGCATTCCCATGGCATTTCAGCAGGTAGGAAGTCCTGAAGGAGCCTTTGATTTCAGTTGTTCAGCATCTCCCCCACCCAGGACAGCTTCACAAAGCCTCCCATGAGCAGGTGGGGAAGCGCATGGACTGTGGGGAAATTTTGAGACAGAGGAGAGGAGTTTTCACTGCAGAGTCAGTTCATGCTGGGACCAGGGTAGCCTGATGGGGAAATGGGTGACTTTTCCGTGCCACCACCTCTAGACTTTTGCATATCCAGCACTGAGACTGAGACAGGCTGAGAGAGTTGGGGTTGTTCAGCCTTTTCCTTTCGGGGAGGTAAGGCTTGGTACGTGAGGCCACAAAGAAAGTTTTCATGGTGTTGTGGATAAGATGTTGACTTCTTCCAGAACTCTGCCATCAAATGGTCCCTGATGGAGGACACGTCCTAGAAGGCAGCTCACTGCTACAGCCCTTCGTCTATCATGTTGTCTGAATATACAATATTCTCAGTGACCTTTATGTGAGTTGATCTGTGGAATATCATCACACTTCCATATCTGGGAAAACTGACGAGTTTGGAAACGAGGCGGGAAATCAAAACCGCAGTGAAAGGAACCATTCTCACTTCCTGGTGTGGAGACAGGAAAATGCTTTAGGGTAGGAAACGTAGGGGTGAGGAAAGTGGTGATGTTAAAGATGGTCACTGGAGCATTTCCATGTTAGTAATAAGTTAATACGTCTGGGATCAGTCCAAGCTAATCTGGATATCCGTTGTGCAAGTGTCTACGTGAGAATGAGTCACCTGAGAGTCCCTTTATAGTCCAGAGAAAGAAAAATTATTTTCCAGGATGGATGAGAGGAATCACACCTTGAAAGTGTCTGCTTCATACATGGAAAACCTATGTTTAACTCCTGAAATTGGGTAAAAACTCCCATTTTGACCCATGAAAAGCAAGGGATCCCTAGACAGGGAGGAGGCAGGAGATGGCGTGACCATGTTTTGAACATAATCCAGCCTGATAGATGTGCTCTAAGAACATCGACCAAAGCAAGATCTTCAAGGGAGACAGGTGGAAGAAGGTTTAACTTGTGGATCCCAAGAGCCATATAAGTATTGACTTGCTCAATTCTGTCAGCATTGAGACATTCTGGGGCACAATCACAACTAGGCACTGAAAAATATTGGGAAATTGATTCAGTTAACATAAATTTTCCTCATGTTGGGATTTGGACACCTGAATTCCATGTACATCACTAGCAGAAACTCCCTCCTGTCATCCATTTTTTTGCTCTCTTCATGTAAGAACCAAACCCCAGCAGAAACCACAATATTTGGTTTTCTGGGAGATTGCTGTCTGCCCTCCTCTTTGTGCTTTTCCAATTTAGGCAAAGAACTACTTTTATCCTAATTTCTTGGAGCAGGCTGTGGTGTCTCGCTTTTTTGCTTGTAATAAGTGGTCAAACAATTACTACATCTGTCCAGAAAGCAAACAGCCAGGATCCTGCATCCTCTCTGGCAGGAGAGGATCCTAAACCACCCTTCTTCCATTTCACAGAAGTGGTCTAATCAGCAGACGTTCTCAAAAACGAACCAACCCAATTTTGAAGATTACCACTGAACTCTTGAGAATGAAGTTGTCCCCAAGTCATAAGGTACCCAAGAGCCTGACTCTCAAAAACGAACCAACCCTATTTCTGAAGATTACCACTGAACTCTTGAGAATGAAGTTGTCCCCAAGCCATAAGGTACCCACAAGCCTGACTCCTGGAAAGGGGACAGAAATGCGGTTGTAGAGCCATCTCCCAAGCGTGTGTCCCTTAACTATGACCAAACCATAATTTTTAACTATGGGATAGTTGTTCTGAAGGGTGGAACTGTTGCTATTGATGTGTTTATATATATATATATATTTAGAGAGAATAATCCTTACTCTATTAGACACTTATTCTAATTTAGGAGTGAGTATCTGAGCTCCTAACAATAGCCATGTATCTTCGCAGGCATTTTGTTGCTTGAAGTTAATAGGTCTGTTTTTTTCCTAATGAACCATGGAAGTCTGAATGACAGTGTAGTTCCTGCGCCAGTCTGGTGGTTTAATACTGACTTGTTAGTAAATATAGAATTTGGCTAAGTGAAAGGGTCTTCTTCATCAGCTACAATTCCAGTTATGTCATTTCAGTATGATCATCTATATACCACACAGAGCATCTGTCAGCTAGGCTACATTTCTACTTTAGTGGGAAAAGATGGAAAGGTAGGAGATTAAAAATGGACATTGTTCAGGCTTTTGAAAAGAAGGGAGTTTATAATGCCAAGTCACATTATCTCAATTTCCAGCCATGTAGTGAGAAATGTTTTTGACTCATTCCTCTCTGAAGGAATTTCCTCCTCTGGAAAACAGAGAGCTCACAACATTCTCACAGTATCGGCTTAAACTCTTCCCATTGACTTGACTCTGATTTTCCTGAAGTGTTTTTTTTGTAGAAAGACTGTGTAATGGGAAAGTGCTATACTCTGAATTGTTTTTAAGACTGTGGTTTAATGATAAGCACAAATTAATCTAGTCTAAATATAAAGGAGCGATTCCTTCAGAAGGAATTCTGGAGTGAATGTCCTGTTCTTTTTCCTTACCCTGATTTGGCAATTTTGTGGTTGAGTGATCAGGCGGATCAGAAAGGCACTGGATCAAAATTTGTTGGTCTCTCTTGCATTCAGAAGAACGGTTTTCCTGGTATCCCGATTCTGATATTTCAGGAGCTCTGTGATGCCACAATGGAGACTGTTGAGAGCCGGTGATTAGCACGGAACCTTCCCTTTGAAAACAGCCTTAGGTAGCCTTAAGTTCACTGCGAAGGCAAACCCTTTTTTTAGGACAGTGGAGCTTGTTCTAGCTCTGCATGCATCTGACAGAGATACATCACTGGAACTTAGCTCCATTGCAGGGGTCTGTGGTCAAGATCAGGGCACTCAGGATTTAAATACTGAAAACTGATCTGGCAAAGACAAAAGCAAAACTTAAAGCCACATTTGCAAGGAACTTTGTAAAATATCCAACTATTTTCCTAGAAAAATCTTTGTTTATGCTTCAGAGGACTCGTTTCCCTAAGGTAATGTTTACATTTGGGTGTGAACAATTTTTTACCATTGAATAGTCACTTAAAGTGATAGCTGAGAGAACCAGGCTGGCAGAGTACCACAGGGCTGAGACAAATTTTGGCTGTGCTGACAGAATGCACCCCAGCCACATGGACAGATGTGGCTTCTTCCATCCAGACAAAACCATAATGGGAGATACTAGGAATATCTATCAGTAGTAGGTGTTTTTATCTTCTATGGGTCACAGTTCCAGGTCTTGTCCTCAAAGAACACCAGTCCCTTGGACAATAGGGTGAGGATTCCCTGGAGAGGTTCAAGGCCAGGCTGGATGAGGCTTCGAGCAACCTGAGCTAGTGGGAGGTGTCCCTGCCCAGTTGGAACTCAGTGATCTCTAAGGTCCCTTCCAACCCAAAGCATTCTGTGATTCTGTGATTCTGTGATTCTGTGATTCTGTGATTCATCTCTTCAGATTCAGACATTTACAACACAGAAATATAAATCTGTGGTGCTTATTTGAGTGTCTCTGAGTAACCAGTGGAAAGAAATAAGCTCTTTAAGTTGTTCATCTTAACTCTGATGTCTAAAATAGGCCATGAGAATCAAACTGAAGAACCAAGCTGCACACTGCTACCAAGTATACTTTCTGCCTTTTATCTGCATTACTGTAGGAGAAAAAAAATCCTGGCTTCACGGTGCTCAGATTGGTAGAAGCTTTTAGGATTCAATGTGCTGCATAAAGGAGAGAGGGAGAAAACAGTTGGGTTTATGTGGTATTACATACATTTGGTTCCATTTTCGTATTGATTGTATATATAAAAAAGGGGAAAAGTAAATAAACATGAGGAGGATAATGTCCCAAATTGAGTTTTATCACAAGTGCCTCCTGCTGAGATTTGAGAGCAAAACCTTCCCTCGAGGGGACAGAATAATATCATTTTAGTTATGGCCATATTCTTCATTTGGCACCTCCTCATCAGCATGTCAATGCATGTTATTCACTCCTTGGAGAGACAATAAAATCCAAGGGCCCATCTTTAGAAAGAAACATGCATGTTACCAACATTTACACTACAGAGATCTTGGCCCTTAATAAAACCTATATCCAGTAGGGAAGTTATCAAATGGAGGTGTGCTCATTTTCTTTTATACGCAATGAAGGGGCACAATATATCTTTACCAGCAGCTGGGAAATTAATGCTACAACTAAAATGACATTCTGCGTCTCAATGAATGATTTCCTGTGGGGTTCGGATAGTGGCTGTGACGACAAGAGGTGTGATAATGGCTCTAAGTCCATAATGCATTTATCCCCAGGTGCACTTGCTCAATCTGTTCCTCATGCATCTTTTTGGGGCTTAGTAGGACTTTTAGAGTTTTATTTTGCTGCACTGAGGCAAATGGTTATGATTCACTTTTAAAAATCTAGGAAGGGGAAGGTTTCTGTGCTTGTAAGATTGCGTGGAAGGAGACTGAGCTTCTTCACCGTGGAATTTCTCAGGAAGGAAAGAATTAAGATTTTTCAACAGTAGTGTAAAACAGAGTTGTGCTATAATTTCTTTTTCAGATAGGGAAACTGAGACACACCACGGTGCACTTTCATAGGCACAGACAGGTTGCTAAAACCCAGTCTTTCCTGTGCCATTGCTCTCTCGCAAGGAGAGCAACACTGGAGGAAACACACCGTCTTTTACCACTCAAGCACAAATAACTTCTAAGCACGCTTTCTATTAAGGTTTACTTATATTAAAAATTGAAAAAGGGTTAATACGTGACTGATAAATATTACAAGCATGTTGCAGTCCCAAGTAACACTTTTCAAAGAGAACAGTAAGAGCTTCAGCAGATCTTTCAGCTAATAGGTTGTATGTCAGGAGTTAACCCCATTAGACTATTCAGTAATCTGTATAAAGGAAATAAGCACTTTTGAAAATAACTCCTTAAAAACAGTGTTATAATGCAGTGGATTTGTCTTCTGTGGCGAAGGAAAATATGCAGGGAGGCAGAACAATGTCTTGAAAGCTAGAGAATCTTAATCAAATACATCAGGCTGGTGGATTATTATAAGTTGAAGATGACTGTGGGGGAAAAAAAAAAGATCCTTTATGGCTTATATTGTCTTTCTTAAAGGGGAAAAAATGGACCTGTTTTGCTTTTCATTTCATTTAAGGAAGATGATGGGGCTGCCGCTTAATTACTTCTCTCTTCCGTATTACTAGTAAATAACGTCAGTACATTCTTATCACAAGTGCACACACACTAGGTATCTTTATTGCTAAACTCTTCCTGTATCCTTTTATCCATATTAGTGTTATTGTACCTCTGAAAGTTGGGATGTGAAATTTCTGGGCAGAGGGAGCTGAGGTTTTTCTGGAAGGTATCCACATCAAAGCTGCAGTAATGGGAGAAGAAAATAAAAACCTTGTGTAACATCCACCTTTGAGTTTGTATGGTGCTGAGTGCTGTTACAGCAGTGGGTCTGCCACATAGAATCACAGAATCACAGAATGATTTGGGTTTGAAGGGACCTTAAAGATCAAGTTCCAACCCCCTGCCATGGGCAGAGACACCTCCCACCAGCCCAGGTTGCTCAAAGCCTCATCCAGCCTGGCCTTGAACCCCTCCAGGGACGGGGCATCCACAGCTTCTCTGGGCACTGGTTTCCTTCCCTCCCATCAGTTTTTTACGCTGCTCACCCAATTGCACAGCAAGAAAACTCACCTCACTAGTCTAATGAGAATTAGCTTCTTTTTCAGACAGGTTAATTTTCAGCCTGTTGAGAGGCCTGAATTGGTACTATCGTGCCATGAGATGTACATAAAGCCTGGTTTAAACTGAGTGAGAGAGGAAACAGCTCCTAATCCTTTCAGTTGCATGAACGGTTAATCCAACTCAAGCTGCTTGTGAAACCACCCCTTAAGCTATTCTGGAGATGTCTAACTGAGACCACAAGGATGGTCTGTGATAGAGCAGGGGGATGAATCTCTGCTGCTCAAGCTCTAAGCTAAAAAATTAAACCACTGGTCTTTTCTTTCTCATCAGCTTAGTGCCTCTTCCTGAGAGATATTTGCCATTTTTGCAACTCTGCCCGTGCTGGACAAACTGTGCTGACTTCAACAAGCCTATTTTAATCCAGTCATAAGAAACCTATCAAAGTCCCCAGTGCAGACACTGAGATGGTTTCATCAGTGACGGTCAGCATGATCAGAGATTGGAGGCATTGTGAGGGATGGTTTTCCACTTGATAGCCTGTTGGTCTTTCATGGTAAACCAAGCTAGAAACTGGCTAGTGGTGCATAATAACTCTGGTGTTGGGGCAGGCTGGGGACAAAGTCCACACCAACACCTGAGAACAGAACACCTCTTTTCCTGGGTTGTCCTCATTTACCCAGATCTTTAACATGGGTGAAGTGGTGGGAACACGCACCAAGGAGTTTGCAGTAACCTAATTAGATCTGAAGTGTTGTATTTAGCCAAATTTGGCAACTTCAGAGTAGGAAAAAGCCATTAAATCTTGGAAGAGCAGGAAAAGTGGGTTCTGAACCTCCTCACATTGCATTTTAGGAACAGCACCACTAAATGCACATCAGTTATTTGGGAATGTGAGAGCCTTGTGCTTTGATAAAACTCATGCAAATGAGTATTGAGACAGTTTGGGGCCAGGTATTTTGCTTACAGGGAAAAAATTTAATCTTCCAGTTTAGGACTCGGGGTCCCTTACTTCAGCTTCTTGACTTCTCCAGTGGCTTGGGGCAGGGCTCAGCTACTCACATATATGGGATTGCCAGGACTCCAGTGATTTTCAGTGGGAGCTGAAGGTCTCTGTGATTCCAGACCTTTGTTGCCTGAGTTCCCCAAATATAAAACTAGATGTAACAATACTTCTTACTTCCTTGGGCTGTTTGGAGAAAACTCCTGAACAGACTGAGGTGCTTACGTGTTTTGTGCAGACATACAAGCCCCTAATATGGGCAGCTAGCATAAAGTGTCAAAGTACATATGCTTGATTTCTACAGCCTTGCAGGCATTTGCACCTGCACAAAATAAGTGCTAAATAAAAATAAAACTCGCAGTAATATCATTTGTGGACACTTTTTACAAAGACAAATGATTGCACAGGCTGCAAGGCACTGACAGTCGAAAATACAGACACATCTCAACAACCAGAAGCCCCGTGTTTCCAAACAATGATTATAAACAGATCTGAAGATTCAGCCCAAAATAAAGAAGATTTGATTTCCCTCTTAGGTAAATGTTTTTCTTAAGGGTGATGTGAACAAAAACTTAATTTTGTTTTGCTAATTACTTTTGAGGTCGCTCAGGTTTCTGTGTCCCTTTTTACAATATATCTTCATGGTAGCTACTCTTCCATTAATTATCCCAATAGGAATAAATATTCTCAACGTAATAGCATCATATTCTAGTGCAGCAGGGAAAGAGAATATTTTTTTTCTATATTTATGAGTGACAAAAAGAAAAAACACCGAGAAAAGGAAAAGTTCCATTATTGCGTCTTGTTTAACTAGTGCCCCCTCTTGTGGTACTTCGGCAACAATACCAAACCCCCAAATCCATTTTCCTAAAATGAGAAAAATACAGGGTAGAATAAAGGTTCGTTTCAGAGGTGTTTTATATACAACATATAGTAAGATAAATGAAACGGTATTAGATCAAGAGAAGATCTATCAGGTCTCACTATTAGAGAAAAAAAGACAATATTAAGGGGATTTGGTAGAAAGGATGCAGCAGACAGGAAATATGACGTGCCTGGCTGTTAAAATCATTACCTTTCCTTTCTGAACTGGATTTCTTGCTCATGAAGAGCTACCTGACATTATAGTTATAACTTTTCTGAACACACAGCTCATCTGAGCATCGTGTGTCTCCTTTCTGCCTTGATTTTCCCTCCTCTCTCTCCTGACTATCTTTCTTTTTTCTTAGTTTCTGTTTCATCTGGAGCATTAGTTCTGCAGTTTCTCTGCTCTCCAACTTTTTTTTTCCCCTTGTTATTATCCCTGCAAGCCCCACAGACATTCCAGGTCCAAAATAATGCCCTTTTTTTTTTCTTTGTCTTGTTTACAACCTCCAGCTTGTTTTTTTATAACCACTTTTTAAAAACTCTCTGCTGATGGAGCATTGATTTTTCCTTTCAGATTAATTGTATTTGTGCTTGCACGAGCAGGAGGTAAAATAACCCCAAAATGACCATTTGGAACAGCGGCTTGCAGGATTCTTCACGGGGAAGTTTTAAGCGAGTAGATGTATCTTGTTCTACAGGGATCTCTGTCAACTTCTTTTTTTATGCATTTAATGTTCTTCCCTAGCGATAGCCTAAGGGTGCTTTCACTAAACAATTAATGTAAGGCATCTCCTGGGAACCTAATGGGTATTTAGCAATAAGTTCACTTCCAGTGAATTGTATAATGTGATATTTTGACAATGGATATAGCGAGGTTCTTGAAAGGTGAAGTTTTCTCCAAAGAAGCAATAAAATATCGAACGAACTTCTGCCAGCATTCTGCAGGGTGGGATAGGATGGATAGTGGGTCAGAAGGAGTAGGTAATTTAGCAGAGTGTTATCTCCTGTTGTACAGGATGTTCTATAATTTTAGTGTCACCCTGCAATAATGTTCACTTTCTCTAATACAATGTACAAGTCGTAATCTATTAGCGAAAATAAAATTTGCTGTGACATTTGATATGAAAGCCGCTAGCAATGAAGGATGTAGTACTGCAAGTGATATTTGTATTATGTTAATAAAAAATGATATTAACATATGAAACTAATACTAGGCAAGGAAAAGTGTTTAATATTAAGGCTCGAAATGCAGAAAGTAACATGAAATCTCCAATCTGGTCTGATAATGCTGTGTTCAGAATCATACTCACTGAGAAGAACATTGGCAGTAAACAAGGTTTTTGAAAGATAAATTGTAATTGTTGTTAAAATAATGCTAAGAGTCACCACAACAATCATTTATTATATTAATCCTGCCCTTAAAGTATAGAAGGTGTCATTTTAAATAGAAAATTTTATAGGGCATGAGTTCAGAATTGGATATTTCCCTACTAGAAATATTCTCATTGCTTAATCTAAATAAAACTAAAACTTCAAAGACGTGGTGTAGGATTTTGTGGCATTTCTCTGTAATGTGACAGCTTGCGAACTATGAAATATGTAGAGCAGTTTAGAATCGTGTGTGTAACATTTCTGTAGAGTCAGTCTTGCACAGGGTACAGCATCATAGGATTTAGTAAAAAATAAGCTACACGTAGGAATGTACAAAAAAATCAGCTTTGCTGTTTCTGTTTACTTATTTGAAGAAGAATAGTTGGGGAGTTTGTTTTATTAGTGTGCTTTTTTCTAAGTGAACTGTATTATAGTAGAACCAAATAAATTTGAGTCTATGATGCATTTCTATCAAACACATACACACATACATAAAAACAGACAAACAGAAAGGAAAGGAGACAGATTTGAAAAGAAAATGGACAATATTTTTACATAGTTTCAAATATCATTCCAAAAATAAAAATCAAAGTTTTACTTGAACCTTTCACTGTTCTGATGCACAAAATAATGAACATCCTAGAAACAGTGAAACTACAGAAAACAAAGCAAAGGTGAGAAAAAACTTCTCTTAACCCAGTTAACCCAGTTTTACTGATTATACCTTTCCTTTTGCTAATAAATTTAAAAACAGGAATTATTGATCAAGGTGAATTGTATTTACTGATTCACTGCAGATTTTCAGAGATTATGTACTATTGATTTCATTTTCCTTCTGAAACAGAATTTTGAAAGGTAATTGTACTGAGTCTAGATAATATTCAACATCAATAGCATCCAGAAAATGGCTCTAGAAGTGCTTTATTTCACAGGGTGGTGTCTGCTCTTCTCAGCCTTTATGTTAAAATTAAGGTCAAGGGTTGGGTTTTTTTTAATCTTTTTTTTTTTTCAAATATGTGAAACAATATGTTAAGATTCAAAAGGGCATTTCTAAGCAATGAAAGTATGCAGGTTCCCTTGTCTTAATTTTTAAAAGGAGCTATTGCCTTTAAAATCAATGATATTTGGAATATTTAACATTCATTCCATTTAAAATACAATAAAACATAGCTTACGTATGTATAATTTTTTGTTTTCCCAAGTTTTCAAAACCAGAGAGTAAATCAAAATCTTACAGCAACGCTCATACTAGTCTCTAAGCTTTTAAACCTGATCTGAATGATGCTTAAACTAATATACGGTCAAAATAACAGTAAACAAAACTACAAAAAATGCAGCAGGGGAAAACAACTGCAGAGGCTTTTTTGTGAGCTAGGTACATAGTTATTAAAGTAGCACCCTTATGGCAATAATTTCTGTTCAATAAATGTAGCCTAAGAATTTCCAAGTAATGAATTTTGATAGCTGAAAGTGTAAATAAACAGTCAATACTTTCTATGGAAAAATATCAGATTCTCTGCTGATGGAAATTGGTGCTGTTAACAGAACTCTGCTGATTTGCACATACCAACAAATTTGGCCCTTTTGTCTTAAAAAACACCCCTGTTTGCAGGATAGAATACAGCAGACTTGTCCTTTGCCATACTGACGTTTCTCAGGATGGATCTGCAGGCTGGTATCTCAGTTTAGCTTTACAGTGCATTGCTTTAATGTTCTGAGAGATGGCTGCAGTGTCAGGCTGTGTACGAAATACAAGTTTAAATGACAATTTATGCCCAGACCCTTAAACCTGTGTGTATACATTTAACTTCAGCCACTTGACTTTAATTAGCTGCTCAGAACTGCACGGGAACACTTTTGTAGCCTTATGCAAGAATAGATCTTTTTTTGCAGAGGCAGAGAATAATCACAGTTAATCAGGGTAAATACAGGATCTTAACAGAGGTCTATAGGATCACTCAGGATTCATACCCGAACATTTCAACTAGCATCTGGCCTTTGGGGTCTATATTTCAGTGCAGACTGCTGAGCAATATAGGGCTTGCTGGTCAGAAAGTGTTTGACCGCAGAGAGATAACAGAGATACTTTTGTGCTTAAAATTATCTTCTCAAACTTATTTTAAATTCATTATTCTTTCTTCCTTCTTTTTTATTTTCTAGCAAGTTCTAGAGCCAAAATACAGCCAAGATGGACTTCAGGCATATTGCAACTTGTTCCTACCAGCCTTCGGGTTCCTTCAACCAACATCCAACGTTGTCTAAAGCTCCTCTTCATGGCTGTTCCCTGTTCTCTGTTCCCCACCTTCCTTTTTATTTGAGCCTCACTGGCTCTTTATTTGGAGTCTTTCAGAAATTAGGCAGAAAAATGTCTAAATTGCCTCACTTATCTACAAACTTAATAACTCGGAGACCCCACTTTACTGAGAGGACTGAGAAGTAAACTTCACACCTCTCAGGAGAATGCTCAAAGATGTCAGCAAAGACAGATGCCTGAGCTGGGGCAGGGCATGATGCAGGAAACACTCCCCTCCACTTCTACTGGTGTTGTAGGAAAACTCATGAACTGGAACAACTTCAGTGGGGCTGGAAAAACTGTGAGCAAGAAGGGTACAGCTGTTAGTCTGAATGCTCCAAGCAGAAGAAAACCTGTGTTTGGGTCAACTGATGCCATTTGTACCTTGCTAGTCAGCCTTTTTTATTTATTATAGGCTAGTCAGCCTTTTTTACTTATTATAGGCTAGTCAGCCTATTTTATTTATTATTCTGCGTTTACCAAAGCATCACAGGTGAGAATCAAAGTGAGCTTTTCTTTTTATTCGAGGGCAAGTTATTTTGTTGGTGGTTGCGTGACTAACCATTTTGTAAACTTTCCATGTCATTTTACTTTGGAGTGTATCTGGATTTTTTTGACAACTAGAAGATGTTGCCATTAAATAATATAAATAAATAAAAATAAGGCCCTTCTAAGAATATTCTGCTTTTCTTCTAATTTTTTTAAACAAAAGTCACACTCTATGCAAAGGACTATATTATTGTCATGCTTATGATAATAGTGCTCTTATAATATTCCCTTACTACACAATGGAGTTAGAGATATTGCTGAGCAATGGTTTTATTGTTCTTGCAGGAAGCTGAACGCTGTATGTGAAATATTGCATTTAATTGCCAAGTTAACCAAAACCAAGTTAGCAGTTATTCAAACCAAGCCCCTGTTGCCCTCTGTCCATTTTCTTTGATAATTAAGTACTTAAAGGAACAAGAAGAATTACTAGAATTAAAATAAGTACATTGCTGCAGTGTCTAAAGAGCAGGAAGAATCACACAAATAGGCTGTCAGTGTTCTCTTCTCTTTTTCCATTACATTGGAAAAGCAAAAAAAAAATTTGCAGATGAAATTTCTGCTTATTAAGCATTTCGTCCATCTGTGATTTATTTTTAAAAGCTAGATGAACTACTTTCTCCATTAAACACACTGCAAATTCCTCAGTGTTCCTGACTGCAAGTTGCCCTTTTTGAGGCAACAGCGTCACTTACAAGAACACACTGGGAAGCTGTTTTCTCATCTTATGAAAAATACAGGAATTTTTTAAGCTAGCTACTTCCTGTTGGGACTGGTATTTCTGACGTCTGCCTTCTTCTCATAATGTGGCATGAAAATTTGACCTAGTGTGGCAACTCTCAGTAAATATGTCTTTCTTGACTGCAAAACCAGTCAAAACCAGTTAAAATTTGTATATTAATATACGAGAAATTTATTAATACATTTATTAATCTACTAATAAGGAAAGGCATGGATAAACAATGGTTCAAAATTAATGGCAAATTACCAAATAATAGGTGCCAGAGAGGCCATAAAACACGATGAGAAAATGGGACACAGGTTTTTTCTAGCTAAGACCTCAAAATGTTCTCTTGTGCGGGGCGTTTTTCCAAAAAACCGACCTTCTCAAGCTTGTAGCAACAAAAGCCTTCATGCTTTGATGGAAAATGTAAAAAGAAATCAGAATGGATTCGTAACTAAACCACTTTATAATTAAATCTGTTTCCTTTTGAACTGATGGAAGACTGTTTGGCTTTCTAGATGAAAATAGCCCACCTTAGGTTAACCACAGCATAAGATCGCTTACTTGAAACATGAAGAGAAAAATCCAAACACCTGGGCTGAAGCAGGCAGCGCAGAGACAACTCGGGTCTCCCCCATCCCAAGGGCATGCCTTAGCCCTGGGCTGTTGGCTGTTCTCCAGCATGCCCATAGCTGGACAGAAATCCTCTCTTGGACCTGAGAAATCTTTCTCAAAGCAAAATGTGTTGAAAAAGTTATTTTCCTAGAACATGTCTTTTGTTATTGACAAATCATCATTTTATAAATAACTGTTCTAAGCAGCTCTGCTATCCACTCTGCCTGCAGCTAAGTGTGTATAAGTTTGTCCAAGCTAGAACTAAAAAATGATGGTACTCAGGGCCCTGACAGCAATGTCTATGCCCTGTGATTAATTTCATTCCCTTTAATGGTGCATGTAAATTTTCACAGGCTTAATGAGTTTACTTTCCAAGTAAAAGTCCATCCTGTGGTAGGTCCAGTTATACCAGCTCTCAGGATAACAGCAAACGCTCTAAGGGTTGTGTCAACAAAGGCTAACGCTAGCCTACAGCACTTGATTCTGTTGGGTCTGACGATAAAAATACGTTCTTCTGGAGGGTCTTTCCTTAATCACTCCCTGAAGGAGCCTGTGTGTCTCTCTCTCTTTTTCCTGGCTATAGGGCAGCCCAGAGATATCCACCTCTTCAGGCCAAAATTAGCCTTTTGTGGATTCTCCCCTGCAGATCTGTTTAGATGCTCACACACACATGAAGAGAAATTCTGTTGCTACATAAAGCCCTGAGAACATCAAGCTACTTTATTTTGCTCCACCTTTAATGCCACTATTGTTCTCCGAAAAAACTTAACTAGTGACAACATAAAGGCAACTGTTACCAGGTTACATTGACTACTACTTAATAAAGACCACTTTGTCTACGTCACTTGGGTTTTCTTGCAAAATGCACACACAATTTCAAATAAAGTGATGAAAATGCCGTTTTTATTTTGGTAGCTGTGTGGGGCTAGGATTCTGCCTAGTTAGTGTTTACACACCCGTCCCTCCCACATCAGAAAATAAATAAAATATCTGCTCTGAAATAACACTGAAAAAGGTTTCCAGTTGAACTTCCCCAGGCCTCAAGAAGGATCTGTCCCTTCTCTTCTTCCTTCTTTCCAAAGTCAGTGGCCAAATCACAGACACACACTTCTTCAGTGAATGAAGTGTGGACCTCCAGCATCCCTTACAAGAAAAGTTTGGGAACTTTCCAGATTCATCCTGAACTACTCTGTATGACAGAAACCACAGGAACCACTTGCAATTATCAGAAAATGGTTCCAGACTGTATTTCCTCCTTGATTTAACTCATGTTCAGTTGCCAAGATGATACTGTATCTTACAGCAAAACTTTGTCTTATTTTACTGTTGTATTAGCTCATGATACAGCAAGACCCAACCTGATGAGTCAAGCAGTGTCGATAAAAATCTTCTGCAGGAGGTAGTGATCAAATGTGGGATCTGTTTATGTATGTCGATTAATTGATTAAAGTGTGAAAATATGCCTCAAATCCTATAAATTAGGTGCTTATCTCTCTGACGGTTGCAGTGTGAGAAAAGACCCAGAATAAGACACATTTTCAGAAGGTTTAAAATAAACATAAGACTAATGTCTTTGGCAAAGACAAGATGCTCACTATATCCCCAAAATAACATGCAAATAAAATATTCTATTTTCAGCCTTGTATAGTGAAGAACCCCTCTAAATCTGCTCCAAAAGAAATACAGATAGATAGATAGATAGATAGATAGATAGATAGATAGACAGATAGATAGACAGACAGACAACATACTTAGAGGTAAAGATATATTATTTTTCCAGCTGTCAACCCACGATCAGCATCAGGATCTGAAAG